>VYZM01005381.1:98670-130673 GCA_013398915.1 Dromas ardeola
CGGAGGGTACCCGGCCCCCGCAGCCGCCTCAAGACCCACAGGGGCCTGTGGGACGCCCGGCTCCTCGGGGTGAGGAGTCTGCTACTGAGAAGGCAAAGTCCCAAAGAGCCCGTTTTCATAACCCAGCGCCTCAATTATTTACGCTTTTCATCAGATTAATTTATTTTTTCCATAGGTCGTTGGCCATACTTTGGTTTGAGGTGGCCAGCCGCACCCAGCGACCCGCGCCTCACGGCCTGCGCTGCTCTTTGCCTTTTCCCTGTCCAAGAGCCAGGCTCAGGCCGACGGTGAATCTTACTCGGGCCAGAGTATGGCTGTACTGACACAGTAAACGCTACTGTCGCAGGTAAAGAGGTGAGACAGGTCTTTACAGCATTTATCCTTAACCAGCGTGATTTCAGAATTAGGCTAACTAGAGTTCTCTCTACAAGTGTGTTTTATTACAGGAAAAGAAAAAAAAATAAAAACAACACCAAAACCCACCCAAAAACAACCAATGAAGGCTCAAGCTAAACTAGAAGTAATAATAAGCAAAAAAAAATATAATCGAAGACATACTCCAAAGTTACTTTTTCTAAGTGTATCTAACCCGTTGATCAGCGTTTCTCACAGGCATTACTCTGGCCTTAAAAGAAAAATTACATCAAAGAGGCTTAAAAATTTGTTATTCAAATATTCTACATATACCAGTAATTAATAGCAGTCAGAACCACGAGCTGGTACAAATTCTATCTAGATGTATTTCAAATTTATATTTCTTGTCTTTTAATCTAACAGAATGCCTTGCTCCCTGTTTGAGGACCGAAGCGTTCAAAATTATGAGTTAGACACAGAGGAAGAAATTGTAGTTGCTTTGAAATAGTGATACTTTAAAAAAAAAAAAAATCGTATTCTTCTCTCTTGCCTTTAAGATGCTTCCTGAAGTTCTTGAAGTTACATTTAAAAACTTTTATTCGAAACTGTAATGTTTCAAATTGACTTATCTTCATGCAAGTTTACAGTACCCGTTTCTTTTACAAAGTAGTGGCAGCAGGTTTCTTAGTATCACCCAAACTCCAGCTTCCCTTCCCCTCCCAGACTCCTTCAGAAACGTCCTCTGCATTCTTGCATTACCAGGCCCCTCAGGCTGGGCTCAGTTAAGCAGAATGAGACAATACTTTATTTCTAGACCAAGACTTTGAAATCACTGAAGGTGATTTATGCTTCAGTATTGCAGCTATTCAAATTATTTATTTTCTTGGGTTTCCACCTGTTGCTTACATTACCTTTCATAAAGCCAATCGACGCCTTTAATTCTGATGACTTTGCACTGGAGAACAATTGGCTGACCAGCAACCTCGTCTGAATATGGTAGTTGCTTTGGGTTATCATTGTAATGAATAGACATCATAAATTTAAGAGGACACTGAATTGATGTCATTACTTAATACCTATTCCAAATACATTTAATTGATTATGTTGTAAATATACTTTATCGGCTTGTAGAAATCAGCAATATCATTAACAAGTGCTGAGAAAAAAGCATTTTGCTTAATCAAATGTTATTTATATTCAGTAATAGCTAGTGATACATCTCCTCTTCAGCTCATGTAAATTGTGATTCTTCATGAGCAAACCAATTAGAGTTAAAATGAGAAAATTATTGGGAGCAAGAGACCATTATGTGAAGCTATTAGGCAAATTTGAATTGAAAGTCCCAAAATAGAAAGGTTTGGACCTAAAAGAGACTGTAATATATTAAAAAGCATTAAATTAGTTGCTAGGAGAGGAATGTTACTTTGACTAATCACTGAGTAAGTTACTGATATAACCAGGCAAGAAGGGGGATAAGTGCTTTCTGAGCCATGTTGTACCATGGGAAGCAGGCTCAGAGGCTGCAACAAGGGAACCATGGGCAGGCATTTATACACACCTATTTATCATCTTCAGCTTAATTTCCTAAGCAAATGAGGCTTGTGCAATCAAACCGTCTGTCAGTTTGTGCCTTGTAAGGACAAGCAGTTGGCCAACTCATTGGCCAATTCCAGAGAAATTTAACTGGGTTGTAGAAATGTTGAGTAAAATGAAGTTCCTGTAAGTTTTGAGAAATTAGAGGAGCAATATATGAAGAACAGACCCGTAAATTCCCTAACAGAAGGAAGGACTGCATGTGTTCAGACTCAACTGGATAACAGAGAATTTGTTCAGGGGAGAGATGTTAAAAATATCCCATTTCTTTGGGACGTGGGTTCTCACCATCAACCACAAGATGTGGGAAGCCAGTCCTCAGTAAGTCATCACAGAACTACACGGTTTTTTGTTTCTTTTGTTTGTTTTCCTCCTCTTAATATAATTCTCTTGTATTTTCTTTCATTTTTTCACTGTCAGTTTTAGTACGCTTGATTCCATGATTATTTTGTAGCTAGGGATACCAATTTCTAATAAAAATGATCATTGAACAGCTTTGAGTTTTTCCAGAATGATCCAATGATCACAGCAGTTAAATAGATCAGGCAGCAGGTCTTTTATTATTTTTTTTAAATCCTACCAATCAATGGAATGGGGATCCAAAGTGATGGAAATGTACAGTGAAGGTTGTCCAATACAAGTCACAGCCCATTCATTTGGTTGCCAGAAGTTAAGGAATGTACTGGCAAGGCATATGTTATTACCTCTCCAGCTACAAAGTACATTCCAACTGCAGATGTTTAGGCAAGAATGACCTTTTTGTCCAGTGACTGAAGCTTACTAATGCGTACAAAGATTGTTTTAACATGCACTGTCATTTATTAGTGGTCAGGAACCAAAGGAATAAAAAGGTTGGACTTGAAGAGGTGAATGCTCCTGGGAAAATTGAATTTATCCTTGCCTGAGGTCATAGTTTGTGTCATTAGGGGAAGTCAGGCTTTTTATAGCTGACCTATCAGCTGCCTACGTCTGAGTGTCCAGCTTAAGTAATCAGTTGAACTCTGTTTGCTGATGTCCTAATTTGAGGTGAGGACAAGGAGGGCTGTGTTTAATATAGAAGGTGCTATGCTACTTAATATTCTGAAAATAAAAATCAAACATAAGGTATCCCATACTGGATACTCAAAGTTAACACAGCTTTGACATTTGTTTTCTGGTGCCTCAGTTCTGGCTGTAGAACAGTAGATGATGACTGACTTTACCTCATGGATGCATTTAAAGATACATTTTTCTAAATCAGCATTCATGGGAGGAATGGGGATAAAACGCTGGTAAGAAAATTCTGCAGAGGTACATAGAATAATTGAAACAGCATTCCATACTGAGGTGAGAAAGGAGGCTACACTGAATATCTTGCATCTGGTGCTTCTTGACTTCAATAGTCTTGTCATTTTACTGGCTGCAAAACATTATCCTTTGTAAATAATTAATGCAGGTAAGCAGATGCATTAAAATGTACAATTATTTTAATAGGACTAGGAAGTAATGGAGCCATGTATGCCACAGATCTACAAATTCACTATACGTGTGACACGTATAGGACACACTCGGTGTTGGCATACATTACGTCATTGCCATACAGTCACCACAGATGAACTTCAAGGGGAAATACTCCAGTGTATCCTGCGTTGGAGTTATAAGTTCCCGGTCAAGGCAGAACAGCTTCTAAGAAACACTGGAATTTGATCAGCCTTTTGCTGCAATCCCCAGAAAAAAAACACTCATACCATTACATGCTCCATTATTCTTAACATGACAGCTACCATAAAAACTGATAGTAAACACTTTAGACAAATATTAGGATCCCAAATCATTTAAATACCGTGTTAAATCATGAATTGACTTTAAACAATGGTCAGATGATCCACCTTATAAGAAACTTGCAATTGGAACCCACTGTGCTCCTGAGGGCTGGCATTATACAAAAAAGAAAAATAATAATGTTTGAGTGCTAATGATAATATGAATACCCTTACGATTAAGGGGCTGGATATTTGAGCCTTTTAACTGCGTGTTATTTGCATAGAATGGAAGGGCTCTGAGACAGGGATCTGTGTGTATTTTGGTTCTGTGTTTTGTTTATACTACAGATCAATCCGAACCACTAAGTGAAATGCAAACAATATAACGCTCAGTCTGCCCCATGCAGGTGGATGCGTTTTGTTGTGTGAGCAGCTATGTATAAAAGACATGGGGCTGTGCCTGCAGTGAGGTGGGAATGGGAAAAAAAATCTAACTCCTCAGGGAGCACCATGCAAATATAAGGAGAGCAGTTTGGACACAAGAGCCTGGTGTTTTTTTCCATGTGATAGAGCGTTGAGGAATCCTGTGTCCTAACTGAAAAATTCTGTGAGGGAAGTGGGCTTCCCCATTTTACTGTTTCAAAAGATAGCAGTTGCATTCCGTATTTTATGAGTTAGAGGAAATGTTGAACTTGGGAACGCTGACTACAGACATTGTTTTTTCTGATACATAGAATAATCCCCAGTGATTGCATTTTCCTGGTGCATTTCCCATTGGGCTGTCCAGACTGGAGGCCATGGCAGATGGAGGAGTAAATAGGTCAGTGAATTTTGAATTGTTCCATCCCCTGCTTTTTCCAGTCTTGTCGGACTCGTCTGTTTTTTCACAGTCCTTTGGTTTTCCAGCACCCGAATAAAAGCCAGGGTCTGATACCGTACAGCTGTAAAACTATCTAGCCTTCCAGAAAGAGAAATCCCATCTTCATAATTGTTTCCATTATCATTGCACTGTACGGTAAGGTAGTGAGTGATGAACTAGTGTAAATTTCATTGATGTTTATATCTGCGATATCTGTGATTTTTTTAAGGATCTGAAATGGAGACTTTTGAGCAGAGTTTGTAAAGAACTGTTTACTTTGTAAAGTTAATTCGAGGAGAGAAAACAAGCACTCAGGAATTTATGTATGAAATCTGAAGGAATGTAGAGAAAGAACTTTAAATGAGATTAAAATGAACTCAGGACTTTAACAGCCATATTCACATTCATTTTCATCTTCATGGGACTGCCATCTCCGTTAGTGATATTATCATGGCCTGCCAGACTCAGAAATAGAAACTGTTTTTCCAGTCAGTTACAGGGTTATCCCTGGATTATAATTTTATTTTAATTTTAATTATTTACTTCTAGCTTTTGTGCTGGTCTTATACACCAGGAAAATGTGTGCAGGCTTCTCTCACAAAGCATGACTATCTGTCCTAATTGTTAGTCTTGGAAGTGCTTTACTGTTACATTACAAAATAAAATTAGTTCCAGTGCAAAGGAATTTTACAGATATGTTTGTATGCATAAAAGAGTATAGAGGAGTGGAGAAAATAGCTGAATTTGAGAAAGACCTGTCAGAAAAATCTTAAGCTCTTCTCCTGAAAGATTTGTAACACTTTGTGTTTCAAGTGTCACTGTTGAACTTGGTAGGAGTGGTTGCACGTTGAAGACATTCGTACTTGTTTGCAGTGTCTAGGCCTCAATTTGTACAAGGTTATCTAGGAACTCACTGAGCTCTTGCAAAAGAAAGGAAGTCCTTAATTTAAGTGAAAACCTGATTCATTTGTTGTGTTTCAGAAAATTCTGCAATTTCCCCAATTTTTCCCCCTAGTATTTAGGGGGGAGGGTGTGGGGGGCTTTTTGGTTGTGTTTTTTTTTTTTTTTTGGTTGGTGTTTACTTTTTGTGCAAGTATTTGTCTTTCTGGTAGCTCAAATGCCTTGAAGAATCTGAGTGGAATTCTCCTTTACCATGTGAGCTGCTGGAGGATTAACATGGTCCTGGTGTTCAGATGGCTCAATGCACATGACTGGACACCTTAACAGACGTGATGATCCCGGTCCCCAGGTTTGCAAACCTTTTATCCATTTCACTGATATGATTACAACTCTTCACTGTGTATTAAATCATTCATCCCTGTGCACTGTGAATATTTTATGTCTGAGATATCCAAGATTCCTTCAGTCCTATTGGTGAGGAATTACTCTTGACTGTTTCCTGTTGAGACAACTATTATTTTTTTGTTTGCTACCAAAAACTCATTGAGCCACATTTTGCCTGATCTAGTTTCTGTTTAAGTTCCCTTCAGAGGGTTTTGTGTAGGACTCTCTCCCCCTCCTCCCATTTACCAGGAGATAAATGCCGGCTGGCAGCTCTCAGTCATTGCCACATCAATTCTCCTCACAGCTTTCCCTGTTTGTCCAGCTCGTTAGTCTGTCTGGGATAACGGGTATTCTTGCAGAGGTTAGGTTTATTATGCATGCACATAAAGTGAGGATGACAAAGTGAAGAACCACTGAGAACTTACTGTGTGAAGATGGTCCTGAAAGAAGTAATTAATGGTTATACCAGTAAGGTTCTTGAACTAGGTGTAGAAATGACATTGGAAATTCATCTTTTTGTCTGTGAAAAAGCATAGCTTGTCTGTCTTTTGGCTTGGATCCGTGCATCACTCACTATAAGGACAGGAAAAAAGATCCCAGGAGCTGTTTGTTTTTGCAGTTATTAAAACCAATGAGCTCAGTGTTTGGAAATGCTGCAAAAAGGGGGAGAAGAGCTGGAGCAAGGCAAGGGAAATTCATATGCAGGGTGGAGAGAAGAATCTCAGATAGTCGGTGCCACCTAGTGGGAGCTCTCCAGAAGGCTGAGTAGAAACCAGGCTGCTGCTTTACACTCTAAAGAAGTCTCATAGAGGTCAGGCCATGAAATAAAGTAATAATTGATGAGGATGTGGGTGCTCGGCAGCATCAATAAGCAAGGTAGGGAGTGTGTGAGGTGAAGGCAACAGCTGGTGGACCATGCGTGGGTGAAAAAAGTAAAGTTAATTAAATCTCTGATAGAGCTCTGTTACAAGGGGACTCCGGTCTTTTAGAGTTAGCTAATAAAAAACCTCCTAACAGCACTGCTCAGTCAGTGTGGAGGAGCTCTTTGCCTGTGACATGACACAAACTAACTGGAGTATTGCTCTGAAAGGTTAGGGAGAGACATGAGACAGTGTGTACATGCGTGATTTATTAATCATACCTGAATTGTAAGTGCTTTGAGGCAATGGAGCTCATAAAGTTTTACAAGCATTTACACAGCACATTTACACTGTGAATAAAGGAGTGCTATGGCTGCTATTAAGAGCCTTTGTATGGAATACTGCGTAATAAATAATTAGCCTTGAGAGTAAAACCTGCTCATCTGTGCTATCAGACATTCTTGTGTTCTGGCCATGATGATGAACAGCCTCTAAGAGGCATGAAGTCCATCTCAGTTCATGACTCCTGTGTTTGATTTCTTTTTATTTTATTTCGTCTGCTTAGGAAATGATGCTGTAGTCGGCCAAGGGTGTTGTGCTTGTGTGTTGTTCTCTTTAAAGCCTTGCAAATCATTGCCTGATTCAAGCAGACTTATCAGAGGGCAGCAATCTCAGATATTACATTCCTGAAAGTTTCATGCAAATTGGTGGCTGGGTAGAGGAGAGCGAGCCATGAGGGAAAGGCTGAAATGCGGTATCAATGAGCATCTAATAACATGGAAAAATACTTCATAAATATTGGAAGCACAGGAAAAGCTACCATTACTTTTCTAATAAACTATAAAACACAGGGCTTTCAAAGATAAGCTTCTTGTGGAACTATTTATTAAGGCAAAAGTAACAGAAAATGGTAGTAAAATGGGAATGTAAACAGGATTAGGGTATTAAGCAGCGTCTGTGGTTTTATTCCTGATTACACTCTCTGAAGTGGAATCACATTGCTAGAGTACAGTCATCATCATACCCCAGCACGCTGCCTGGTACCATGCCACCGTTTAATGCTACAAAAGTTCTTAGCTGGAATACATTTGTATCCTGGCAGAAACCCAAAGACAGTGTTTGTCTTACCCCGATTTCTCTTGCTGTTTCATAGCACAATATCCTAGTATACTGTGAACATATTCTTGCTATTTTCCACTCATTCTATTTTAAACGTAAGATAACCTTGTCCCCAGGTGGGGGTTCAGAACTACAATGAGTGACTGCCAGCAGACTGAGGAACTGATAGTCCCTCAAGAAGGTGCCCTGTGAGTTAAAGACTGTGGCGATTCACATTGTCCTAGGAAGAACAAACAGGAATGGACTGAGCTCCCTATCTCTGTGCTGTCCGGGGGACTCCTTTGCCTCTCTCTTGTCCAGGCTCAAAGGGACTCTCCCTTCCTCCCCACCTATTCAACCCTTGATCTGAAAAGAGGAGATTTTGATTCATGGGGCAGTTAGCCTTGCATCTGTAGGAATCAAAGTTGTATTTACTATAAGTTAGGCCAATTCTTGAGAAGGAGAGGGGGAGAGAGAAGAGATACCGGCAACCCAGTGGCCCAGATCATTGCTGACAGTCCACATGTTTCAGCAAATATCCCAAATCCCCAAAGTATCAGGTACACTTGGGACCTGATTCTCTGTTGTTTCTCTTTGGATATTTTGTGCTTTTTGGAGTCTCACTTGTGCTGACCTGCTGCAGGGCTAGGACATGAGATTTTGTAGGACTAGTTGTACATGCATGTTATTTCTAGCATGTTGTTGTTTATTATCTACTCTTCAAAAGGAACCTCCTTCTTAAACATCCCCATACAAGTTCCTGTATTTAAAAATAGCACCCATAATGAGCCTCCATTCTCCATTTGGCGTTTCTTCTTACATATTGCACGATTCAAGAAAAACCCTGAACATATAGGAAGTGACACAGACATATTGCTCATGATGAGAGCACTAAGCAAATGGAAAACAGAAAACAGAAATTTGGCAGAAGCAGGAAGGAAGATTAAAGTACATCTGGAGTAGAGCTGTGTTATTCCAAGGGGTAAAATAACCAAAACATTTGGAAATCAAAATACATTATTGGATATTTTAGCATTCAAATACTAGCAATGAGGAGAGTGAATTTGCCAAATTTTGGTAAAAATAGTATTTTATTATGGTGAGCTTTCCACAGTGACTCAGGTAAACTTCCTGGTTGCTTAAAATTAACTTGTTTTATGTGTAAAGTGCCTCAAAGAATGGAGAAGGCTGCTGCAACAAAGCAACATGGCTTTTGAGTTCATATAGTATGTGTAGAATAAACACACTGTTTGGAAGCTGCTGTTTTCTCCAGTTTCAGATAGCAGAAATATCCAAATGTGAAGGTTACAGTTAGGTAAAATAATTCCTGACCTCCTTAAGACCCTTAAGAAGACCTCCTGACCCTTAAGAATGGTTAAAAGTGCAATTCCTAATCAAATTAAATATACATATATATTTACCTAAGGTCTTCACTTCCCAGAAGAGGAGCATACTATGTAATGTGTATTATGTGTATAAAACAAAGGCTTGAATTCCTCCAGGCGGTTTTCTGGGTGACATGCTGGTTCTGTTAAAGTCAACATCAGATTATTGAATATAGTATACTCAAGATTTCACTTTTACTTTCTTTTGACTTCACAATTTAATATGTGATTACTTTGTTTTGACTTGACTTCTAACCTAATGCATGACTAATGCTGATATGCAGTGATAAAGCTTCCTGTTAGAGTAAATCCCAAGAAACTCTAGTAATTTTATTGTCAATTTGGACTCACACCAATGTTACAGTGGAGAATTTTTTTCATCTTTATTTCCACAGTAAAAGTAAGAGGCCCCAGCTGAAATATGACAGCCAGACTGCATTTTGGAGTAGTTTAGGTCCAGAACCAGGCCTGTATTCTGCAGTCTGAATCTTTTTCTAATTAAAATACACTTGATCTACTGTTACAGTGTGGAAGAGCTTTTGAAGTCAGACTCTCACTTTTTCACTTTTGCAGGGTGTTTTGAGGAAAGACGTTTGTCTCTGTTTTGGGACACGTAAATGCAGTTTGGTTAATAGATTATAGTAACCATAGACTAGATCACATTGTAAGTTTCATACTCCACTTTGATTTGTTCGTCCTAAAAACCTGAAATTTTTACTGCTTTTATCAGTGGTATTTGGAGACATATTAGGTTTCAAAGTGGGCTTACTGAACTTTCTGAATCTGTCTTTTTTTTTTCTTCAGGTCAGTGTAGGCTGTCTTTTAGGGCTCTGTTCATGTGTTTCAGTGCAAATTTTGATACTAGTTCAAGAAGTAGGTTTTATATGATTTTCTGAAGACATGAAGCCTCAGGATCAGTCAGGATTACCCATCCTCTTTGGACACACCACTTATATCCAAATATACCAATATTTCTCTATAAATATCAAAGGCACATGGCCTGGTCTGAAACAAAGTATATTTTTTAAAATGTAAAATAATTTTCCATTTTTTTGAGTGGGAATTATGGTATCTAGGATATTTTGCTTCAAAACATGTTCTTTATTTGAAGGGAACAGCTAAAACCCTGACTTTAACTAGCTTCACACTGCTAGCAACATACTTTTTACAGCTCACTTCAAACCCCATGCAAATAGATCATGTTAGCTCATTTGTGTGTGATGCACCACACAACTGAAAACTTCAAGGTTCGCAGAGGCTGGATGATGCTCCATAATGTCACTTCTGGGGAAAAAACAGTCATTCCAGAAGAACAGGATTTGGTTTAAACTTGATGTTTGGCATATTAGCTACCTTCCCAGGCAAGCTAGGATGCCTACAAAATTTCTTCTTGGTGAATGTTGGCCTGTAAATTTTGTGGGGTAGTGGAGTGCTCTGCATGTGGGTGAGCTGCATGTGCATGTATGGAAGCTACAGCACGTGGGTGCTGTCAGGGGACCAAAGAACAACTGGGCACACAGACACCTTGTTGCAGAGGGAGATTAGGCTGCGTCTCTGGCTTCTGTCTTCAGATCCTCAGAGAAAACCTAGAAGTTGCTTCAAAAGCTGACCTGGAACAGCAACAATTTCTGGTGCCAATAGCCAAGTTGCTTTTACGGCTGTTACAGATTTTCTCACTCCGCACCATCTATTAAGTTCTGGCTGTCCCAAGGGTAACTCTTTTTCTCCTTCTACTGACACAGGGTCAGAGGAACTCGTCTCTTCTATTGCTAACATCCTTTCTTTTCCCAAAGTGCCAGCACCTTCTTTCTCACAGTAACTGACTGAGTGAACTCCTCAACTCAACTCCTTGAGCTGAGTAAACTCCTTCCTTGGTGTAGGCAGCTCAAAGGTTGGTGCTTCTGGTTTAGTACATGAAGAAAACAGAAGACATGCAAGAAATGGAACTTAGTTAAATGCGAAGCAGTAAAGAAGTGAACACATAGATATCATTTACCTTCTAAAAGGCACATGTAGAGTATCTTCTGATGATAAACCTGGAAGTGGCATATGCCCAACATTTTTAGTGAGTACAGGATTTCTTCTGGCAATAATCAACACTATTCAAGGTGCCAAAGCTGTTACCACTAGTCACAACTTCTCTATGCAAACATGTACAAAAATGCAGAGCATGTTCCAGTTGGTTGCTGCTTACCCAGGTATTATGCCAAGACTGCCAAGCCACAGGGTAATGATAACAGTTGGGTTTTTTTTTTTCACTTATGAAGGAAATTGTGCAATTAAGCATATGTATAACAGTTCTATATAGTAGGAAACTTCACCCAAGAGATCTGGTCACAGGTCTTGAAATCACTGAAAATCTTTTTAGTACTGCACAGGCCCCAAAACCTCTATTTATAAAACAGACCCAAAACACACATCCAAGCTTTCTGTCCTGTTTTCGTGCCATAGTGCTTTGTTGGGACACAATTTACATTCCTTTGAACTCAAATTCTCCTTGACTACAAGAAACATTGACTGGGATCCTGCCTTTAAAAACAGCAAAGTAAATGAGCCTCTACACTCAATCACAAATAGTCAGGCCTTTGTTATCTGAGCTGCTTTTAACATGAAGATCTCCTACGCGAAAAAAGAACACCCTATTTGTCAAAGCTCTTTTCTGAGATGGAGGGATAAGTCTTGTCAGAGTCCTCAGCAAGGCAGCGTACAGATAAAACTTACCTGAGAGATGACAGATGGAGGTTACAGTCGTCTTTGAATCAGGGAAAGGAAGAATTTAACCATGGCTTCTGCACACTACATTAATATCTGGGCTTCTGATTCTTTTGGTTACCATGTTGAAAAGTTCTGATGTCATCCCAAGCCAGACGGGGATCTCCAGTTTTGTAGGCTCGGGGAGAACTTCTCACTTCAAATAATGATCTGCTTTTACTGAAACAACTGATTAGGAATGTGCTCCTGCCAATTTAAGTTATTTTCCTTTGCACCTAAAGACTGAGTCTAGAAAAAATGTTTTTTGATGTACTTTGGTTATACTGCTGCTCTGCCCAATATCTTATAAATACCTTCTGCCTGGAAGTTTATGTGGACTTTACTTTGAGGCCATCGTGTCCCCTGAGATCAAGACCCTGTTGCTGAACTGAAATTGGAAAAGGGATGACAAAATACAGGGCATGACCTCTTCATTTTGGACATGATAAATGTGCAGTAAAGAGCTTTTAACTAGTGTACCTCCATCAGTAGAGCCCATCTAGTGAAGGCCAATAATGCTGATACAACTGAAAAGAAGAGCATGATGGGGGGATACAAAAAAAGAGGGAAACAGGCTAACTGATGATACCCAGCTCATTAGTAAAATTTTTAAAAGGAGGAAAACACACTAAAAGAATCCTTACTCCAAGTTCTCTGGTGTGCCTTATTTCCTATGTTCGTTCTAGAATGCAGCTGCCTTCTGGACAAAGACCACCTGTATTATGCCATGTTATGTGTTTCTGATGCATATTCATCAGCAAGAAGCTTATCCAAGCTTTTTTAGGAATCTCCATTTGGGTTGAGAGGTGCATGACCTGTAACAGCTTCTTTTCATGACAATGAGCATCACAAAAGTAAATGACTCAAGTACCTTTGTGGCAGTATTTGCAGAAACAAATCCAACAAATCCTTCTTGGATTCTGAGTAACTTCTCAGATGCTGAATTATAACTGCTTTGAAGTGAGTACATAATCCCTTTTTGGGGTTTTCAATGAAATATGACTTCATGTTTCAAAATGTGGCAGTGATATGGAAGCCTCTGTATGCAAATCAACCGCATCAATTATTTTGTGCTGATGAGAAATTGTTTTACTTTTTAATGAGACAAGAAACACTGACTAAAGTACAGTCATGTTACACATTAAAAAGGAGCAGTGTATTTGTTAGCCAATTTTAACACCTTGTAATGAGAATGTATAGTAACAGAAATATTTCTTACAAGTACAGCCTGGTGGTAAAACGCTGAGATGTTCTGACTCCCAATTAGCACAGTACAGTTCTACTGTATACATGACAGCATGTGCGCTGTCATGATGGGTTGGTTACTCTTAAGACTACTCAGGCATGGTACCAATGTTCATTTTTACATTGTGTTTATCCATTACAGTATATGGATGCCACTGACGGGAACTTCTCGGCAAAAGCAAAGCATCCCCGGTCGCTACAAAAGAAACTGCTCTGATCCATCTGGCGCTTCTCCCTGACACGAGGTTTTTGCTAGGAATTCTGTTTGCTGCCATTCAGGCATCCAAGCTGGGAACCAGTCTGAGATTTGTCCTTCCTCTCCTTCTCTCCTTGTTCAATGATCTTTAACTATGACTTTAAAATTCTGTTCTATTTACTCTCTATGATTCCTCCACAGCAACAGCATGTGTTCTGCTTTAGATTACTGCTGTAAGGAATGTAATCCTAAGGGTGAAGCAGGCTTAATTCTGAAAACACTGTCTTATGTGACTGTTCAGTCAATGACACTTTGAACCTTCACTCAGTCCCAGGGACCTTGTGTATTTTTGCGGTGGGCTACAGAAGACAGAGGAGTAGCACAGATGTCCTTCTGTCACGAAATCCAGTTCAGAGAGAAAACGGAAAGGTTGGACTAGATGAACTTTGGAGGTCCTTTCCACCCTGGGCTGTTCTCTGACTGTTCCGTGCCCGTGCTGCCGGTGATGTTGTGGCCTTCCAGGGTCTGTCCGCGAGGTGGCACCAAGTCACTGATGCTTATGGAAACGTCCTCTGGTCTCCCTGTGTCTTCTCTGCAAGAGAGACTGGCGACAGCTACGGCTGACTCAGAGGGGGGGTGGCTGAACTGAAGAAGGTGTGCTTTGCCTTCAGCTTTGTCTCCCTTTTGTCTGACAAAACTAAGTCCTGTGAAAGCAAAAACACTTTGGTTCACATTTCAGACTTAATACAGTGAAAAGTTCTCCAGACACTGACTATGGAGATTGAACTAAACCCAAATATTCACACTTCCTGAAAAAAATAATAATCCTGGTTACAGAATTCCCTAAAGCAGCATATTTCTTTCATGGGGGTACATGAAAGTGCTGGGTCCTCAAAAAGTCTCCTGGTCTGAAGGGTCTTTGTGAGAGGATCTTTCAGCCCATCCTCCCTTCATATTCCAGGACACCTTTGTGGAAAGCCAGTTGTTCTCATCAACCCATCCCTGGCTTCCTCATTCCCTCATGTGCCACAGGTTTCCTACAGAGCTAAAGCTGAGTGGATTCTGCTCCCTAGGTGGGTTGCATCTGCCCTGCAGATCAACTACTTGCTCTTCTTGGTTTTCTGTTCTGCTCCTCTCTCCGTATACCTACTGAGCTGTGCAGTTCCAGGTGCATGAGGAACATCTATCAGCTCTCGGGAAAGGATCTGCAAGATGCTGTAATGTGTTAGTGCTTCTGTTCTGCACTGCTCCGATCTGTTTCTAACAGCCTCAGAAAAAACCCTGGTTTAAAAAGTACATCTGGTTTCTACTGGCTTGAGCTAGCTTGTGGGTTTGGAGATAAATTAATCGGTGTACTGTCACCAAGGTGTACTCTCTTCAGAGTGTGACCATTTGGTACATACATAAATGGAACAGGATTTTTATTAATTACCATCTCTTCATTATCTGCATTGGGTAGGTTCTGGCATTTTTCACGGGCAGTTTGACTGAGGAGGTTAGCTACTTGGAGCAACAGCATTTCATCCTCCACAAAGTAATAAATACTCTATTGACACTTTTCTTCCACTTCACTTGACAGCAGACTCTGTCCAAAAAACATAAAAGCTATTTGGGGCCACCTGACTACATGTGTCCCAGTTTTATTTCAGAGTCAAAAAAGAAATGGTGACGAGGAAGTAGGAAAAAAAATCCTTCCCCTGTTGGTGGAGGTTTCATCATAGAGTTCAAAGGTGTTCACTGTGACCCTAAAAAAGAAACTGTGACTGTATGTTAATGTTCATCTTATGTTCATCTAAACTTCCCATCAGCTGATACACTTTCATGTATTAGTTACATGCCCTTTACTTAAAAAAAAGAGAGAGCATTATACTGTACTTTACTTGTGCCTAGGGCCTTCCCTAAGCCTTCTTTTCTCAAAGCTGAACAAACCCAGTTCTCCCAGCCTTTCCCCATATGGCAGGCTTCCCCGTCCTTTGATCATCTCGGTGACCCTTCTCTGGGCCCTCTCCAGCCTGTCCACATCTTTTTTGTATAGTGGGGACAAAAACTCGTCACAGTATCCCAGGTGTGGCCTGACAAGCGCTGAGTAGAGTGGGATAATGACTTTGGTATCTCTGCTGGTGACGCCCTTGTTGATGCAACCTGGCATCCTGTTGGCTTTCTTTGCCGCTGCAGGACACGTCTCACTCATATCGAGCTTGTTGTCCACCAGGACCCCCAGGTCCCTTTCCACAGAGCTGCTCCCCAGCCAGGTAGATCCTAGCCTGCGCTGCGGTCCTGGATTATGTTTTCCCAGGTACAATGTCGTATCTCTGCTTCTGCTTGACTTTGGACGTATTACATATTCCCTTTTTCTTCTCTGTGAATTAGGGATGGTCATTTGCTTCTTCCCATATGTTGTTTATTTATACTATAAAAATTTAATCTCTCACTGTATGTTTTTTCACAACTGATTTTGCCTCAGTGGGTATCCCTAGATGTTAATATAATGGAAAAAATATTTCACTGCTGTGATTTCTTATTGATTTTTTTTTTCTTTCTGTCTATAAATTGCTGATAACATTCAGGAAAACTTTTCCAGAACTTTAAGGCAGCCTTTGACAGAGGGTTTTGAGATCTGCAGGATGAACATGCTAAAGAAGTGCCAAGTGAGATGATAACAGCCTATGTTTATTACCCTGATACAATCTGTAGAGTTTCAGTGGAAACAAGTCATAAAGTGCTCATACCCAGCTGATGGAAACTGGGGCCCTACAAAAGTTTCTAATTCCCTTCTTCCCCCCACCCCAGGTCTTCGTCCTGCTTTTCATTGACCTACTGTTCTCAGTGTGCTGGTGAGTTGCTTATTTTTAGTGCAAACTTGATTTCACACAGCCCAAAATATGCATTGTAAGTGAAGCCCTTTTGGTTTATGTTGCCTCATTATTTTCCTTCACGGTACAGCATGACACAAGGGTGTTTTTGCAAAGCTTAATTGAAACCAACAGGTAACTGTCTGACCTGCAGTAGTTAGAAATGACCTACTAGGTATCAATTTAGAATACTTGGACTGCTTTTTTGGCCTGTACACAACTATTTATGGCAAATTGGTTTAAAACCTGTTGTAACAGAGTTGTTGTGGAACTATGGGATTATTTATGTCTCAGAATTTCACCCCTTAAAATCCAGGTTTTATTTCACAAATAAAAATGCATCTGTTCGTTTCTGCTGAATGGACGTTTTACTACTGCGCAGTCCCACATTTACTGGGAACTGCTCAAACTGGGGGCCTTATTCAGGCCCCTAAAAGGAGAGGAAAGTGGAAATCTGTGTACACGGGGGCTCACCAGGGCAGCCCCAAATGGGGCTTTTGGTCACTCACTTTTCTCAGGAACAGCTTTTATAGGAAATGTTTGTGTAGGAGAAATCCTAGTAATTTTAAAAGCATTGGAAACATATTTTTCTTTTCAATGGACATCTGTTGTGCTAAAGAGAAAACAGGGCTTAGAAAATAATGATGACTCTGTAGCTCCATATTATTTTCACTGTTTGTACATAACCAGAACAGACCGTATTTGTCAAAAGTTTTGCTAAGCATTAGTAAGTGTTGATGTAAGTACAATATGCTGAAGTGTGCTTGTAGAAATCACATAATAATTCATAGAAATATAAGCAAAGGGCAGTGCACCCACAGCAGTCTGGAGTTCACAGCGCTAAAAGGGAGCTCTTAATTCCTAGAAGAAATTATAAATGCTCCTGGAATGCAACTTCTGCAACTTTTGTTTGTCATCTCTAAACTCATTGACTGTGCTTTATTGGCAACTAAAAGCAAGTCAGTTCTGGCATGAGGAATGTGCTGAACAAGGTCAAGAACGTTTTAAGGCAGCAATTTCTTTCCTTGGTAACATAAGGCATAGATGTTTCAACAGCTAAGTAGAGGTCAGGATGATTCAGGGTCAGCCTTAAAAGTGCTAGCCTTAAAAGAGTCATAAACACACAATGGCCCAGAATTTTCTACTGTTTAACTGTTTTTATAGCTGATTACTGCAGAGTGAGCGTAGGTAGTCAGTAATCGTAAAAAGTCCTGTTGGGTTTATACCTAAAAGGAGGAGAACATTGTGAAGATTTTTTTTAATACCCTTTTTTTTTTTTTTTGGTATGTCGTAAACATGCCAGAAAAGCTCTTTGCAGTATGAAAATTTCTTCTGGAGTCCAAGAGTTAAAAATTGGCTGGAATAGGTAGTGACAGTCTTTCTTACACCTTCAGCAGAAGTTGGACATAGTCCCTTTTTTCTGGAAGATAAGATTATGGGCATTTTGTTTGTTAGAAGAAGTTGTTTCATTGTGTGAGAATAATTCATGTTTCCTAAGTATGCCACATGTCTTTAGTATGCCTTTTCTACACTTGAAATGTGGCTGCGTTCTGTCCGTCATCTGTCCTAGAAATTGGAAAATGAGTGACAGAATCTATTTGTTAAAAATTGTTAAAATTATTCCACAAATGCTACAGGAAAAATACATTGTTTATGTAGTTGCACTGTGGTATATATACTTAAAATGAAATATACTGGGAAAAAAAATTGGTCAGTGGGGTGCTAAAGGTTTTATTTTCATGGATGCTTCACTTTGCCAGCTCTGATTTATAAATCTGCGGATTCTGGAACCCTATATAAATATCAGTGGAATAGCATTTGCCCCGTATAACTACATGCTAGAACTGGAGTTTGCTCAGCAAAACTGTCATCCCCCACCTCCAAAGATCAGATACTTTCTTAGCATCCCGATCTGTCTAAGGCTTAATAATAAGAAATTTGTTTTACATATCTAAGGCTAATAAAACAAAATCATTGCAGTAGGGAGCAGGCGGAAACATGCATGTTCTCTGAAGTTCAGACTGGTGTATCACAAACAGATAGTGATTTCTAGAGACTGATAGTTTATTATTAGTTTATTTCTCATAATTAGTCTGCCCGTGTGCCCACATGGACTTCATGAATCACATCTCAGCTTATTATCTTGGGAAACAGACCTATTATTTTTGAAAGCCATCCAGTCAATAAATTAGCTTGGAAGAAATGATAGTCCAAAACACCTTTTCAATAGATTGCTGTCATGCTTGGTTCCTATCAAAGAGAAGCCTGAATTTTTTGTCGTGACATATGGATTAACTGAGCCTTCCCTGCTGTGAGGAAACAAAAGACAATTGGTGATGCATGGAGCAAACTGATCTTAAAACAGAGACATCAACAAAGAAACATGACTGCATGAAAAGACAGAGTACAGTCCTCTGTCCACAATTACAAAGTCATTCTGTCTGTAGCTCCAACATAAATCTATTGTTTATTTTCTTTCTCAAAGTAAGTGACAGCGTTCCTTAACCATAGTAGCACAAAAACCTCTGCGCCTCAGACAGAAGTAGGGGCAAGGTAACCAGAGTTTCTTTTGGTCTTGCTCATGCTTTCCTACTTGCCGTTGAACCACAACAAGCTCAGCCAGTGTCCACAAGGAATAATTCTGCAAGCACAGTTTCTTTCTTTGCTCTGGCTTTCATTTGCTCTTCCACACTACTGAGACCGTACGGATATTTCAATGTGATATAAGTTGATTTATGATATTTCCCCCTCATTAATTATGCATGACATGGCCTTTTACCTGATATAGTTTTATTTTTTGCTTCTGTTATACATGCTTCTGATGTATTTAAATAGCTCACTACGTACCATTTAATGCGACCTTGTAATTGCCAGTTACATCTTGTTTCTAGATACAATGCAGAGGCAGAATGCAGCTGGTTCTCGGCTGGTGTAAGGTAATGGCTCCATGCTGCATCAGCTCACAGCTTTCACCAGATACTGAGGATCCGTGGCTCGTTAGGCTGTGGATGGGGGAAAGTCCCTCTTTGACAGCAGGAGTGACACAGCTATTGTGGCTTCCTTCCAGGAGTGCAGCTTCATGAATTTTGAAGTTCCTGATATGACTTTTAAAATTTTGCTTCAAATGAATCTTGATCATTTTCTGCCATTCTTGTTCAGGTGGACTGAATTTGTTGGCATTTTACCTTTTCAGGATCTAAGCATTTTTGTTTCAGTGTCTTTAGTAAGAAATGCTTAGAATTTTCTTGATTTTTAGAGAAACAGACATTTTATTTCCTATCTCTTTAAAAATATCTCTCTTCTCTGAAATTCAGGACATTTGTGCCAATAAATTAATAGTCCATTGTGCAGTTGTTGTCATACTGGCTATTGCGTTTAAGTGTAATTGATTCTTAAAGAACAGTTAATAGAGCTCTTTGCCCACTATACCCTTGCCATTGCTGCAGATAGAAAGAAACCTTTCAGCAAGAGAAACTATTGATTTTATTACACCTTGTACAGACTGTCATCAAAATAGAACTAGAGAGCTTGATCCTTCCCTTACTAATTCCTAGTTTACATTGGTAATTCCTCTAGCTTGTTTCTATGAGAAATAAGTAGAGAGAAGCTCACACAAGCTTCTGCAGGTGGAAGGTTGGGAGCCATCATCCCTTAAAACATTGTCCCTTGAATTTATTCACAAGAAAAGCATATGGACTGTGTGACTTGCTCAGAAACCCTGAGAAGCTAGAAAAAGAAAATGGTCAGATCTTATTTTACCCACAAAGTCTTTAATTATTGATGAGATCTACCTGCTTACATAACTCCCGTGATGTAAATATACCTGCATATCACATGCATTAATGGATTTGTCCTTAGGCCACCTTGGCAAGGCAGGGAGATTTGAAAGAAAAATTTGAAATTAAAACACAACCCCCTGTGCCTTAGGACATTGAGGTGAAACACGAGTACTTAAATCCTGGCAGTACGGTGAGAATTGCAAGCCTGAAGCTCCTAGTGGCCATGTTTCTGATAGTGATGTTTCCCTAATGCTTAAGATTCTGCTTCTGCTTGTGTCCAGAACTGTCTCTGTCTTAGCAGGGCTCAGCAGCTTTGCCTGTCCCATGCTGACATCCCTCTGTGCGGACTGCTACCTCAGATAACCTCTCCAGAAGATACGGAGCCAGTATGTATCTTCATTAGAAATTTTGCTGGAGGACACAGGTCTCTCTTCTTGCCCAATAGTTCAAAAGAAGAGATTTTTCTTCAGCGTTTTCTGTTCTTCTGACAGTCTTCCTCTATGGAAGCACCTGACAAAGGAGAAATATGGATGAGAAATAGAGGATTTCTGGAGAAATGCTGGGAGAAAGCTCTGGCTTCTCAGTGCAGTGCAGCGTGATGCAGGAGCAGAAGGAGGGATTGATCTGAAAAAGAGATGACTTGGTCTTGATCCCTCTTCTGAAAATTGCTGATTTATCTAGCGATCACTTGATGTAAAGATCAGGATAATCCCAGGCTGCAAATTCCAAACAGACATAGTTATTTTTTCATAGTCCAGTATTTAAGCCCAGAGGAAGGTGAGATTTAGGACATGTCTTTATCTTTTGTATTTTTTTATAGAATAATTTATATAGCTTCCTGCTTGGTGATGCTGAGGATCCATTTCTTCTCTGCTGCAAGATTAGGTGCTGCAACTCTACTTTAGCAGCTAAACAGCCTAAAATTAATTTGTTTTCAACTTTACAACTCTTCTCATTACTTCTTTCAGGTCACCTACGAGCTTCGAGAGCAAGAAAATAAACCCAATGTCCCATATAATTTTAATGCCTAAGCTATCAAGTTCTGGTTCCTGTGCTGCATTTACTGTCTTTTAAGTAAGTGAAAACAAGCCTTAAGATGGACAGAATAGTTTACCAGTTAATAATGTATATCACTGCTGTACTCAACACTCAAAGAGAGCAAATATAAAAAACACCATAAATTCGAAGATTCCAGCTCAGTAATGCTGCAACGGTCAAAATACACCGTAGCAGTTCAGGAAGCAAATTCCATTTTCACTGAGAATTATAAGAAAATGTATACAAAGAGAAACTGCTTTTTAAACTAGATGTTAGTACATTGCTGGAATTCCTAATAACAGGAGCAGATGTCCTGGGGGGCTGCTACACACATAGTTAAGTGACAGGGGAGGAGCAACACAGCTGCAGAGGCGTCCCCCTTTATCCCTATCATGTCCAGACCAAGCTCTGAATGTCAATTGCATATTGCCCTGGTCCAAATTATCAGCTATAATACAAGTTAATTGATGTTAAGTGAATGTTGTCTACCATATCAGTTTAATGAAATTAAGTGTTTTGGTCATATTTTCCTACCGCGAGTTCAGTACAAAATTGGGGAAAATGCTGTTGCAAGGAATGACATAGTAGGAGTGAGATTTTGTTCTTCTGCAACCGTTTAGATCCGCAAAATCAACTTTGCAATTGCTGATCGATCTCCAGTCGTTTTCCTGCATGCATCATTACTGGAGATAAAGGCCTTGTAAAGAAAATTTAGGAGCCAACTTGCTGATGGTGTACAAAGACATAATTCTTTGTTCTCCTGTTATCCCTGTAGTGCTAACCTTGGTAGATCTGGCTTATCAGTAAATATACGGTTATAAAAGAAGGTGCTGCTATAGTGAGAGGAAAGTTGCCACATATTATTTTTCTAGTTCTAACTAAACTATAAAAACTGATCATTTCCCAATGTCTATAACATTGCAAATAAACTCAGCCATCAGCTTTGGACTACCTTGACACCACTGGTGTAATCACCCACGCTATGACGGTAGATGGGTGCATGCAATTTGCCTTTTAAAATTGTAGCTGGCCTTTGCTTGTATTCAGCCTCTAGATGTTTTTCTGTGATCTAAAAGATAACTGTATTTCTCTCCTCCTAAGAGAAAACATCATAGCATGCTGTAATGTCAGGGTTTGTTTGCCATTTTTTGGTTATTATTTATATTAGCATAAGACTAAAGATCCCCAAGCAAGGTTCAGGATCCTACTGCACCCAAACACAAACCAAAAAGATTATTCCCACTTCAAGGAGCAAAAGGCTTAGTTGTTGGAAGTCACTGAAAGACAGTTAAACTGGCAACCTCCAAAGCTGTTTCATATAGTTACTTAAGGTAGAAGCCCATTTTTAGCACACGAGTTACTAGAAAAAGATTAATGTGTTATTCTTGTACCTGAGGCTGCAACACATTATGGTTATAGTGATAGGATTCATAATTAAAAGGCTGAAAACCAGCTAGGAACGTAGGATTGAAAGGCACTGCCTGGTGACCAAACCCAGTTCCCTGTTATCACATAAAAACATATTTTAGAATTCTTATAAGGAACTTACAAAGTTGCACCATGTAGCTAGTTTTTTATTTTGTTCTTATTGCTTGTATTAGGAAGCTAGTCCAGCCACTCACTTGTTAAACACTCAAAAACTCTCTCATAATTTCCTGCTTAAACAGTATGTGTATGGTTAGTTTGGACTGGCGTGTTCTTATGCCAGCATTGCCTTTTAGCTTTGCCAACATTCTTGCATGTCCCTGATATTTATCCTGTCCCACCCCCCTTTTCATAGTGTGCTTCAAGAGTCACATAACAATCCCTCGTTCTGCCCCAACCTTCATTCTGCTAGTTTAAACAAGCCTTATTTTTGCTCGTCTAAACAGATCAAATTCTTTCTAGTTTCCTGGATGCCTGTTCATCCTAATAGCCCTGCTCCATACCTGCATCATGTTGAATTCTTTTCTTCATACTCCTGAATAACCAGAACCGTATGTGGTATCTCAGAAAGCCTCCTAGTAGGAGCAATGTATCTTTACTGCTAATGTATCACTATATTCTATGAGCTTACTAATATTTTTTTTTTTTACTGCCTTATCACATCACTGGCTTATACATAATCGTGTGAGTGATTCCATTTCATCTCTTTGTGTGTCACGGCAAATACAGCAAAGGTTGTCGTTATTATTAGTCCCTAAGTGTATCCTCTAGCTTCTTGTGGTTTTAGATTTCATCTATGTCTGTCTTCAGCCTCAAAGTCATTTTGTCTTTCCAGCATGATATTCTCATTCTCTTCAACACCTCTCACCTTTTCACCAGCAAAATTCATGAGGTTATGCCTACCATTTGTGCCATGTGCAGAGATAGTACCATATTTTCCCCTGAGACTCATCCTTGAGAGATTCATTAGTGAACTTCCCTTTTGAGCACAACTCACCATTATATCCTCCTTAGCTTTTCTTGTACAGTAACCTGCTTGAGGTTAAACTAATGATTTTCCACACATAATAAGTGCTTCACTGAAGTCTGTGTAGATTAGAATTTGCATCTAAAAAGTCAATAATAAAAGAAGAATGTTGAGTTAGTTTGTCATGATTTAGCTTCATAAACTCTTTAGAATTTTACACCATTTCCATTAATCTTTAATTATAGTAACCTTCAGAAATATTTTTGATTTTTAGACAAAAGTTGAGGTCAGTCTAAAAAGCCTGTAACTGATATTGGCCTTTTTCCTCCGTATATCTAGGTGCTTAATGTATTATTGTCTTGATACTTGAATTAATAAAACATGCTTGATTTGCAGTACAGTCCACTAATGCTGATTTTGTTGGAGTGAAGGTTGCTTTTTTGACTATTACATATTCTTCTCAGACACTTTTTGCGTAAGTCTTTGCAGCAATGTGGGTTTCTCCACAAGTTAATAATAGGCACAGAATTATTAGTTGGGGATTCCATTCCAACACCATTTTGTTGTTGGATATGATCGCAGTACAACCCGTTAAGCTGTAGATAAACAGACATGCAGGCATGTGTGAAATATTTAATTGCCACTTGCTTGCTGCAGTCCTGTGCTTGCTGTTTCATGAAGCATGGTCAGCGCAATTCCCATACTCGGAATGATTTTATTTGCATTTAGCAACAAACACTGCTGATGCTAATATCTGTCTCCCTTAAGAATTTTAAAAGAAAGCTTATTAAATGGTTTTCAGTTCATCAGCTCCCTGTAGACAAGAGTGTTTAAATCCTGCCTTGTAATACGTAAATACCTATATATGTGCGTGGCAGTATGAGCTTAACTCTATTTATTAAAAGAGCTGTTCCAGGATATGTATGATTCTTGAGAACAAAGGAAAATAAATATCTTTTCATGTATCATAGTTATTACAAAGATGAGAATCCTCTATGCTTCTCAAATACGAAAATTCTCAAATTATGAAAACAGGATCTATCTATTGCTAACTTTAACAGTTCATTTATTCTTTTAAGAGGATCTGGTTATTAACATTTGATAGGGATGTATGGGAGAAAGCTGGCACATATCCTTCAACTGCAGTGTGCAGGCATCATCTTGTAGACATTTGAAAAGAAAGCCTACTAAAAGTTTAGGAGTTAGGGAAGCAAAGTGTTTCAGCACTTTAAGGAAAAAATATGTCTATATGTTTTGTTTTGGTTTTTTTTTTTTACATCATAGACCCTGGTGGGTACTTTTGGAATATACATTTTATCATAAGGTGTTCCCTTTCCCCATGTCTTTATTCTCAGACTAAAGTCAAACTGAGTGGTGATGTTTAAACAATATGTTTGGACGTCTGATTTTGACCCATTTTGGTTAAAAACAAATCCGGATAAATTTGGGGGTCTGTAGATCACATGGGTCATTCTTGTCTATGGGGAGGGGATCCAGGAGAAGGGGAGGAGGGAAAAACCCTTGTCTTTCTATCAAAATACAACAAACTTCTGTTTTAGCTCTAAAAACATCTGAAAATATGGGTCATCTCTCGCACTTTCTACTTATTCAAAATACATACTGCAGTCTGTAAGTGTTAATAGGGGAAAAATAAATACAAAATCTTAGATTTTTTTTTTTTGCTTACATTTCAGTTTCATCATTCCCATGAAATTCCCTAGGTTTCTGTTAATAGTTGGTAAATACATTTATAGTAGGTTCCTCGGAAGAAAAAAAGCACAGACAAATGCTCCCTTATGCTATGGATACAGCACCTTTCAAAGGCAATAAATACATAAAGAATAAGGAAAAAAATCTGCTCTCTCATTTCATCCTTCCCTCCCTCTTTCCCTCCAAGCCACTACATTAATTAGCTGTCTGACTGATTACACAGTCAAGGACTTAAAAGATCAATGGTGACAGTAGCCAGGCAGGTAATTTAGAGGAAAAAAAAGTAAAGTAATGCTCTAATGTCTTTCTGAGAATGCAGTGTGGTCTAGTTGTGTCAGCAGAACAGACGGAGAGGAAAGTTAGACAGAGAAACACGCTATTGAGTTTCGGTTCTTCTGTGACAAATTACCTGAAAGTGTATTCCTGGGATTTCATTAGGTCCTAATTGGAAGCAAACAAACAAAGCATTTATTCCTTTGAATTTTAGTATTTTAAGTACCACTGATGTGCTTAGCACGGTATTAGACAAAGGAGGAAATACAGGCTTTCCAAGCAGCTCACATCTGAAATACATGAGCAATTCCAAAGGGACAGGGAAACCCTGAGGAGAATTCTACTTCTGAGCACTCCTTTCTTTGATATATTTTGCAACTGCATTTTTGGGGATGTAAATGAGAGCTACTAGTTTTAACATCTGAAAACCAAGTTTTGAGGGGGCTGCCTACCCCAGAGGATAAATTAGAAGGCTTGAAGTATTACTGCTAGTTAAGACTGTAGTTTTACATGCAGCGGTTGCTGGAGTGTTATTATTGCCTGTTTTGTGTGGCTGAGTTCATCCCTTTAGTGTAGCCCTGACACTCACTGAACTGTGCTATGAACTAACTAACTGAAAAATTCATTAGGTGAAATAGAGCTCTCTTATCACATATTTTAATATTTTTTGCATTTATTTGTTTCCATTTTCTTAAAGAATAACTCTTTGGAACTTCCTACCCTCTGGATAGATCAAGAATATTTGAAGATCAGATTGTGTTGCCTGCCTGCAGTTGGTTGGCTGAGTCTCAAAGGGCGCTCTGTATTTCCTGACTTGATGAGCCTTTAAACACTCCTAGCACGAATACCCCAAATTTGATTTCTCTGAACACATAAGCATGCGGGTACTCTGCTGAGATTTTGAACGAGTTGCTTGCTCAGCTGTTTGCAGATTTTTCAGGTGGGTAACAGCGTGGCCAAAAGAAGATCTCTGACAAAAGAATTGTTAAAAAAGAAAAGAATATTTCCTCCTAGAAAATATTTTGTAATATTTGCACTGCTCTGCAAAATAGTGGATTGCTCTGAAGTTTCTAAACCCTTTTCTTTATATTGAGATGAGGCTGGAATAGCTCCATTATTAAGTTTATTTGAGTTACATCTGGCTCTCACCTGTGTAGGTCAGAGAAGATGCAAGTCCCCCCCGAATGTGTGATTTTAATTTGAATGTACATAAGTAGACTAGATTAGCCACTCATTGGAGTGTCATTATCCCAAATCCAGAAATAGATAAAAGTACTCCCAGTTGTTATTGCCTGCCAACATAAAACTTACTTTAGGATTATATTGTCAATAGTGTGTTCTTGCTAGGGTTTTGGTTAACTAATGCTAAAGAGAAAAGCTAAGAAATGAGATCAGCGGCCTTTATACAAGTAATTGTGAATGTGGGCAACATTTTATTTTCTCAATCAGATGTAATAGCTCCCTACAGAAATATACTCCTGACTTGAATATCAATGGTATTCCACTTATTCTGTCAAAAAGAAATACTTTATTTTAACATTTTTTCCCCTTTTGCAGAGACTGCTATGGGGTCAAATTGTTCAGACCCTTTTTATTTTCCCTCCCTTCCAACCCCTTCTGGCCTCTCCTCTGAATGAACCTCAGACATTAACGAAAACCTGAGTTTCTGATATACTGGGCAAATGGGAGAGTGCAGTCGGTGACTGGGTGGTGGGTAGGGTGGAAGTGATTGGGGAACGAGTAGGATGTGGACAGTAAATTCCCTCACAATTAAATGTTGACAGTGAATTCCCTATTGAACCACACTGGTCCTGCCTCTTATGGTCACCGGTGCTGGCACTTGCGAAGCAACGCCCGCTGCAGGCAGAGCCACCGCGAGGGACCCAGTTTCCAGTCCCAGCCAGGTTTGCTCAAACACACAGTGAATTTGTCATTACGCTTCGTTCAGGGGTTTGGCCCTTTGTGGCAGCTAATGTCTGTGGATGGCTGTGTTGCTACCAAGTAATGGAAGACGGGTCAGAGGGCAGAAATGCTCAGAAAGACAGAAATGAAGCAGGAATTTCAATTCAGAGCTAATGGATGGGGTTCAGAGGCTTCTATTAGCAGAAATTATCACTGTATTAATGTATTTCAGGCAGCATTTTTTACAGTTGAATACGGTGTTATTTTCCTAGTTATCCATTCCCTGACAAGTGGTTATAATCAAAGCTGTCTGTGAGCACTATTATCAGAAACTTACTATTATGTGCTGTAGGAAAAAATATCGGGGAACAACGCAGTGCCACAAAGCTATTATATGTTTTAAAGATCTAGTGCAACACCAAGTATTTATTTATATACTGCTTTTACTTCCTGTGGAAGAAAATAATTTGAACTTAATTTTCTTGTCTTACCCAACTGCTTTAGAAAATGTACCTCCTGAAGTAAGTCCATAATTATGATTAACAACGTGGGCCAGATCCTCAGTTACTGTAAATTAGCGTTCCCCCATTCATTGCAATAGAGCAATGCCAATTCATGGCAACAGAGAAAGCTTCCAATGGCCTTGGTATGCTGCTTTACATTTTCAAGGGTATTAACAAGCCTTCTTTAATACGGTATCGTGCAGAATTTACTGTGGCCAGAACGAACTTTAAAAAGGGATAAATCTAGCATCGTGGTCCTAAAAGTCTTTAAAATTATCTTGTAAGCAAAATTAATCCTTTCAATATATTCTGTTGATGAATTAAATCGACAAAACTGCTATTGCTCTGTCATGTGGTCTTTGTAGAACAACTTTATTTTCTTCTTAAATTTCCGGTTAGCCATATACTTAAAAATATTGCTGTAATTCTAGCGTAGCTCTTACTGCTTATTGTGGAGGAAGAAATTCCAGTGAGACAACGTAGAAAGGAAGTAATCACCTAAAAATGTTTATGTCTATATAGTTGACTATGGAACATGAAGAAAAAAAATCACAAACCATTGGGATTTTGAGGTTAAGGATATTAGGCAATAATAAATTCTGCACTTTTCAATTAATAAATCCTCAAAAAGGCTAAAGATTAATCAGATTAATTTGAGCAACAGCGTAATCAATACATTTTTAAAAACGTTCTCTGTTTCAGGCTGGTCTGCCATGCTCTCCATCCAGTTGGCGCTGATGAAAATGATGGTCAAAGACTAAGACTAGTGAAGAAAAATTCAGAATTTCTGAGGATTCACTGACAGACAGCTCACAACTGAAAACAGGTACAATCCCTGCAACTTGTTCTTTCCAAATCTCCCTTTCTCAGCATCCCCTCTTTTTCATCTTACACCTGGGAATTGAACAAACAAAGTCCAAATAGGTTTTTAGAACGATCCTAAATCAGGGATACTGTGAAGACAAATGGTAAATGTCTGTTACCCCAGCTGCTAAGTTAATTACTGTAATGGGAAACATCTTGAGAGAAGCATTGCATATGGTTATTAGCAATTAACCCACCACTCCAAAAATCACAATTCCTCCTAATAACAGAACACAGCACAGCCTTCCTAATTACAATCTCTGCACGAAAATTTCTTTCTATCAGAAGGGAATGTTAAATCCTGTAACTAGCTACGATTTAAAAAGACTGGAAATGGAGATATTGACGATTAGACAGAAAAATTGAAAATAGAAAAGGATGATGTGTTACTGACTCAAAGTTGTGGGCACACTCATTCATGCTTGGGGATACGCAACAGCTTTCAATGACATCTTTGTAGGAAGACAAAATGATAAATGAAAATTAAAATACTAATGTGGAGGGAAATATGCTTTAAAATGGACAGGATAGGATGGGCGCTACCAACTTTTCTACAGAGTCATGATCTGGACAGTGTTGTAAACAATGTGCTGAATTTGGATCGCACTGGAATCTGTTAGAACAATTTTCTGATCAACAGGAGAAGAGACTAATGAAAATTTCCATCCTATAGAAAGTCCTTCAGTACTACATGGAGGGCATGACCTATTTTTTCTAACCATTTCTATTCTATGCAATTGGATTAGATTATAGCTCACCTGCACAAAGCCACCAAGGGGAATTGGCACTTTAGCTGCTCAGTTCAAAAGCTGGTTTAGCAGAGCAAGGTGCAATTTAATTTAGTCCTTTTATCAGTTAGGAAGGGAACTCTTTTGTCAACATGTTCAGCGCTTGGTTTGGTGGTGGCCCTGATGTGGTTTGTGGGTATCAAGATTGAACACACACAATTTTATAGCAAATAAATTTCATGACAGTAGGCGTGTGACTAGTTGGTCATGGCAGGGATGTGGAATATAAAGAAGTCACTAATGCTGTATCCACTGCCCTTTTTTCCTGACATAGCCCACTGTTATCACTGTAAGAACTAGACTAAATGAGTCTTCTTTTACCTCTGTATTATCTGTGTCAGGTCTGAAGATTTAACCGACTTGGGCGCAGTCAGATCATTATCCCAGTAGGCTTTTGGAACGGCTTTCACCAACGCTGGTTCCCTGCAACTCTTACTCATGTGAATCGTCCCATTAAAGTCAACAGCTTTGCAGGATATTCCCAATTAAAACACAGCCAAGGGTAAAACATTAGATAATATTTGTAAGAAAGGCACATTGCACAGACTGGGTTTACATTTCAGTTCAGGAGAATGGCAGTGTCAGTGCTGGTAAATCGAGGCTTGCAAGGTTTTCTGTACAGATTTCAAGGAGATTTTACACTGCTCCATCTTCAGAGTTCAGCTGCAGCTGCATTTTGCTCTGTGGCCCCCAGGCAAAGGTCTCATCTATTAGGCGGCCTTCACTGAGTAAGATAACTCTGCACTTCAGTACCTCCCAATTTGCATGTTGCTTTTCCATCATTCTTAACAACCGGGTGTAATAAATGTTGTGTATGATTTGTAATGATCGCATACAGGTTTGAAAAGCAGTGTTGAACGGTTTATTGTTGAGTTCCTTAAGATGGAAAAATTAAAATGTTTTTGAAAGTCTAATTTACCTCTCCTGGAAAAAAACAGCCGAGCAATAAGATCCTTTGTTATTTTGCCATGATGTGATCCTGAAAGTAATCCAGGTTGGGATGACATCTCCGGACATCATGAACACTCAGGCTCGACATAATGAAGGTCTATTATTTTATGAAGAAAGATTTTCTGGGGTTTAAGAAATAAAATGATTAGAAAACTATGTGCTCTGCAGGAGGTAATGAGATTAGCTCCACACAAGGTCCTGCAGAGTTAAAACTACTCCAGACACAAGAAAGGCTTAGCCATTCAGTGGGAATTTCAGGGTACAATTAATCTGCTCTAAGGTCAGATAAGGGCTATATGTTTTCTTCACCATGAAAAAGAAATCAGTTGATAAAATCTCAAGGGGATCCTGTCAATGCAAGCTTCAAAGCAATGAACAATATAAAAACAGCTTTCTTGTTACAATTGGTAAATGTTTACCTACTTTAGCAAAGGCCTCGGAAAATAAAAACCATACAGGAAACTGTGCTTATAAAGTGTGTGTGAAGGAGAAGCCAGTGTATCTTGTTACAGGACTGAAAGGAAGACAAATTAATGCACTGTAAAACTGTGGCTGACCCCTAACCCGTGAGGATTTCAGTGTGCCCATGCAGTTCTCTCTGTCACAAATCCATACAGGAGCTAATTTGGAGCAACTTGAGACCAAGCCCATTCCACTGGAGTGGAAGGAAATCGCAGTTGTCTTTAGCATCGGCTGGCTCGGGGCCCATCTGCTCATTCACAGCCCAGTGGCTGGTTAGTCACGGGTCTCTAGAGATAGGAAAACCATGGTGTAATGGACCCGGAGTCCTCCATTAGATCATAAAATGCTTAAGGTGTGTTTTTCTCATTTTTTATTTGGTACTATGCACAGTTCCCTTTCCAGGTCAGTTGGTCTCCCTTCTCTCGCCATTAAAGGGGAAAGAGTTGCCTTCTGACAGCAGTAAAGGTCTGGAGAGATCATAAAGAGGAGAGGATGGATGGTCTAGAGGACAGCAGGCAACCCTGGGATTTAAGAAACCACTCCTCGGTTCCCAGCTTTACACTCTTGCTGTCACTAACTCTCAGCAGTAGTGGTGTTATCCCTCCTTCATGATGTTAAATGCATTTATTTTCACGGTCACCTCTTTGAAGTGCTGGGACGCGATTGCAATGGACGTCACACACAGAACAAAGAAGGACCAGAGGGAAAAAGAGAAGCCAAGATACATCTCTCACAGCGAAGCAGAACCGGCTCGGCATCCTAGAGCAGAAGGAGGGTGGGCAGGGGGGGTCAGCTCCGCTCCCAGAGCTGGTAACCCTCATCAACACGAGGTTGCATGTAACTTCATACATTATTCAGCGAAAACAAATCCCTCTTTATCTCCACCTCTCTGTCTTGTGCCCAACAGGAATATGGACCAGGAAGAAAGTCCCTTTAAAGGAGGGGATGCGAAGAGATATCGCAGAGCAGGGGAGGGGGTAAGTACAGGGACGGAGCTGGGCGGGGGACGACGACCCAGCGGCGAACCGCTCCGAGCGCCCGGGCAGCGGGGGGTGCCGGGCGGGGAGCACCCAGGACCCCCAGAGGAGGATGAGGACGAAGAGGAGGAGGAGGAGGAAGGGG
>VYZM01005381.1:130968-235206 GCA_013398915.1 Dromas ardeola
ACTCTGCGGCAAGGAAAGTTTAGCGGGGTGCGCCTTTAACTTCCCCAAGTGTTTCCCCCCGCGGCGTGGATTTCTGCTTCGTGGAGTTATTTTTGAAGGGTTACTCCGGAGACTTACAGCCCCGGAGGGAAGGCGGGCGGGCGGGCTTGATTTAGATTACCAGGTCTGAAGTGAGCTTCAGAGAGCATCAGTATCACCCAGGCTGTTTCTTCCTCCACGTTTAAACAGCGAACGGGTGGCGGAGCTGAGCCTTGCACAGCTGGGCTAGTCCCTGTTTTCCGAGGGGTTAGGGTGAGCTTCACCTGGTGGAGAAGAGCGGTAGAAAAATCAGAGTAATAAAATGTCAATTCAGGCAGGAGGGACAGAGCCCCTGAGCAGCCCCAGGTGGGAGCGGTGGGAAGCGTGCATCCATCCATCCATCCATCCATCGGCGGCTGTAGGCACAGCTCCTTTGCAGACACAAAGGAGTAAGGGCCGCGTGTGTACCCACTGGTGCTCCTGCGGGAGGAAGTTTCTGTGAGGTGTTTTGCATGGTATGAGCAACAAATGTCCTTTGTTGTAAGTGCAATGTAAGGTTTTTGTCAAGAGGTAGTTTTCTGGTCAAATGCTAAGGTAGAATAGCTGACAGCACGCACGAAATCTTATGGTTTAAAGTTTTTGCTCATTGAAATAGAAAACACAATTTCTGGAAATTGCTCCCTGCTTTGTGTTGTGCACTTTTTCTTCTACAAAGCTCCTCTTGCATTTTTAAGGAATGTCCGATTCCCCCTTCTACCCTTCAACCCCCCAGGCAACCTGACAACAGCCTTTTCAGATGTGTGTGTATACCCTAATTTCCAACCTCTTTGCTCTTCCTATTTTTTTGACTTAATCAACTTCATCCCACCCTTCTGTAATTAATTTCTCTGGTATTTGATTTCAATTTAATTTCTTCTGTCACCAAACTGAAATTTCTAAGCCTATTGCTCATTGGTTTTCTATGCAATATCATGTAACTATGTATTTTCTAGAAGTGCTTTTAAGGTGGTTTATATTACTCCATTTTGCTAGAGCACCAAGTATCCATCACAATGTTTAGAGAAGTCAAGTTCATTGTCTGGTAAAGCACTCTTTTGTTTTTAAAAGTGCTCTGTGTTTCTTTCAGGTATGCTTCTTGCTTTCTTTATAAGTAATTACTCTACTATGAGGCAGAATACTGTCAGCCTACATTAACCTATTTGCATTTGACATATCTGTAATACCTATGATTCTGCACTTTTGAAGCTGGAGGTGGCGTTAACTGTGAATTGCCCCCAAACAATTTCTGATTGCTTTTACCTTTTTAAAGATAGTTTCACTGAAAGGATATAGGAAACATTGCCTTCTGGAAATGAAACTATATGAGGATATTACTGTTGGGCTCGAGCGATTGGGAGCAGCAGTGCACTGTTAGCCAGCAGCAATCAAGAAACCCACCCAAACCCCCATACCTGTGGCAGAGCCTTGGGTGTTTTTCCCAAGAGACATATTCCTGCAGTTACTATAATTCTTATTGCGTTTCTTGAGCTAGGGCAAGTATAGGTATTTTTCTAAACTTACTTTATATTATTTAAGGATTTTAGCTTTGATGTAAGCAGAAATACAAGAAGTCATTACTCCTTAGGAGTAAGCCTGCCAGCTTTCACCAAGAAACAGTGAAGTGTCCAAAAGGACACTTCTAATGAATTGCCTTTTTTTAGTAATTCTTTTTTGTTCTTTTGACGTTGGTCATCTGCAGTCAATAGGATAAGAACAACAAATGTATCCCTTGGAACACACCATGCTGGGTGTCTCCTTCTTTAGCATTTGCTGTTATTGCTTTGATTGAGATCTTATGTGGCTGAGGATATACAGGATATTCTTCGTAATTGTTTTTGTTCTGCTGCTAACTTGAGTATTTGCTGCTAGCTAAAAATGCAAGGGATCTGTGTGGATGTTGGTATTCTGCTTCCAAGCCCCCTGAAGAGATTTAATGGAGAACAGATTACAGGATGACTAGCTATTTCCATCAACTGCATTTCCAGGCAATTAGCCCTTGATGATCTTGTATTAGAACTTTAGAGAACACTGGAACAACCAGAGAACAAATGTGCAGTTTTCATCGAAACACGTGCTATTTAGGCCTTGAAATGAGGAGTTAACCATCTCTCATCATAAAAAGCACATTTTTAGCAGTTCACTTTGCAGTGAGGTCTGTAGTTTGAAATTGGGGTATGTAATGACGTTGTAAGTGTGATGTGTGGTTATCTAGCATGGAGTTTATTTCAGGATTGTGCTTCACAGAAGGCTGCGGTAGTTGTGGGACAGTGCAGAAATAGGAATTAAGAGTAGAGGGCTTGAGTTGCTGTCAGAAGTGATAAATCCTCTCCTAGAGAAATATTCCACTACAAGTTTTAGAAGTACAGATGTTTGCTTATAGTTAGCTATATAGGACAGAGCAAAAGGCAGGAGTGGTGATGAGGTATGCGTTAGGAACCCCCTTTGTGCAATAAATATTACCTTTCGTAGTTAGGACCGAGAGATGGCTCAGGAATGGATCCTTCTCTTCCCAAGTGACACGAGTGAGGACTTCTCTTGTCTGAGACAAACTTTGTCCCTTGCCAACATTAAGCCCATTGACTTGCTCTCTGGTTTTGTAGGTCCAGGATGACATCTAAATGGTCTTTTTAGAGGATCAGTCAAAATCTTGCAATAAAACTGTTTTCTTTAGGTTTTTTGACTGCTCAAATATTGCAGCTGCATATTTTTACTCTATCCGTAAGCAAGTAAATATGGTCACGTTCCAAGGAACACCTGGATTTAGAGCTGGATTCCTGGCTGAGTAACTGCTTTCCAGCTTCTTCAATTCTATGGGACACTGCAGGCTTACTCGTACTCCTCCAGATAAATCATATTCCCAAAAGCAAAATCTAGCATTCAGATGGTATCTACATTTGCAACACTCAAGCAGACTTGGTCCTTTAACTGTATCAGTGGTTGAGCTACAGAGATACAGGACGAGTATTGCACCGTGTCTCACTGCAAACAGGTGTGGTTGTGGACAGTATTTCAAACGAATAATAAATATTTCAATAAATAACAAATTTTAGGCAAGCAGGTGTAATTAAAAAGGTGAAATCCACTCTTTTGAGGACTGGAATGTATTTCACAATAAACTACTGGTGTACAAAGCATTTCCATATGAAGAGAGGAATGTGAATTTTGATTGTTACAGTGGAACAAATTGCCTGTCATTTTGCATATGTTGGAATGCAGTGCAGAAAACAAAGTGGTGGGAAAAAAAAAAGCTTCTATAAAGTATATGGTTATACAGCTTAAACTTGGAGCCTGGAGTTTTGTCATAATACTGTCCGAATGATGTGAAAAGTAGGTTGTATAATCATTTCTTGGTGAGAAATTGTTTCAGTATATTGGCTGTTTAGCCAATACACTGTATTTTCACCTCCAGTGATGCCAATTTGCAGGTGTGAGGATAGTTTGTATTCCTAGTGTTAAATAAGGGCTTGAGGTATGTTTGTTTTATGGAGCTGAAATGAGTAATGTGGTAGAATCTCCTTCCATTTCTTCAAATGGGATATCATATCTTCACAGATTTGGTAATTAAAAAAAGGTTGCAGGTCTTCTAGTGAAAATGAGGACCTGATTTGCCACCGTGGTGTATTTGAATTTGTATCTTACATTAAGTAAGACTAAATTAAGTCTTTCTTATTAACTGTTTTTAAACCTTGGTTGAAGTAATGCCACAACCCAGAGTCACTGCTAATTTAGATTACTGAATTTTACCTAAATTTTTTTTTTCAGCTGAAACCTCAAGTACTTCTTCCCAGCCCTGTCTGCCTAGAATCTGTAAGGTTGCAGTAAACCCTCAGTATTCTTGAATGGTTGCTACCTCCAGCCTTTGTGATTTGGATAATGTGATTTTTAGTAAGCATGCTTTAAATGCTTTGGCATAAAAGTTATGGCAGTCTCGTCCTGTTGTCCTGTGTCGCCCCCGTCCCGTGTTGTGTTTCCCCCCCAGTCCTTTAATATCCAGTAGTTGTTGCTAGGAAAGAAAAAGAAATGTTGAAGACTGAGATGTTTCTCATCTTTGTGAATGTGAACATCATGCTGAACAAAAAATAGTCTTTCTAGCCTGTGCACTACAGTGTCTTGCCACCAGATAGAGCTCATGCTGGTCAGCGTTATAACACTGAGTCCCATTTTCCAAGAGTTTGCAGTTAAAGCCTCTGTTTCAGAGTTTCTAGAGGAAAATTAATTTTGAATTTAGTCTTTAAACAGATGGTAAAGGGCTCTTTTTTTCTCCCCCAGTATATTCATTGGCAGGAGACTTAAAGATAATGAATGAGTGTCATCATGCTATAGTTTTTTTTTCCTGATTTATGACATGTTTTCCTGCTCTTCAGGAGAAAAATGAGATCAAGACTTCCTCCTAAACTCTGAAATAGCCGTAAGACTATGCAAATACATGGTCATAAGATGTGATAGCCTGAAGTTGCTGTATTTATCAAAGATGAACTTGATCTTGTGATTTGCTGTAAAATATTTTCCAGTTTTATAAATATGTTTTCATGTCAGAGACATCACATAACATACCTACAAGAGGTTTAGAAATTTGCCACCCATAATCACAATAGTGTAAGCTATTAATACGTACTCTATCGGTCTTAAATCTGTGAGTTTAAGGTAGGTAAGCCCCTGCTCCCATTCATTTTTAATGGGATTTGGCTTCTTAAGTTCCTCAAAAATGCACCCTAAGAGGGAAGAACTTGTCAGCATTTCTTTAGGTTTCACTGTGGTGCATTAGGAAATGTTGGTACAGTTTAGTTATTTATGCACACGTTCATTGTATGCAGGTGCCGTGTGTGTGTGCAGTATTTCTGATTTCTAGGAGAACTGCCTGCTTTTTGCTTTGACTTTTCTTCTACATCGTTTATATCCAGTGCTGCTAATTTATCATAGTTCTAGGGGTGCCGTGATCTAGATATGACAGAGAACATGGAGTACTTTTAAAAAATTTGAAGAAACTTGGTGAGGAAGTGTAAGATTATCTGGTAATATAAAACCTAGTCTTCGGACGACCCGTCAGCAGAACCTCCTTTGATGGAAGCGATGCTTTGGCTCTCAGAGAGTTAACAGCCCATATTGCAGACTTGTGTTATTCACCAATTAAATACCTCCTCTCTTTGAACACAGTTAATAGATTGCCTCCTTCTGAAATTCAAGCCTGTTATTGCTTACGTTCTCTCTAAAATCTATTGCTTTTAATTTATTTCTGAGGAGAAAGAAATTTCCTTTCTTTATTGCTAAATCAAAGCATTTTAAAATTGCGTACTGAACATATGTAGTCTTGGTTTTATACTTTGGATTCCATGCTGGTCTTGGTTTAAAACTAGTCATTAATTGTTCTGGAGGTGAACTTGAGACTTCTGCCTTGTATGTAAGAAGATGAATATTATGCTTTCAGATATAATGCGCACACAAGCTGAGCTGTACATTTAGTTGTATTTTTCTCAATGCCTTTGACCTGTGAATGAATATTCAATCTTGTGTGTGTAAAAAAGGAATATAAGTTGGAGTGCTGCCATTCTTTTTTGTATTCTTTAGTAGAAACACCATACTGCCTTCCCGTTGTAAGTCATAGCAGAACTTGGTGCAAATTGTTGCTCAGTAGAGAACACCATGCCCAGACTGTGTTTTTATGTACACAAATTAATTCAATATTGAAAGTAATCATAATATCTCAGGCTATGCCTGTGCAAGAAGCTTTATAAGGTGCTTTGTATTTTTTCTAACAGCAACAACAAAAAAACCCTCATATTTTGAGCCTAGTCTTTTCAGTTAAGAATATTACTGTATAGGACATGAGTTTCCAATACTCTTCAGTGGTTATCGTCTGATTTGTAATTCCCAGCCTGACAGATGCATCATCAATGGTGAAAGCACAGTTGTATGAAATTATCTCTTACAATTGTATTATTCTTCACGAGGCAAGTCCTATCCATCTTTTTTTTTTGTCTGTAAAATAACCCCAGGAATCTGTGGGTTATGTAGAACCTCAGTGTAAGTTTCTAATCTGAAAGATACAAATGTTTGGTGAGGTCTTTTTCCCCCATTTACCAGTGCTGAACACTAATCCACTAATGCATGCTTGTTAGTTGCCATGGGGTTTTTTTGTGGCTAGAATTCATAAAATATTTAGCTCTACCAAAATTGCTTAATTTTTTTTTTTTTAAAGAAAATAATCAAATGGGCATTTGCATCAGTGGTATCAAGCTAAGGATTTATTGGGGAGTAAAAGACTTGGAATGTTTTAACACTTAAAGCATTGGTATGTAGGGACTCTTCTTGCACATATTGCATGTTACTTCAAGAGTATGCTTTCAAGAAAAGAGGTTTTGGCTCTAAACTGTTAAAATCTGACATCCGCCACAAGCAGTGAACAATTCCTAGACACTGGTTGCCAGAGTGAAACTGAGGGTTACACTACCTTCTGACTATTTCACTGTCAAGCAATGTGGCACGTGCTGTAAACCAAAATGAGCTTTTTCTTCTTGTGACACAAGTGATATGACACTTTTCAGTGATTTCTTTTTTTTTTTTATTTTAATATTTTAGCCTCAGGTCCTCTTGTGCCGTCTGGCCAAAAGAAGCTCAGGTGTGTGTACCTGTGATTTACTGGGGTGGCTGTTATTATTCACTCTTCTGCAGTGGAATGATAGCTGAGATGGATGTAATTAATGTGAAATTTCATCTAGAGATGACTGCTGCTACTTGATGCTTTGCTTTTATAATTTCACATTTTTTTTAATGCTCAATTTTGTCTGAATTCTGGACAACTATTTGCTTTGTCTTAACAATGAGTACATGCAAACTGTTTCTTAACCTCCTTGTACGTGACCTCCCATCTGGTGTTCTAATTACATTAGAGTTGGGTCCTTGGGACGAAGGTCCTTAAGTTGTCTGTGAAGCTGTCTGGATGCTAGAAGGGTTTGTCGGTGCTGTGTGAGGCTAAGAAGATGCTGATATCAGGTAGTCTCTTCAATTGTGCTATTATCTTGGTAGTGAATTGTCTTTGTTTACAGTAGGACTCATGCCAAAGCAGCCATATTCTGGGATAATCAACTATTTTGGATACAGTAGATAAAAGTAACATGCACGCTTCCCTGAACACGAGTGAAGACAGGTATTTGGAGGTTATCAGAATTACATGCTAAAGTGGTGACACAATATTAGCCAGCTTGTGGGTCTGTACTTTACGTCGTGCCTTGCCTGATTCCGCAGAAGCCACTTAGTGCCTGCAGAGGTCAGCCAGTAGAAGAAACTATAAAACTGGATGTTGCTGGGGACTGAGGCTTTGTGACACTATTTAAAAAAATAAATAAAAAAAATTACTCTGATTTTTGGATGCAAAAAAAAGGTGACTTGGCAAATCATAGTTAAATGATCTGGATGTGCATGTTTGTCTTTATCTATTCTTGCTAAGCAAAATAGATTATTCTGTCTTGGGGAGGGGGAGGAGGATAGTTAAATAGAAGCTAAACGACAGACGCTGCACTTTGATAGCAGTAGGAACTAAAAATCTTATTGTTGTTATAATAGCTGAGTGTGTAATTAATCATCTCATTGATTTGCTCTTAATCTAGATGCAGTGCACAAAGGCTGAAAGAACTCTCATGTTATTTAGCTGCTCCATCTAATCAGGGAGAGGATGTGAATAAGACACAGCAGTGCATTAGTAACCTGTGGGGTTAGGAGAGGCTTCTGCGCTGGACCTTCGTCCACAGATCCAGAGAACAGTAGTGATAATGAGACCTAATCTAAATGAGCTTGGTGCTTACGATCCATATCCCAGAGGGCATATAAACATCACAAATATTGATACAGGATCAGTGGAGAGCAAGAATTGATTAGTGGTCAAGGGAGCAGGATGTCCTAATTGTCTCTGGTGCTGCTGATTAATTTTGTCTGGAAAATGTGGGGAAATGAGCCTTAAAATAGATTAAAGGTAGAAAGGGGCGCTTGCGGTTTATAAAGGAAGAAAAGCCTTTTCTGTCATTCCAGTCTTTGTGAATTATTGTTGCTATTAAGCAATATATATCTAGAGACAAAATTTAGCTCAATCTTTGTTTCTATATAAATAAATATATGTAACTTGTTCTTTGGACCTTTTGTTTCTGTAGCTTATTTCCTAATTTGCCTTTTTTTTTTCTGTGTTCAGATAAAATTTGCTTTTCTCTTCTTTCCATTTGAGATGATACTTAAGGCAAATTTTTGATCAACATCCTGTTTGCATACAGCATTATGTTGCTGTCCTTTTCTCCTCTACAGTATGTTTCTGCATGGTGCCAGCCTGCCTTTCCGGAGTTCTCTTTTATAAGAAGCTGGGGATGTTTTGCTTGGGTGGTTGGAGGTGTGAGGAGATTCAGGTGATTTTCTAGCCTGAGAAATTCTTAGCCAAAGCCATTGTACATGTATAATTGTGTTCTGATCAACATCAGTGTATCTCTAGAGCAAACCCACTAGCTGTCATCACGGCAGCGGAGAATTTAGCCCTGACTATAATCTTGGTTTCCTTAAGGAAAGTTGTCATTTGATGTTTTCAAACTAAATCTGGAAAAGCATATAGACTGTGCTTTTCTAAACTTTTAATAAGAGCATAAAGACAAGGTGCAGCGACCAATTAGTGTTTTGAAAATACAGAGTTCTGACAAGTCACTGCTTATGACAGGTTTCAACTATTGACTGTTTCACGGGAAGATCAATAGTGTTCAGGCTGCAAATTCTTCAGCTGAACCAATGCAGGCTACAACATCTCATTTTTAGGGAGATGTTAACAGCCTTCTGGCTTAGTGGTGTCATTCACTTAGTCTCTGTGGAAAGACCTAAAATCAGACAGCCAAATCATTCTTTGCTTCGTATTCATTAATGTTTTGATCTAAAGTTTGCGCTGTTGAAATAAACCTTTAGGGATATCTTGATGTGTGTTTGCTCTCTCACTAGCATTAAATCTACCTACCTTTAGCTTCTTCATTTGAGTTGGAAAAAAGTGGATTGATAGAGTGAGAGATTTACTGTAATTGTCATTCAAAGAGCCAGGCGTTAGGATCATGCTAGGCAGAATAAGAAAATATCCCTGTCACAGAGATGATGTACCTTTTGAAGTGGTGGAGCTGTTCCCTCTCTAGCTCTTGTGTTCAGTTGTCTTCCCATCTCCTTACCTGTGTTTGCCCTTTTTGGACCACATGTGCCAGGAGTGAGTGCAGAAAGCTGCTTCTCTGCTCCCATGAGCCGATGGCCTGTACCTATCTCTTCCATTGTTAAGTGAAAACCATGTGCACTTCATAAGAGCCCATCTATTGCTATATAAAATTATTTACGCTTGGATTAGTGTGTGTAAAAGAGGCCCCTGTGCTGATATCCTTCTCAGAATATCGGATACCCTTCTGCAGAATCGCCGGCAAGGATAAAAGGGCAGAGAACCTCACTTGGGAGGTAGTAGACATGCTGTTTCTATCATCCATCATGATTCTATGATTCTATGATTCTATGATCCGTTCTCTGCCATGAGTTGTGGGAAGGCTGTGATCTCTTCTCAGGGGAGGTCGGTTGAGGTGGTGCTGGTGGTGACAACAGCTTGAGGTGGAAGATGTAGAATTGCAGCTCAGCACAAATGGCCACAATTGCCAGTGACTCACTGAGGACTTCAAGGATGCTGTCTGTATGTCCAAATGCTGTGAGATGCTGGGTGGGTGAGACCAGAGTCCCTTGAGCTTGTGGGCTGCTTCTAGGAGTGAGCGGCAAATGGCTAGTGAGGGGAATAAGAAAAGGGGCGAGCATGCAGTGAGACTGTGCCTGAATAACTGCTGCAGCCTCAATAACTTGAGGCTCAGGGACTTCCTGAGCCAGGTTTTGCCATCTTTGTATTTAATACACCTCCATGGGTGCTTTTTTGACTGTCTTTTTGCATGAAGATACGTACTCCTTTTTAAATTCTAAACACAGGAATGAGTTATATCCCGCCTGGAGATGCTTTTAATTTTCTCTGAACTTTTCCTGTTGTGCAGTGTGGTTCACAGGCACCACAGCCATGTGATTAGCTGAGGCTGCTCTTGCTTCATGTTGGTCTAATTATCTGTCCATTAGAATCTTAAATCTTGAGCTGGAAGTGTGTAGGGTGTCTTTGTTTAAAGGGCAGTCTCCTAATGCAAATATTAAGAGAGAGCTTTCTGGCTTGCCCGAGTCAGACTGACAAGCTAATAATAGCTTTCGTGTTAGTCTTGGCTAACAGAGAGCATCAGTATAAAAAGGTTTTAAGGGACTGGTATATCAATCAAATCGTAGAACATAATATGCATTTGTGTGTTTTTGCTTGTTTTAACACTTAAACTCCCATTAAGAAATATTTTCTGAATGCCAAGGGCATGGGAGTAAAACTGAAGCTCTCCTCCTCTCATTACATCCACTTGAGGTTTCAGGTTAGTCTTAGATGGCTTCTAGTTAATAGAATGCCATAATAAAAAACTGTATTTTCAGTAGTTGTAGTCTTGAAAGAAACTGTTCTTAAGTTTATAGGTAACATATCAAAGAGCAATGAGTCAGGTGGCTTAAAAACTGGTGTGTTGACTGTGCGTGGGGGGAGTTGTGGAGATGGCTAATTGTTGGAGAGGGCATGTTTTATTTCCCAGCTTTGCCAGCAGAGGATTACATGTTAGGCAATTGCTGCAATTTAATTATAGTGTGGCAAAGGTTTTGATATCTGCCTTTAAATTATCCCAAGGGCATCTAGGAGGAATGGCTTACTTTGAATAAATCTTAATAAACGTGTAACTTTACGCGGCTGGCTTGTTGTGTTCTGTGAGCGCCATTTGTTCTTATTAACTATATCATAGAAGTCAATACAGCTATTCCTGGAAACATGGCAATATCACAGGAGCAAGAATTTATAGGATGGGCTCAGTATGTCACTACAACAATTGTCAGCTTCTCTCTTTTATTTATGGAAGAGCGATGCATATGAATGTACCTTTATCTGGAAAGTTTTAGGCAATTCTAATAAAAGGAGATATGCATGAATTATCAGTACATGATGTTCTATTCACTAGAGGGAGAGTCATTTTAAAAAGCCTGTTAAGTGAAGCATGGTTGCTAAGTAAGGCAAGGGTTTTATTAGACCAGCTGACGTAATGGAAAAAAAGCAGGCAAGATTTTGGGCATACAAAGACCTCCTTTGGATGTGAAACAAACGGCAGACTTTGCGCTAAGAACGGCTTGGGAACAATTGCTCTGAACTTCAGCTAAATATGTTAAATGGTGAGGTAATTTGAGAGAAAGGGGTAGCTGGCACACGTAGGAAGGATTGCTAAGTGATGGAGACGACATGGGAATGTGGAGGAAGGGTGGCTTTTGAAGGGATTTAAGGCAATCTGAAACTACGCTGCTACTGTCTTCTGTTTTGCTGCGTGGTGTTGGCAGCTGCAGCTTGGGCAAACTCAAGGAATGGGGGAAATAAGGAGCAATATAGAAAACGGACTCTGCAGGAAGAACATGGAGCAGTGTAAGAGCAATGTCCACTGCAAGTGTGGTTTAGGACGATGGAGATGAGCAGTTTCTCCAAAGCCTGGACAAAATAGGCATTTTAGTTCAGGAAACTTTTTTCTCTCAAGATAAGGCTTTCTAGTCGAAATGTACTCTTTACTCATTATTCCATGGTGAGATAAGACAACCAGAGCATAGAGTTGTGGACTTTCTTTTCGTATCTTTTTTTACGTTGGCTACCTGGAATTCCTGAGGGGGTGGTTAGGTTGTTTTTTTAAAATCTGATCCCTTTCTCTACTGGAGTGTCCTTGTTGGGCGAAGGTCCTCTTTACCCTGAGGTGGGTGTCCCAGGTATTCCCCACGGCTGGAAAGCTGCGGTGCCTTTGGGAGACCTGGCTGGATTTCCCATTCTGGCTGTGCTTTGCATGACCACTGGCCTCTGCCGAGTACTGAGAGTCTTCTGCGCAGTACTGGGAATACTGTGGAGTGGATTTGATCTAGGCAGGCAGGGTTTCTTCCAAGTATTTAGCTCAGCAGTAAAAATGACCATGCTTGTAGCATCTTCCTGTTCTGCACAGGCTTAATTTAATGATGTTTGTAAACTACCTGAAGACCTGCAGATGAAAGATGTACTTTTATATTAGAAAGGCTACCTTGCATGGTGTTCAGACATAATAGGGAGCTGTAACACTACTTTGGGCCTCTGAGATGAAAAGCACTGTAAATCTTGAATGAGATATTAACAATATCCAGTGTAACTAATGATAACTTTAACTGCCAGGCAGCTGTTGGGCTAGAACAGTTATCTGTCTTATTAATGCCAAAAACTCCCTTGTTTTCTAGCACAGGCTCACATTTATACCTCTGTTGATTGACAGAGAAAACGAGTGTGTGAACGTGTCTCCCTCTTTGTTGCTCTCTAGCCTGAAGAGGGGTCTCAAACTGAAATTTGAGGAAGGACTCGTCTGCTGGCCAGTAGGATGCAACTGCTGAATGCTGTTTCCCATTTACCAGAGTGGATATACAAGGTCCCTGTTTTCCCACTGTATTTTAATCATTGAGGCTTAAATTTGCTACAGCAGGCTGTCTTGGGGAATTGATGTTTTAATTAATAATGTTCTGCGTAAACTTGAGTAGTATGTAAACTACTCATAAAACAAAAATCACTGAATTAATGTCATTTTTGTTACAGTAGTCTCCTACCTTAAAAGACAACAACCTCCCCTGTGTTCTGTGGCATTAGTTAGACCTTGCATGTTTTATGCAGTTATTTTCTGCCCTGCAGCATTTCCTAATCTACACCAGGGCAGAGAAATCAGAAAAAGGCTGGTAGAATCTCTGCGAAACCCATCAACATGTGACCTTTTTTTTGACCCTCCGTACCTCCTGAAATCCTGTTATTTTTGTACCTAGGGCTAGGTGGCAGGATGAAGATTAGATATCAGCCTACAAAGCAACACTTTTATTTTGGTCTTGTTATTTTAGGAATAATCAGCAGAGAACAACGATACTTCCTCTTATGAATTTCATGTGCTTCCCTGAGGGGACTGATAGCAATATACAGAATATACATTTTCCACATAATAGTTTAGATAAATCTTATCTGCCCTTGAATCGACAATACAGCTTTCGTTGACTTGTGTGGAGCCTGAATTTCATTGTGTATTTTGTTCAGTTTACGTGCTGTTTTCTAAGGCAGGCACTGGGTTTTCATTCTTTATGTATAGAGGCTGGCGTTTCAGTAGCTTGGAGCCGTGGAGGTCAGTGTCTATTAGCTGCCAAGTCTTTAATTTCCACCCTGGCACATCAGCTGAAGTTAAAGGCTGTTGCATGTACAAGACCTAGTGGGGGGATTCCAGTAGTCTTGGTGTCAGAAGAGCTCCTCACCTCATTCATCTGCTCCTCAGCTTGTGGGGCACCATCCTTTGTCGGGCAGAATCTCATCTGAAAGGGTTACTGTAGGCTGGTGATGTCGAGAGATAGCAAAGAGTGTCAAATCCTGCTCCAACACTTTAACTTTCATTTTCTGGGAAGAAAGTACAATCGTGTTTTTCTAGCTGTGCCATTCACGTTAAATTTGCCATCAGGAATGTGTTCATGCTTGTGGCTTGTGCAACCAATACACTAATGAAATCTTGGCTTCATTGACATCTGTGGACCATTTTGAAATCATTTGATCATGGTTTTTCAGGTGTTTATGGATACTGTATTTTTTTTGCAAGAGAGCCGTTTGGGCAGTTCAAGGTGAAAACAGTCATAGAACTACAGTATTTTTAAATAGTAACAGAAAATCTGTTTAAAATTGTTATACATTGCATAATTTTATGTATATTTCTCTAGACTTCTACATTTTGTGCTAGAAGTAATGAAGTATATCTTTTTCTTTCCGTCAAGGCCAAACGTCTGTCCAGTGTTTGAGTTGGCGCTGGTTGGACACCAACAGCCGTGTGTTCAAGCTTTTAGTCGTATGGTCAAGATGTGGAAGCAAGGTTGCACAGGGAGGAGGTGGTGTATGGGCTATGAGAGAAGGTAATAATGTTATCTGTTGTTATAAATGAATTTTGTTACTCAACTGAGTGCAAATTCTTTATAACTTTTTTTTTTGAGAAAAGTTGTAAACTCTTTAATCTGAAATATGTGTGACTTTGTTATGGATATATTGTATCCTGCTGAGATTTTACTTTAAGTCTGATATTACTGGGCAGAAAATGTGACTTTTTTCTGTGTTTTGGGTGTGTCATGAGCTTCTTGGCTGGCTTTAGATCACAATTTTATATTATCAGAAAATGCTTCTGTCTCATCCTGTTTTAGTTGAAGTCCAGCTGTCAAGTTATCTACTTTGAAAAATTGAACTTCTTTCTATTTCTGTCATATGCTTAGAACTGATGGGAGATCTGACTCCCCCAACAGCTAACCCCAAAATTGATTGCAAAACAAAATTACTCACCTTTGACTAGCCTGAATACAAATTCATCAGAAAATATGTGGACATAGTATATTAGAGCTATCAGATATTATCAGGATGCATTTTGCTATATTTGCTTCGGTTTTAACAAGAACTAGTGATAGGGGCTGAAAAAATGTGTAGTAAATATGACGTATGAGTACGGTTTGTTACTGATGAGATGTGAATAAGCTGAATAGAAGTTGTGATCGTTCTCTTAAACTTGTTCTCTTCACAGGTCTGGGTACTACACGGTTTACAAGCAGGCGTACAGAATGGAGCGTCAGACTGCCTACAAATGCTGCCCTGGATGGGTCCAACATGACAATGAACCTGGCTGTTTGCACTGTAAGTTGATGGCCAAACTGTGACAAACCAAGAGAGAGGATATCCTTAGGCCTTACTTTCCTACTGATGCTTTCTTTTAGAAAGAGGGATTTTGTTTCTTGCTATTTATAACTGGGATTTCCGGTTATAACGAGGCAATCTATTGATGGGGAAAGAAACTTCCTTTAAAAATACAAAAGCTGTCATGTAAAAGTACCAAGAAACTCTAATTTTAAATCTAAACAGTGGAAACTGAATTTCTGATTATAGTTGTTGCAGCATTTTTGTGCCAGCCCGGCTTTGACAGGCCAACCAAATTTATTGCTGTTACCCAAATTATGCAAAGAAATCTGCTGTAAGGCACTTGTTTCTTGGACGTAGCACTCGTTGCGGAGTCTGACTTGTTTGGGCTTTTTCATTGCTGCTGTCACCATTGAAGCAATTGTGTTTCTACCCGATGGTTCTCCACCTGATGAGAACCTCTTCCTATCAGTAATTCCTAATCACGATCGGATGTTTTCCTAAAAGGTGGAATTTAATTTAAATGGTAAGGAAGCACTTTAGCCACTGTTAACATGACATAAGTAGAAGATGGCAGTTTACTCACTGTTTAGTTTTGTTACTGTTTTGTTAGTAATTGTATTTTTTGTATGAAAGTTAGCATCTGTTCCTATGTATTTGTTTAATCTTCATACCAACTTGAGGGCTGCATGCAGAGAGCTTGCCTTTATGATTGTCTCTTTGTATTTAAAAAAGCAAAACAAGCCTGAGAGGTATCCCTGTTAGTTTCAGCTTGAATCAACATATTTAATGTGCACCTGTTTTGTTGAAAGAAGTCAAAGATATGTTTAGAATCTGTATTTTAATCTCTGGTGTAAAGGAATTTAATGTCTTTGAGCACCAGTGGCAACATAAAATTATTTTCTTCCTGAAAGAGCAGTGCAGACTTGCTTTGAATTCTTTAAGGCACCAAAGTGGTTGAATTTTTATATTTGATACTCTCTGAGAGCTTGGCTCAAGTATGTGGAATTTAACTTGTAAATAAATAATGTTCTGCGTTGGAGAAAGGGAAGTATTGTAATATCCTTGGACATATTATGTATCTTTTAGTACACCAGTGTTTCTTAACCGTGGCTGAATTATTCTCTAGCAGTTCATCTCTTTTTTTCGTTCTGGATTCAGGTAGTGCTTTGAGTCTTGAGAAACTGTCTTCTGCCTCTGAAGCATCTTTAGATTAAACTGCATTGTCTTATTTTTATTAAAATTAAATTTCTTCATATCAACATGGTAGTTATACCCATGATAAGAAGTTCTGTTGCAGTCTAACCTTTCCGCTTAAATAAAAAGCTAGATTTCTTATTTGGAAAAGAAGAGGCAATTCTGGAGGGTCCTTGGCACAAAACCAATAAAAACCCAACCCTGTTTCATTCTGTTTGCGTGTACCAGTGCTGTGTACCGTTGGCACTTGCTTCAACGGAGGGAAGTGTTCTGAAGCAGGATCCCAGATGTGCCAGTGTCCTGCAGGATTTCAGGGGCCTCGCTGCCAGTATGGTGAGTCCAATGTAAATTATCTCAAATGCATATGGTGTTTGGGTAAAATATTTTTTAAAACATGAGTATTTTATTAATGTTGACTTTAAATTAAAGTTGTCTCTGCTACACTCCAGCTGGTTATTTGGTTATTCTCTTGTTTTGCAGAATTTTCCTTTTTTTGGCATTGAATTTTAACTAAGCAAGATGAAAAATTAATTTGGTTTATATCAGATGAGTTTCTGTAATGCATAATACTATTAAATATCAGCAGTGGTGTCCAGTGGAATATCTTCCTATTGCTTCTGAACTTGCCCATTCTTGTGGCACTCTTGGTAAATTTCTTGGCATTGCTTTTACTCTCGTGAGGGTAAATTTGGAGTGAAAACAGGTTGGGCAGTACGTAAAAAATGCAGCATGTGAACCAAATGTATTTATTCATGGGACTTCTTTTGGTGCATCTGAAAACAGGAAGGCTGGTTTTACAGATCGCTACCAAATATTTCCTAGTATTCTTGAAATAATTTATGCACCAATCTTTCATTTCAGTAACTGTATTCTAGCATATTATAGACTAAATTCTATGTGACTTAGACTATCACCCACTCTCAATGGGAATCTTTTTCTCTCATCTGCTGGTTCACAATCTGATAGACCCACAATGGGTTGTCGTGTAATTTATGTGAAATAAGACCATCCCATACTGTGTAAAGCTCTCCAAAATTATAGAACTGCATCCATTTGGCTTCTTAAGGAGGGGGGAAGAAAGTCACTCCTTCAGAGTAGGCTGTGACTGGGACAAAAGATTTCTTTTGTATTAGACAAATGATAATTTCCTTTTCAACTGAAGCGCATTGTGTTTTGTTCAAAGAAAGGCGGGGTTTTGAATATTTAGGTTTTTCGCTTTTCAATTCTAATATGTTCACATCCTCACCTGGCTTGTTCGTCATGGAGTATAAGTGAGAAGGAACGTAACAACTGCTTACAACAATCCCTTTAAGAGCTGGAAAGCTGAGCTGTGTACTCGATACATGGCTTGTACCATGCTTCCTTCATAACCTCTCTCATATTCTCATCTCTGGGCTCCGCCAAGGCTCATGTGATGGACTGGGGCTTGTGTGGGCTCACTGCACCGAAGCAACTGTGTCTGTGCAGGCAGCGGTCTCCCCCAGGGAAGGTAATAAAGCAGCTGGAGTTGCAGCAGGCGTGGTAAGTGGGAAATGCAAAAAAAGTCAGCAAGCACTGCAACAGGGTTGTTTTCATTGATGCCTGGTCATGGATAACATTTTTTATTTATATGCAAGCATTTAAATAAAATATAGAGCTCTTCTGCTGACATCAGACCAGAGTGTCCCAACATCTGCCTTCAGACAATATTAGTTCAATCAAACAGACTCCAAGGGAGATGCTGTAATTGTGTATTTCTTTACTGCCCATAGAAACAACAAGTTTATCTATGTAACTTGGTATGAACAGGGTGACACCAATGCAGGTTGCTTTGTTACTGACTTACAGTAGAGCTGCTGCTTCAAGGTGAGGGGGATCAGGATCTCCAAGGAGCCCATAAAATAAGCTTTTACCAAATGCAATATAAGTCTCAGCAAATTCTAAACCGTCTTTGCTAGTCTTTTGAGTCTCCTTCTGTTGCCTGGAAAGACCTACGGCACTAAGGCATTTCTGACAGGCAGATTATGCGGGTGCAGCATGTGGATAGCACAGGGCAGATTTTCAAACCGGCATGAGATTGTGCGGTTTCTATTTCACAGGTTGGTGACTGCAGACACTGTAAAAACAATGCGAGGTATCCTGCAGTTCTTCCTCTTTGCAGTTGGGTGGAACTTTATCTTGGTGGTTTGTCTGCTTCCTATTGATTCCTCAGGTTTGAATGGAATTTCAGTAGTCATCATTTTCAGGTTTATACAGTAGCTGCTATCGCAGCCTGGCAGGAGTGAGTTTATAAATTAAATTCTGAAGGGAAAAACCTCTTTTCAGAAAGAACATTATGGACAATTCACCTGCCTAACAAAAGCAAGGTAATTTAGAGTGTAAGGCCTCTTAACCATTGCAGGCGTCTCCAGTCGGATGCTTAGGAGGTTTTGTATCATATTTGATGCAAGCAAAACTAAAGAAAATATTCTATGGAACTAGCAGCTGCAGCCTCTGTTTTTCTGGCTGATGTTGGAATATTGCTCTTTTAAAGTAGCTTGAATTTAATGTGACTGTGTTACTTAAAGGTAATATATTGTGGTTTTAAATGATCGTTAAGTCTAGTCTGTCCCCTCCTTCTAACTTACCCGTGCAACCTTGCTGTAAAATAAACTGGTTTCCTTCCAACACTTCACCCAAAGGAAAAGGAATCCCTCCTACCGGCATCTTTTGCTTTGAGGATTTGGTGGAACAGACGAGTGCCAGGGAAACCACAGTATATGTTTTTTGGAACACATGCTACAAAATATTAGTGGAAAAGATTATACTATATGTGAAGCTGTCAAGGGAACTGTCTTTGGTACAGAGGGACATTTCCTTGTACCTCTAGGCTGCATCCCTCCGTTGGCTCTTTGGCAGGAGCGTTCAGGTAGCCCTCTCAGGGGCTTTGCAGGGGAAGGGAGGCTCTAACTGGATATGAGACCACAAACTACTGTCAGAAAGCTGCCTGCTGGGCATCCCTGGTTGTAATCTTGTTTTCTGGCACTTCTGGTGTTGTGGCCTCCTGTCCGTCTCCTGACAGAGGAGGAACCATGGGCATTTCATAGCTGTACTTGCACTCATTTGAGAAAAATTGTTGAATTTTATATCTCCCCCCTCCAACCTTTTTGCTTATCTTCTTTCTGTTCATGTCATTCAGTGTTGACAACTAATTCTGAAGTTTCACTTATGCAGCGGTTCTCATGGTATACCTGCTGAGCACTACTATCCACAGACAAGAGACAAGAAAATATTACAAAAATATTATTAAAATCAGTTACTCTAGGAAGTAAATGGGAACATACATCTTGAGAATCTTCTTACTTGGCTTTTCCTGTTTGTTGAGCTTATATTTGCCATTAAGTTAGTAAGTAGGTCAGCCTCCTGGAAATCCAGTTGCTACGTGCTTTGTCCTGGCCTGTCCTGCAGAAAGTTTGTGACAGATCGTCGAGAATGACTTATGACAGCTCAGTGCATCATAGCAGTCTGTGGCAGAGATGATTATTCACAATTGGCATGATCGCATCTAATGACTTTTTAAAGATATCATGTGGTGTCTTAGCAGCCTGTAACACACGTTATTTCTGATTAGATGCCAAAAGGTTTATGATTCCTGTAACAAACTTTATGTAATTGTGACTAGAAATGCATTACTGCATCTCTTGTATACTTCACTCCATAGTTTTATTATTTTACCCACACAAGCAGCAATAAAAACTCAGAAGAAAGATTTATGAGTGAAATGGTCGAGCTCTTCATATAGTCATTACAAGGATTCAGTAACAGATTGAGCTGTCTCTTTCTTTGTCTGCTGCAATTTGTCTTGTAATAATAGACTTATATCAATTACAATATAAACTCGCAAGCTCTATTTCTTTCTATATTTTTAACTTGTCTGGAAGTTGAGATTCCCATTCCCCTTGAGCCCCAGTGAAAGGGAGAGAAGGAAGACTTGTTACAAAAAAAGAAAAATGGTAAAACCTGGGACAAAGAATAAAATCTGCTACAGTGCTGGTTTCATTGTTATTCACTAGTTGTCCTGGTAATCTTGTTCAAGGTCTGCTACCCACCTGAGCTGGTCATGGAAGTAAATTAATTTCATTTAGCTTGTTCAGCCCTGGGACTTGTACTCAGACATGCACCTAGTGAAAACATTCCAAATTCTACAAGCAAGGGTAACTTTGTTTACTCCTCGTGTACATAAAACTGCTCAATGCAAAATGAGGGGTTAGTTTTCACTCTTAAACGTTTTGTTATCGAACCTCAAGTTACTGCTGGTTTTACCAAGTGCCTCCTGCTGGTTTTAATACTTAAATAAAAGCAAGAGTGAGAACGGAACAGGCTTTCTAGTTTCATGACTGAAACAAAATCTCAGCATTACAAAGGTTTTGCAAGATCCTACCATAATTTGGAAAGAGTAACTACAACTGAGCATCTCTGAGACGGTGGCTCTTACCGGAAGATGTTTAAAAGTAGGTGAGGAATGACCAGGGCAGGCTTGTCAGGAAAGTCGTCTTATGATGACATGATGTTTGTCATCTTGGCTTAATCATTTGAAGAAAGCTGAACACAATAATCCAGTGTCTAAAAGATTAAGTGTCAATATATTTAAATTTTACGCTGTAAAGTTTGCTGTAATGCAGGTGGAATTTTAAATTCTTTTATGCTGCCTGATGTAGATTACTAAAGATTGCGTGCTTGGGAAGCATTTACCACATCTTGAGAGGCAGTGTGGTCTGCTGAATGCAGTGCTTGCCTGATATTTGAGATAAGAACTTTGTTTTTTACCTGCCACTGACCTTGAGTTCAATAACTTTTAGCAAATTATACCACTATGCCTCAATTTCTTTGTATGTGAAATGCTGATAATCATAGCTCATTCCTTTGTAAAGTGCTTTGAGACCTAAGTAATTAAGCTTGAGATAATAGCATTGGAATGTGTATATAAAGGCAAAATGCACACTGCATGGGTAGCTAAAATGAAATGCTTATGAGACAGATATTCATCAGTTCATTGACTAGCTGTCAATCTCTTCCTTAACTCTGGTCACACGCTATTAAGATATTGAACTATGTAAAGATTCTAGTAAACAAAAATGTCAGCACCTCCTAGTCCAGGTAGATCAGAGTTTACCTACAGAACTGCTTAAAGCAAAGGTGGCTTTTTTTGAAACCATTGATTAAAATGGTATGAAGTCTGATGGATCTTCTTGCAACTAAAAATACTCTCTCCTTCACTGTGAAAGAGAATTTTCTTCCATTTTCCTGTAGGAAATATTTCTTCCTGCAAAGAGTTATTTGATAAAACTATTGATTAATGTCCTGCCTGCCATTCTGGTCTTTTGTAGAGGTGCATGTTTTCTTCTTCTTTGAGACTGAAGACCTAGACAAGCCTTATGGGGCAATACATATCCATGAAACAGTGCTACTAATTTTCATTCTTTGTAGGTCCCTTAAAATAGAAAATGGCAAGCTTAAAAACCCCATGGATCTGTTAGCCAGAGAGATGTCTCTAGTTTTCATGGATCATTGTTTCCCAGTGGAACTAGCTGATGTTTGAGTACTTGTGAGGGTAGATTAGTTCTTAATGTGCTCACGCAGTGCTGCTGATGGCAAGGCCCTCACCGTTGCCAGGGGTTCTGGCACTTTGTTTTCGTATTTTGGCTATGAGTCCCATGCAGTTTTACAAAAGACGAAATTTTTAACATGAACATTCTCCATTAGCCCATAGCGAGGGTGGAAGAGGATGGAGCAAAGATAATTTATGGGAGATTACTCTAGTGCATGTCATCTCTTTATCAGGTTTTTTCCTGCCCTAGCACAGTCATTCTTCTGCTCCAAATGACTCAGTCTCACTAGTGAAATGCTAGCGAGCCAGTCATGGCGAAGGAAGCAGAGATGACTGATTAGGCTGCTCAGGATAGAAAGGTACCTGTCCTCTGGTAGAAAGAAACCTTGTGATCATCCTCTACCCACAGTGGGACCTGCTCTTCTGTTCTTCCTCTGTTCCTTTTCAACTCCCAGAAAAATTGATCCATCAGTCCTGTACCTTTTTCTTTGCCTACCATATTCTTCTGTTCTCCTGATTAAGAAGTGCTGGCTGACAGCAAATATGAAGGTGTAGATGCTTTTTGTCCTTTTTATGGCAGTAAAGGAGTACCAGTGTCGTGTGAGCTCTTGACAGCTTGAGAGCATCCTGTTGGCTTGGTATGTGCTGAAGCACTTCAAAGTTGTGCAGCCGCTTGTGTCTGCATTAGGGGCTGTGGTAATGAGCATCATCTTTAGCACTTGTCAAAGTTATAACCGTGCTGTTGTACTAGAGTATCCAAAACCCTTCCGAGTAGTGGAACTTGAAAATGCGAGCGTGTTTTAAACAATAAACACAGCTTAACAAGGTGCGTTGACATGTTTCATCTCATCAGAAGTTGAGTAGACTGTGGCACTTCCTTTCTGTTTGTCATGCGTGAGCCACACAGGAGAGACGAGCAGCATGAGGCAGTTTCATGTGATTTTCTTATTTCTTATTTCTTTATGTGGCAGGTTGTTTGTGGCCAGCAACTAATGCTTGATGTTGTGTAAAGGAAATAGTCACTGCTGACATCTCAGCCAGTTCTAAGGCGAATTGTTTTAATTCAATGAAATAGCAGGCAGTCTAGGTTTTAAACAACCTTAATATAAATTGGTCATATTACAAATGCAGGAGCCCTTGATTTAGATGAAACGATCCAAGAATCCAGTGAGTATTTATCTCTGTTGTAATCCTTTCCAACACTGAAGATTTCACAGTTCCTTTAGAACAGTCTCAAAGGCTGTTTCAGGTGACTTTTTTTTTTATTCAGTGGTAAGAGTGTTCTACTGCCTAATGTGCATTTGAAAAATCCCCATTGTTTAACTTATTCGAGATGTTTTCAGATTTAAAGTCCCACTTCAGTTGGCTGGACAACTCTGCCCTTGTTAGAACTGCTAGATGTGTCTGTGTGGCACAGCAAGTTGTATGCTTAACACGTGTGGAATGGTCCTGTAAGCAAGAAAGCCAACACAAAAGGAGATCTAGAATTCTGCTCCATCTAAAATAACGATGACCTTTTCAAATTTCCCCTCTCATTAACTAAAAATCAGTATTATATTTCATATGAAGATACTGCTGTTCTTACTGTGTTAGTCCTCTTAGGCGGCATCTCTTCACCTTCCTTGATATTGGCTGTAGCACACTGAGTTTGTACCAATGCGGCCTTTGTGTTTCTCAGTGTGATCCTCAGTGTATCATCAACCTCTGTCAGCCTGGAGTTGTCAGGGCTAAATTGGTGTCGTCCTGTCACTGCTGTCTTCGTTCTGATGCTTCTTGTGCAGTCTGCTTCTTGGTGACCTTGGAAGCTGCTGTCACAGCACTGCCTTTTTCTGCTTTGGGTGGGGGCTGAGGGGAATTTGATCTACAAATCTGTTTTTGGCCCTTCCAGAAGGAATATAAAAGCTTGGCAGCACTTAAAGCTTCCTTGATGGCACAGAAGTCCAGAGAGTCTATAAGCACAGAGGCAACTAAGATAATGCTCTTCAGGTCAAAAAGTAGAGGGGAAGGTAGGAATGAAGTATGCTGTTCTTGCACTTCAAAACCCATTTCAGATCTCATACCCATTCAAAAACATGGCTTGTGTAATTCAAGATGATACTTGCATAGTTTGGAAGAATATCAGGGCAGGAATCAACCGAAATAGTGGGGTGGGGGATGTTCAACTCTGTCGAAGTAACTTGAGAGTTCATAGGAACAATAGAGCAGTGTAGGCGCAAAGCCAGCTCCTCCCTTGGGCTGTCATAACAGCCTGACACTTCACTTCGTCATTTTTAGCAACCGGGAAGTAGCACTAGATATGTACAATTTATTTAAGCCAGTACTTTAGTATGCCTTCCTGTTTCTTGTGCTTGGAAATGGTGGGTGATTTTTATTTGGCTTTTTTTTTTTTACTGCATGATTTCAATGCATGCTTTGTCAGGGGCAAATTTGGATAAAAATTGAGTGTGCAAAAGATTTTGTGTAAACCAAATGCTTCAGGCGATTTTATGTGGTTTATCAAAAGTATTTGCAAGAGAAAGTATGCCAACAGACCTTTGGTGTTTGAAATTAGTATATTAATCAGACCAGTTATTTATAGTTAGTGAACTGAATTGATTGTTGTTTTTTTTTTTCCTGTGGTGTCCTACACTACTTAGACAGGATGAGATCGATTCGTTCTCACTTGTTGGAAAAAGGGAAAAACACTGATGCCTTCCTATTTCAGTCCATAATTAGTTTATCAACTTTAATGAAATTTTAGGCATGGTAAAGTCTTCTGATGTAACCTTTTAGCGGATTCTTGTCTCACTGCATAGTTGGAGATCTTCAGCACTTGAGTGATCTAATTGCCTTGAAAATCTGAGAAACAAATATGTGCTGGTTGATTTTTATTATTTTTTTTATACCTCCTTCCCCTCCCCCGCCAAGCCTTGATGTAGCATATAAATTTCACGTTAGATTTTTAAATGTCTCAAAAGCAAAAATATTAAATTAAGTATTTAAAAAAAAAAAAAATATCTGTTTCCAATGTTCGATGTCAACCCCTACATGTAGGTCTATCTAAACAGTAATCTGCTGTCATTGAATAATGCCGTCTGGGTTTGGTCTCAGGGCAATATACCTTTTTCTAATCTGTCTCCTGTATTCTGCGCTTTGATGGCAACTGATAGGTATCTGACGCTTAAAACAGATTGTGATTTGAATAATAAATTATAGACATACATAGTCCCAAATTAATACAGATGTAATGTTGGACCTAAATATAAAATGTCACGGAGCTGGAGCCGATTAGAAACCCATGAGAAAGATGAGTTGAATGTTCTTCTGTGTAGAGACTTGCAAGAGACAAATGTAGCGCACAAAACACTGCAAAAGGTCCAAGCTATCTCTAGTCTATCAAGAAAAAAAGTTGTGGTTAAGATAAAATGACATTATCTGTTCTAATGATGGATAACAGTTGACTCAGAGATTAATTCCAGTTGCAAGCAAGATCCTATGAAGGATTCAAGGAACCTGAAAGTGTGGCTTCCTCCAATCTTCCCATTCTTTCTTTGCCCTTCCCCCTGCATTCACTTCCCTCTTCACACACACCTAGTCCTTCCCAGTGCTGTCTACAGGAACACCTTTCAGCATGGGTAAGATACGAACCTTGACAGATAAAAAGCCCTTTAAAGTAACCACTAAAAAGCTAGGAGGAATAAAAGCTTTGGCATTTTAGAATGGGAATGGTAAATCACTGATTGAAAAATCATGACTGACTCTCACCCAGCTATGACAGGATATAATAATCAGCCCATCGTGCTGAAATGCTCTTGAGTGCCTGGGCTTCGCAGCCTGTAGTACAAAGCGACAGGTAGACACATCGCAGTGGTGAAACAGCAAGCAAATATGTCAAAAGTAAATGAACCTAAGAATAACCACTTGAGAGCAAATTCACCCTTACTGTCTTTGGTACAAAAGGCTGTTTACTTTGTACTTGCTGCAAAAAGTAAAAAACAATGGAAGAAAACTTGCTTTCTAGCTGCGAGTGTTTATTTGATGTTGGTTCAGGAAATGTGGTAGGAAACCATAGCGAAGGTGGGTGTTGTGCAGAGATACATTCCCCCCACCCCCCCATCAAAAGGTGAGTGAGCAGACCTCGAGTCTCTAGAAACATCTGGATTCTATTTCATGAATCCTGCTGGCCTGTATGTGGCTGTGGGCAAATTTGTTTGGGTGTCCAGCCTGCGTGCTTCGGTGCAGAGGTATGTAAGCTAGATCATAATCAATTAGGTCAGGTAATACAGATGAGTTTAAATAGCCCATGGTACTGTGGCTAGACTTTTGCCAACACTCAGTTCATGTGGTTTTCATGTAGCTCTGTATGCAACCTCTATATTAAAAAAGCATCTAGATAACCTAGATTTTTAACTGGGGTTTTAACTCATTTGGCAGAATATCCAGCAGATTTTTTTTTAATCTTTATTGATGTATTTTGGGAGGTTCGCAGAGTGAATTTTGAGGTGGTTGCTATGCATCTCGTTCCACTCTCAACAGATAGCTTTCCCCTTTCTTTAACCTTCTTGCTCTTGGAATGCGGTCAGGTGCTTCTGTCTCCTGTTGTTCTTTCTTGCCCATCCTCAGGAGTGATTGGGCTGTCATGTGTTTCCAAAGAGGTACAAATTAAAAGAGAACTCTTCACAAACAAAGCTCAGTTGACTGTTACTTTCTGCTTCAGTGACATTAGTCTAGCATGTCGTTGCTGATTGCTTTTACTCCCATGAAATGTTTTTGAAGCATTGTCATTGCAACATTTCTCATGAAAGGGAGGAAATTGAGCCTTCTGGAGCAGCACCTCAAGGATTATGACTGAGACAGTCACATTTAGGTAGCTAATTATTTTTGCTCACCTAAGCACTTTGTTGAGGAATGGATATAAACAGTTTTTAACTGTAAAAGAAAAAAGTATGCCTCTAGAAGTGTGCATATGCAGCAAGTCAGTCAGGACTGGATCTCCAAGTCTGGTTTAAGACATGGACAATGGTCTATAAGAAGCATCAATGGTCTATCAGAAGCATCAAAGGCAGGTCTGAGGTTCCTTTCCAGCCCCTACCTGCAATTCTCTCAAGCTGGATCTTGGCATTTGCTTTATTCTGGAGGCTGTGTTTTAAGGCTTAAGAGTAGCTCTGTTAGTGTGTATCCTGTCATACCTCCTTTCTACAGGAAACTCCTTCCATCCTGTGCCTGGTGTCTCTTTGGGTGTCCTCTCAGTGCTTTTAAGAAAACAGCTATTTGTTGTTAGCCATCATCAACCTAGAACTTTGTTTTCTCAGGTGTAATGACTGCAACATAATTCTTCTATATAAATACTATTTTACAGTCATTTAACAGCATTCTTCAGTGCTGATGTTTATTTCATCTAAAAGGGGCAAAAGAGTTAATTACATTGCCTAGAAATGGAGACAGAATCTTGCCAGCAACCACGAGGCATTATTGCTCACTTCGGTATAAGTGAACTCACAGTAGTGGCAGCTGGATTTAATTATAAGTTTGCAACCCTGTGGTTTTAGCAGCAGCTGCTGAAGAATGGATAATGCAAGTAGCCTTCGAAGCCATTCACTTTAGAGATAAAACCTTGTCATTCACAGAGACAGCTGACTGAACAAGTATTAAAATGAACAAAGATTTCCCCAGGGAAGTTGCAGTATGAGGTTTGTTTTTTGCGTATTTGGCTCTTGCTCAGATATGTCAGGCATGCAGTATTTTATTTTATGCTTCCACCCAAAAATATGGGTCTACTAACAAATAAGAGTCCTAGAGTATCTAATCGCCGGACATATTGAACAGCAATGTGTGTGTGTTTCGTATTATGAGTGACTTGTGTAATGCCGAGCAGTCTAGGCTAAGCATCGGTTGTGTGATTAACATGTGGCTAAACAAGTTAGAAGGGAAATAATACTTACTGGATTTTGTTGTATTTCTTGTAGCAGTCTTAGGAAGTAAACCCAAACCGCGGCGCCCTGCCTGAAACATGAGGAGGGAAAGGGATGGGGAAAAAGCTAAACGTTTGCTAAAGGCACCTTAAAGTTTCACTTTATTTGTTGTTTTATTCAATGATATGTTGGTAATGGACCACCATGACTGACATGTTATGGACTAATATGTGGCTATTGAAATAGCCACATAGGATATTTTCATTTTTTGGTTGATATTTTTCAGTTTTTATAGAATGGAAAATTTCAAATTCTTAAGTGAATTTGAATCTTGAAAAACTAAAGCTGGAAGCTACAACCTCCACAGGCAATTTCAAATATTTTCCAAGCCAGATTGGAACACAAGCTAAGTCTAAATGATGTGGGCACTCTAAATTTGATACAGATTATATGCCTAGTTTCAAACGTGGCTGTATTGGTGTCATTCAGTATGACATGCCTTTTACACCTGAAAAACTGTTTGCTGCTGTGATTTCTTTCTCCAGGAAGGCAAAGCTGCCTCTTCTGTGTCACTAGATTACTTGCATGCCAGTGTGTCTTCAGGAGAGGACATTATAAAGCAAATCTGTGCTATTTTGTGTACGTATAGACCACATGGTGTCATCTGTAACACAAGGATTTGCCCCTGCAGCTGTCTCAAAAATTTCCTTTCCAATGTTGTTGTATCACGGGTAAGTTGCTATCTTACTCCCAGCAGTTTTAGTAGTGTTTCAATGGTAATATGGGCATGCAACCTGTAACATTCTTTAGTACTCTCTGAAAGTTGTGGTATGAGCTTAAGGTTAGTATTTCTTGTGGGTAACGATCAGTCTAGAAGTTAACTGTAGAAGGAAAAAAAATGTCAGAACTTTATTTTGGACAAGTGCCAATACCTTAATTGGGCGAAGCAAGTTTAACTACTCTTGCTTAAATCTCTCCTGCTCAGGAAGGCTTTCTAGCGTCTCTAAAATGATTGTAACTGTATAGTACAAACCCCAACAATTACAGTCTTGAACTGTGGAGCCGGTTTTCAACTCTGCTCAGTTCAGGCGTTCCCTGCTGTCATTTTCCAGCCTCGCTGGTCACAGTTGCTTCCTAAAATGACTTCCCATGCTGTCTTAAACTTTGAGGTGAGCAATGATTTGGAATACTGGAAATCCTTTCCTCTTTCTCTGCCATGAGACTTGCTGTTCTCTGAAAATAGGCCCTGTTTAAGGTATGTTTTGTTGGGCACATAAAAACTTGTGAAAGTTGGTCAAATTCCAGACCTGAGCGTTTCAAAGCTGAGCCTTGCATGGCATTTCTTAGGCCTTTTCTTAGGTGCCCCCATTTTTTTTCCCCTCTGATAATAATGAAGGATGGAATTACACTGCTTAAAGTGCAGCTTTTATTTGTCTAGGTAGGTATCTGTCACTTCTGCTTTGTCACCTCTCCTGAAGAAGAGGTGGCTACAGATGAGATGGTCTCTGGAATTGCCAGCCCTGTGACTCTTTGAAATTCTTTCACTTCTACTGCATGTTGTGATCATTCTTCCTGCTGCTTTTCCTTGTTCTTTTTTCTCTGGTCCTCACTACTTTCCAAGCCTGAAGTTGTGACTTAAAAGTTTAGATCCAGTTACTTCAAAATTGTTTTCTGCTTCTTCAGATACTTTCTAATAACCTCTTCTAAGTACAACCACAGTTGAAAAGGCCAAATTTATTTTGTGGGCACCTGGAATAAAAGTGGCTACTCTTGTTTTTAAGATGTTTGAGAGATTCTGATGGTGTGCATCACTTGTAAGGTATTGAAGTGAGGGAAATGGTGTCTGTGCTATCCTTTTAAAGAAAACTTATTTCTAACCGTTTCCTTTTTTGTGAAATCTAATTGCTTTTGGTTCACCAAGAATTCATGGGCAATTGCTTTTCTCACTATTACCTATACTGCAAGTACAGCTTTTGTGTTCAGGGTTGCTGACCTGAATCTGTTTTCTCTCACTGTAATCTCATACTGTTTTGGAGCTCAGAAAAGCTGACAGGAGTTAGGGGAGCCCACACTGATCCGTTAAGACAGTAAATGTGTCTTACATCCTTTACTTCACGTGTGAATAGTAAAAATCCTGTTCATATATAACATAAAGACTAACCGAGGTGGGGGGAAATGAGCCATTCTGGGGGAGATTTTTTGGGCTAGTCTTTCACTTGTTCATCCGTTTCTTCTTCCCTACACCCCTGCCCCAACCTGAAATGTACCTGCAGGTACAAGTGTGACTTTTTTCTTTCTCTTCCCACTCATCCCAGCATCTCTTACTATGGCCTCTAGATCACAGTGTTGCATTTATGCTGTAAATGATGTAGAAACTGTAAATGTAACTTGTCAGGGTGGGGGAAAAAAGTCAAACTCAATATGATGTTAAGCCTCCTGAATATTTTTCTCATTTTGGAGCTTTGTACCCTATGGAACAGAGTCTTGAAAGTGTGTGTAATGCTTGCTTAACTGTATAGCTTTGCTCATTCATCTAAGTGGTGTTTTCCAAGCTGGGGACTGCACTGTATCCCTTTTGGATCTTTGAACAGTCCAAGAAGTTGAGAGTTCAATTAAATCCTCTCTTCCCTGATTTCTCTGCTTTGTGGTTAAAGTCTTTCATCGACGTGAAGGTGGTACTATATGAATGTATTTGGGAACTGAATTTGGAATTATTTTTGACCTTATCATAGTGAAGCAACAATCTCCACTTGTAATAATCTTCCCTTAGTTTTATATGGTGTGTGAAGCAACAGGAAGGAGAACGTGCTAACGGAGTAGATAAAATAGATGTTTATCAGAGGGCAAATGTAATAACTGTGAAATGAGTAAATATATTAATAATGCTTGCTAAATTCTTTGCATGGAGGGCAAATTAATCTGTGGCAGGACTGTACAGTTATCCATTGATTGCAGTGGAGTTGTACTTCACAGGTCCAGAGAATTTAGCCACAACTTGTTTCATGTTCCACCTCTGTTCCAGCCAAGTAAATTTGAGACAGAAGAAAATTGCACAACGCATGGGGGGCGGGAAATGGAAAAAGAGAAACTGTAGGTGTAGCTCCAAGTGTTGCTCTCGTCATCATCTTTGTATTTCAGATAGCTTTGTGTGACGATCCATTTATCATGGCAGTTGTTCATTATCCTGCCAGCCACTTGGCATTATCATTTATTCTGACTAGCACATAATAAAGCTGAGAGTTTTAGAGCTGATCTACTACTGTATATGTGAATAAATACTTTAGGATTTGGAGTTTGTACAACTAATTCAATTTCACTGAAAACACTTTCTTTTGATTTCATGTAATTCTGTAAGAAAATGAGATGGCAAATAAAACAGTTCACCAACAACCGAAATGCCATCAGTCCTATCATGGAACGTGGACAGCTTTTTGGAGGTGAAGAGTAAAGCTAACCAGCAGTTTAGAGAAGTGTGTGAAGGGTAACATAACTCACTAAAATTTCGGAGAAAATTTTAACTATCCATCCAGAACAATTCTAACTGAAGTTTGGTGAGTCCTTGACTCTCCTCCTATTTTTCTCAAAATTCCTGTGTATTCTTAAATAAGCATCTGTAACATAAGCATGCTGTCTTTATTAAAAAACCAAAAAGTAATATCTGATTTATGGTATGCTATATGTATGCTTTTGTTGTAAGAGCCTAGCTGGGCAGTTAGTGAACTCCAGCACTTTGCAGAGTTCAGTTACTGTGTCCCAGGAATGATTCTTTCCATGTGCTTTAGTCTTAAAATAAATAAGGAAGACTGGCTAAAGAAAAAAGCTTGAGCTACCCCAAAATATCCAATCTCTCATATTTGTGAAGTTTCAGAAGTACTTAAATGTTTAGGAAAGTGAGATGCACAGGTTGTAGTGGGGGAGAACTCGCAGGAGAGGAACTGTGCAAGGTTAAACGTGCTCTGCCATGGCCTTGGTTAACCAGAAGTTCTCAAAACAGGGCTACTCTGTCAGTGCAAGTTTTCTGTATTAATTGATGTATTGTTCTCATGCGCTCTTCATGAATGTTCATTTACATAAGCTTTCAAAAATGCAAATTCAATGCCAGTCTCTTTCTTTTATTTTTAACAGACAAATCAAAATATCAAGTGGAAAGTGTGTCTAGAAACAGCACATTCAAATTTATAACCAGATGAAAATATACTGACAGAGTAGCATCGTGCTCCCAAGTTGAATGTGCTTGAAGGATGGTTCATCAGGGTGAAGGTTATAGTGCAGTTATCTTGCACAAACATTTCTGGCTGACCTGCAATGCAGTTCATTCTGTCTGTACAGTTCATTGGATATAACGCCTTGAGTTTTGTTTGCCCTTTATCCTGGCACAGGTACTTAGTAACTATCACCTGATTTATTTTATTGGGCTTGTTCCCTTCCAGTGTCAAATTTCCTGACTTGGTAGTTTTAAACAGGTCGTATATTTTTGCTCTGTTGGGAAGCCCATATTTCTGTCACCATTTCAAAGGTTTTCTGTGTGGTCATTATTAACCTTATTCAGGACTATGGGGAAACCTGATAGTTTTTTAACTAGAAACGGTGAAGAACTCTTGTCTACATAGCATACTATCTTGACAAATGTGCCAGTCTTCATAATGACCCTAATCCACTGTGGGCTAAATTAGTTGACGACTTGCACACCTTTGAGAACAAAAGATGGGTTATTACACATCAATGTGGCTTGTGTCTTACATTGTACACCTTCCTGGGGAAAAAAAACCAAATGTAGCCTCATTGTATGAGAGTAGAGCGACTGGAGCTTGCTCCAATGCTGTTGTGTTGGCATCCTGGTTGAGGGACAAAGTGGTCCTCCTTTCTCCAGCGCTGTCTAGAAAGAATCCAGCACCTTTCTGAAGTCCTTTTGCTGCCAATGCGATTCAAGATTGTCTTTCATGCACTGCAATGTCTTTCTTTGCTTTGTTTCTGTGTTTAATCTTGCAAGATGTTAGCATAAGCTATGAGGCTCAGTGGTAGGTGGCTTTATTTGATAGTCCTTAGGATATGGGCCAGAGCGTGTTGCAATCTCCTGTGGAACATGTCTTCTGTATTGTGTTTTATTGCACTGGAGTATGATTACAGTTGATACAGAAATTCTGGAGAGCATGTGTGAAGCACCTAGTCTTCTTCCCAAGCCAGGAAGGACTTGGTGTACCAGCAACTCAAACTTCAAAGGCTAATGCTAAATGGCATAGTGTCTTCTGGCCTGTTCCTTCCCAAGTCTTTCCTTGCACAATAAAAGATTGTCGTATTCTTGTATTCCTGTCACTCAGCTCTTTGGGATTAATACGTAAGTGCTTCCTCAGAGGAGCTGAGAACTGTATAGGCCTTACTATAGCTCTCCAGGCCTTAAAGAATCAACGGCCCTCGTCAAGGAAGCAATGGCTGTTGAGTGTACCCACCAACAGAACTGCAGAAGCGATTTCTCTTTATAAGCACTTGCCCCACCTTTGCTTTTGCACAGCCTGGCAGAAGCTATTTGCATTGCATTTGGCCTCTCATACCCTCTGTTTGAAGGTTTTGTGTGGCAGGTATTTAGCCATGTTTAAACTCTACATCAGGTTTATTTTCTTTTTCTGGAGAAAACGAGCACTTAACCTTTCAACAAATTATATGTAAGAAAATTGGATCAAAACCAGGATGTTTTTTTCTGATTGTTGCAATCTGCAGCCAGCTCTTTAGATTGCAAAAACAGGGCTCGGTGATCAAAAGTACCGTATGCACATACTGACACTGAAGGGAAGCCTGACTCGGTTGCACATCAGGCCTATGGCAAATGGTGGCAGTGATGATGCAGTCCCAATGCCGTGTGGGAAGGATAAGTTGACAGCACTTTTCTGCAAGAGAACACACTTTATGATGAGAATCCACAGCTAAAGGGTAAGGAGGATCACTAGGATGGTGGTGTGTTTTTGGTTTAGCTCCTACATTTTCCACAGGATGATGGTGGATCATCTTAATAGTATTGTGATTCATTCTTGTAGCTCCTCTGAAAATTAGATACTAAGTGTGGAGTGAATGCTTTGGTGTTCATCTAGAGACCCCACAGGCAATTTATGGAAAGTCTATGTCTGTGGAAAAGAGCATCTTCATGTGTCTAGATAGATGCAGAGCCCGTAGTGCCTAATAGGACAAAGATTTTCCTAAAAAATTACTGCTTTTGCCAATTTATCCTACCTTTGTACGTGTGGGTTGTTACAGAGAGGCTTATGGTTGTGTGTAACTGAACTGGTAACAGTCTCTCTTGGATTAGCTGCTAGGGGTGAGTCTGAGGCGCGTCTGCAATTTTAAGGGCTTTTTACTATTTTTTCCTGGCTCAGTTACTTTCTGATTTAAAGGTTTTAATGGCTGGGACTAGTGTGTGGTATTTGCATTTCTTCATTAGGCAAGTTGTTTTTTTTTTTTTAAATCAAAAGCATATTTGAAACTAGTGATGAAAATCAAACATCCCCCACAATAAACCCACCGATAGAAATCAGCCAAAAATATTCTGAACCCGTAAATGTGGAGAAGGTAGATCAGTATTTCTTCCTTTTCCTGTCTTATTACTGTCTGATGTTGCTAGATGAGCACAATAAGCCTTTTTGTTTGTTCTAGTCAGGCATGTCTTTCTCTCTCTTCATTCAGTATCCTGAATCCGCCTAATCCTCCCTTCTTCACTTCTTACAATACTGCTTTTAAAAGTCAAAATCTAAGTTGGTCTTCCTCAAAGTTTCTTATGATGGTTTCAGCTGAACAGTCTAATCTTGTTTTGGATAAATATGAAGTTTTTGACATGCAAAACATGCCATATTTTTCAGATTGCTCTCTTTTCTCAAATGAGAGTTGCACTTCTGGCCGCCTCCTGGGGAGATAACAGCAATGCCCTGGCCAGCAGATGCTCCAGAGCGGCTCAGACACCTGTCCTACCTCTTAACCACCACTAGAAATAGCACCAAATAAAAAGTATGTTCATTTTACAAGTATGGAGTGAAAAGATTTTTCTTGGAGGTTGAAAAGGAACAAAGTGAGCAATTGCGTAGAGCTCCAGCTCAGCTCTCAAAATGCTGTTTGAGGATAGTGGCTGCTTGAGGCAGAGACTCCCAACTGTCCTGTCTGGGCATCAGGGCACCCTCTCCACATCCTACTGACCCTAGTTGTCCTCCTTGGCTCCTCATTGAAGGTGGTGTAGGCTGTTCTGTAGGGCTTTTGCAACGTTTTGTGAAGAGGTAGCATAAAGGTTGCTGCATCTGGGCTTACAGGCAGGAACCAATATTACTGAAAAATAGATGACTGGTCCTACAAACTGCACTTCTGAGCACAGCGGGGCTGAAATCGTTTCCTAAAACATCTGAGTTTTTTCATTGCTCCGTTCCTTGGCTTGTTTGGCTCGTTAGATGTCTGTGGGCAAGCAGCCCCCAGATTTTTCCTCATCTTACTCATCTATGAATTAAATGTTATAAACGTGTGGTGGTGTTTTTTTTTTTTTAAATAATTGCAAAGCCCTTCTGAATCTCACACATTTTCCTTTTATAAAGAATTTTATCTTTATGGAGAAACGCTCATTAAAAGCTTATTGTGTTCACAGTGAAGGAAGTAAGATTCTGTGGCTTAAAAAACCCACTGCTTTCAAAATTCTCTTTAAAGTATTGCAACAACTACATTAAAACTGAGGAGGTCTATTGATTTAATGCACACAACAATATGGTATTGTGCTATGTTTACACTTCTCTTTTAGTAGAAATGTATTATTGATTGCTTTCATTTTGACCAGATGGTAATGACTAGCAAACTAAGTCTACACAAGTTGCCAATAACAAAAAAAAAAACCTTCAAAAACTTTCTTGCCGTTTTGTTTAACTGTAGCGTACTGATAATGATCTCATTCTTTCTCACACTTAAGTAAAACATTGTCTTCATCTTACTGAGAATAGATTTAAGCTTAAAATGCAAGTTTATATAAGTGGCAGTACTCTGTAACTTGCTGTTACAATTCATAGGTAGGAAAAAATTGAATGTTGCGAATCCTTGAAGAGACTTTGGCTGAAATTACCCTGACTTAAACTTTTTTCAGCCCTGCCAACTTCTAGGGCGGAATGTGAGGTGGCAGCAGAGAACTTGATGCCTTGTTAACCTCAATAAAATAGAGGATCTTGAGATACATATATATATAAAATAGAGATACTTGCAGCTCCCTACTGAAGTCACTGGGAACGCTGGAAACAATGCGAGTTCAGGTTTCGATGTGTGAACCTGAAACAAACTGTCCCAGCAGAATTTGGGAGAGAGGAGTCAAGTGGTAAAATCCCATGTTGTATATGATGGATCTGCCTGGCAGGGTCCCTCCTGACTGCATGCACCCTAAGCATGTTTTGAAGCTGCAATATAATTTTGGCAAGTCATGCGCTGTCACTGTGGAGTAAATTGAGAAATGATCACCTTCTTGTAGAAGTGATGCAAGACTTCACAGACAACTTCTGTTCTCATTTGTTTTGGTTTTGGGGAGAAGGCATGAGTGAACCTTTCTGTCCAGTGACTCCAAGCTGGTGCCCAGCCAGCCTGGCAGAATAAAAGTACATGCTAGTACAGGTGGAGAGGATGACAAATAGTCAGATAGAAGGGAAAAGAGGAGTTTTGACTGAGGTGGATAGCAGCGTTAAGTGATGTGGAATGGCAGTTCTGCAGTTACGTGAATCTGGGAATATGTAGGCAGAGGGAATAGTCCTGGAGCCAGAGAAGAAAACTAGGAATAGGAGCCAGGAGAGTGGATGATTGTTTCATTTTTATTCTTATTATTTATAACACTAATTTTTTATAGATTTTTTTTCTTGACTGAAGCCAGAAAGTTAGTGGTTTCTGATACAAACTAAGGTTCTGGTCTTGGCAGTGAAATGCAGCTACAGTCATGTATCTAGGATTTTGGCCGAACGGCTTGCTTAACTCTGCCCATCTGTCATCAGCATCCTTTATTCTGTGGCAGAGTGAAACCGGGAGTTTGACTTCAGAGATGCTTGTTATGCCTGGCATGTCACTGTTCATGACAGATCTGATGTACTCACGTAGCAATTAATGGTGGTGCAGATTTTCTTTTGGCACCATCATGTTTCATGAGTTTTCATCATCCTGTACTTAGTTTGAAGTGAACAAAATACTGAATATTAGAGACAGCGAGGGCTGAGGTTGCAGATGCCTTTGCAAATAGCAGGAGAGAAAATGTGCCATAGTGTAGGGCTGGCCAGGCAACAATATTTCTGTCCTGTGATTGTTTTCAAGATCAGAGGGTTGTTTTGTTTTGATCTTGCTCTAATTCGGAACAGAGAGCCAAAATTCAAGTGTTTATGGACCTGAAGATCTCCATTTTTCTGCTTCAGGCAGAGTACATGTTTAACTTTAGAAGACACCTGCTCTGGCAGGTGCTGAATAAATGTGAAATGATCTTTGCAACTCCCATTATACTCTTCAATAAAACGAAGAGCGGTTCAGTCGCACAGCATGATGCGTCCCTGGCTCTGCACGAGCCCTGCAGCTTGGCTGTTTCAGGGCCCTGGCCAGCATGGCTTCTAGACGCAGGGGACATCTGTCTCCCAAGAATGTCCTAGTTCTGTGACTGAAGGAAAATTCTGTGGTTTCTGGGTCCATAACCCCTCCAGATGGGCTCTTATGGGTTATTGCAGACCCGGGATCCCTAGCAGCCGTCTGCATGAGCTGCTGAGCAGCTATGCTCTTCACTAGCATATGCCTCCTCCATGTTTCATCAGAATTTGATTTCAACTCATGTGCTTTCTGTAAGATAATTATTTCAGTGAATGATCTAAAAACAAACTTGTTTTTCTTGGAAAATTCTCTCTCTATAACCTTTATTGTCTATTCAATTCTGCTGATGTTTCTGGAAGACCTGATTGGTGCGATCCACTGTAGTGGGCCTCTTCTTACAGAGGGTCAACAGAACAGACTTAGTACAGCATTAAAATCTCTTCTGCTGAGAATATAACTGCTTTTTTCTTTCTATGTAAAACCAGTAAAATAAAACACCAAATAAACCACTTTGTCTACGAATGAAATATTTAGCCTAAAACACAAAATGTTTTTAAGCAAGATACATTCAGCATCTATTCATGTAAAAGAAGGTAGTAAAACAAAGATAACTTTTCTCTTCACCAAATAAGAAAAATCCACAATGCTGATCTCACTTAAGTCTATATAAATAATTACTCTGAATTAATTTTGGGGTTTTGTTTATTCTACAATGCAATTGTCAAGACAGCTGTTTATAGGCAATTGTAGCTTCATAGCCTAATTCTGTTGATGTGAATGTCAAACTTAGCTTCCTTCAGTGGAAGGAGAATTGGACCCTTAGCTTACATCTTAAGAGTGAGAATACATACACAGGTTCTTACTTTATAAGAATAAATGGTTACAGAAAACCTTCCTGTCTAGCTTTTCAGTGACTGGAATGTGTTTTCCATATTCAAACTGTAATGAGTTACAAGTTGAAACTTGCATTATCTTTGCTGGTTTTACTGAGTATTACAGCATATTTCCAAACTGTTTTATAGGCATAATATTTCAGGATTTTGCTTACTGTAGTCTTTAAACTAAAAAATGGCCTTCTAGAGTTGAGCTGTACCAAGTCCAGTTTGGCAGCTGTTCCACTGTAAACTTGTACGCTTCTCATTTTAAATCTTGTTGATAGAGTGATTCCATATTCCGTTACAGTTTTCTTATATAAATAACTTTAAATCTCAAAGGGACTGAAACAATAGTTGTGGCAGCCAATTCTGGACTGTGATTTTTCTGATCTTTTTATGCCTTTGCTGGCAGTGAGTGTGTGTATCGGTCCTGACTCAGCTACTACACTCTTTTGGCTGCTTCTTTTTTTTCTTTTCTTTTTTTTTTTTTCCTTTTCCATTGTTAACAATACCAAAGGATAACTTAGTCACCTTAGCCTACGTCTGAATACCCTATTTTCTGGTCATTTTTGGTCTTTCGGCCTGGAAGGCCTGGATCATCTAGGCTTTAGAAAAGACTTAAAGTAGATCTTTAACATAGGAAAAGATTCCTTAATGCTTGGACTTTCTTACTTTGTTCTCTTTGACAGTATTATGTGTGACAACTGAAATACCCAATAATAATAGTTTGAAACCATCATTATTTAGAGAGCTTTTCCCAAAGACTACTTAATTCCTTCTCTGTTTCCCTGATACTGATAGGGATGGAAAGGACAGATGTTAGATGTGGTCTAGTCACTTTGCCACTTGCATCGTAACCAAAAGCATCTACTAAAAATCACTTTCTGCCGTACTATAATTCAGTATGCCAAAATGAGCAAATATCTTTAAAATGTCTGTACCTTTTAATTAGCAATGCTACATGTCAATATTCTTGTGGTGGTCATACTCTGTGGAAGATTTTTTTTTTTTTTATGCCTTCTTTTGGGGCGTGGGGGAGTGGGTCTCAAGATATACTTGAGCAAAAACCTTGTCTGAGAGTGTACATATATATCTGCAGGAAGGTGGTGATGCACGTCATTGAACTGAGTGATTGATTGATGGCCATGTGGCTTTCAAAATATCTTAGAGAATCTTCCTTTTTTTAAATAAGTCTTTCTGGTTTCAATAAAGGAAGACAGAATGAGCTGCTTTTAGATGCTGTGAGAAATTTCTAACAGCTTCTTGACTTTATTTTTTTTCCCCCAGCCACCTGTGTTACAAGGTGGTAATTCTGTAAGTTTTATTCCAATTTTTAGGATCGCCTAAGATACTTAGTAAATTCAATATTGTTTGTTCATGCATCTGTCAGGTATAGAAATTGTTTCTGAGTGAATATGTAATTTTGAGGGTGTGTGAGTGCATGTGTGCATATGTATGGACACATACATATACAAAGGGTAAGAAAGAAGGTTAATTTGTAAATCTGCAGAGTTTTTTTAGTGAAGGATCTTAAAGCAAAGTGGTGTTTCTCTGCTTTGCTTAGGGAGCTTTGTTTACATACATACGTACAAATAAACTCCATGTCTAAGTTTGCTATTACTAAATAGTCCCTGTGCATCCTGTATACATACAAATAAATTCTTTAAAGCTAACCTCTTCCCTGCTAACCTTCTGACAAATGCTTACAAAAGAGAAGAACCTTTCTAAGACAATCTTCAGAGCGTCTGTTTCTCTGCTGAGAGTCCTCTAGGACTAACGCTTCAGCACTAGCCTGGATATTGAGATCTAGGCACCATTAGCTGGAGTGTCCCAATTACTTTAATTGACACAGACATATCTGAGGAGAGAGGCTGTTTCCAAGGTTACCAAGATTTGAATTACAGCATCACTTTTAAAAAAGAAAAAAGCCACCCCTCTTTCTAAACTCCAGTCCTATTAGAAGTCAAAGAAATTGTAGTAAGATTGGAGTAGCCTCTTCTCAGCACTAGTAAACACGGTCCTAAGCAAAATTATCCAATGTCTTATGTAATGCTGTGGCCACTTTGATTTGCTTTTGATTTATTTGCAAAGTACCAGTGTTATGACTAAATGCTCTTAAAGGATTGGTTTCTGGATTGTGCCTGCAGCCACTGGGGAATATGGTGAAACACTTTCTTCAGTGTCAGGTCCATATGCATGTCTGGCACTGAAAGAAAACACATCTTCTCTCATCGCCCATTTTCTGGAGAAATGTGTGTTATAGTCAATAGAAATGAGAGTTCAGCCTTCAGCTCTGTTCTATATTAATGTTTAAATGTTCATCTAATTAGAAGTTGGCATAATTCTAGAAATATTGTGTCTTCCAAACACTTTTTAATAATCCTCCAAACTAAGTTCTGTGCTGTGATGCAACTCTTAGTTCCATTGCTGCATTCCAACATCTGTTTCACTTTAGTGGGAATTTCAAACGCTTATCTTCAATGTGGCGCGTGAAGCTTTTAGAATACAACTTTATCCAGTTTTCCAGGGACTGGTACTGGAAGTGGCAGCAGAAGGGGTGCAGGTTTTGAGGCTGTCCTGGATTACAAGAGGAGATACAAGAAATGTTAATGCTTAAGACCATCCTGTCTCGTCCTTCTGCCCCACTGCTGACAACTGTATTGTGTGCACTGCACCATAATACAAAGGAAGGAGTTTGTTGTGACATCCTGGCCTCTATCAGCAATAGTGTGGCCAGCAGGACTAGGGCAGTGACCACCCCACTGTACTCGGCACTGGTGAGGCCCCACCTCGAGTGCTGTGTCCAGTTTTGGGCCCCTCACCACAAAAAAGACACTGAGGTGCTGGAGCGTGTCCATGGAAGGGCAACGGAGCTGGTGAGGGGTCTGGAGCACAAGTCCTGTGAGGAGCGGCTGAGGGAGCTGGGGGTGTTCAGCCTGGAGAAAAGGAGGCTGAGGGGAGACCTTCTCGCTCTCTGCAACTGCCTGAAAGGAGGGGGTAGCCAGGGGGGGTCAGTCTCTTCTACCAAGTAACAAGTGATAAGACAAAAGGAAATGGTCTCAAGTTGCCCCAGGGGAGGTTTAGGGTGGATATTAGGAAAAATTTCTTCACTGAAAGGGTTGTCAAACATTGGAACAGGCTGCCCAGGGAAGTGGTTGAGTCACCATCCCTGGAGGTATTTAAAAGATGTGTAGATGAGGTGCTGAGGGACATGGTTTAGTGGTGGACTTGGCAGTGTTAGGTTAATGGTTGGACTTGATGATCTTAAAGTTCTTTTCCAAGCTAATTGAGTCTATGATCTGGAGCTCCCATCTGTCAGGCTGGTGGCTTTCTTTCCTCCCTAATGTAGTTACATACTTGAGTCATCCACCTCTTTGCCCTGCAGGTGGTATGCTTTTACTCAGGCTCACCAGCAGTCATGGAAACCTTAAGGATCTGGCAGCGATGGCTGCAAAGGATCAGAAAATTTTGGAAGGATGGAGGGAGAATGCAGCAGGGTCAGGGAAGCATCTATAAGATGTATGTTGATCTCTGTCCTCTGGCAGTCAGTTTTGCAATTAGTTTTGGAGATGATCATTGTGGGAATTGACTCAGTCAGTGCTGGAGCTGAACACTTGCTGTTGTCTCCCTTTGCCTTGCCTTGTAGACTTAAGTTGTGCTCAGAAGTTCAGAGGATCATTTTGTTCTTAATTCCATATTTTGTGTAACAGTCTAATGGAGAAAGACTATGTGCCTGTAAGTTAACTTTCTGTGAACTGTCCTGCTACATTCTCCTCGATTTCCATCGTTGTAAATCAGGAGCGACTTTACTGGCCTCAGTCTGAAATCACTTTATGTAGCTGAAGGGAGAACTGGAGCATTTGAAAAACGGTCTGCAAAAGGTTTTGTGGCAAAATTGTTTCAAGAGAAGTCGCTTTTTCTCCTGCTGTGGAGATACTATGTCAAGTACCTAGCCTGTATGTTGTGGAACAAGGAAAAGAAGGAACCCAGTTGATTTATTCTTCAGTAATTCCTGTAGCTGTGCTACACCTCCCATAAACTCAGTTTGCTGGTTGAACAGGTCCAGTACCATTTTGCCTCGTGCTCTGGCAGACCAGTGTTCCCAAAGTCCCTGACTGTCTGGAGCATAAAGCAGCAAAAGGCATTGAAAGCCTCATTGCTGGTTCAAACCTGTTGATAAGTGTCTGGAGGTAAAATGAGAGAAATTCCATGAGATCTCCAGAGCCATTGTATAGCTGCGATGAGTTTAAATAAAGTTCAGTAGGACACACTGGACTCACAGCCTTTTATGATCATCAGTCATCTGTGTGGATGAGAGTGTAATAGTTGTTACGGGCATGCTGTCAAGACTCTGTAAAGCTCTAGTGGGGAATACTTTGCAGACTGGTTCATCATAAATTTTTGTCATGTAAGAGTGAAAACATTTTTTTTTTTTCTTATTAGACAACACTGAAATCTAAATGGATCTTATCCAGTGGATATCTTCTTTTAAAGCCCTTCTGGATTATATCTGCTTTATTAAACTCTAACCATTAAAGAAAATAAAAGGCTGTTCTCAGAGCCTGAGACCTTTTCATTAGAGAATTGAAGAATGCCACAATAGGTGGGAAGAGCTTGTGATGAATTTCCTTTCTGGTCCATGGTTCAGGTGTTTACAACAGGAAATGATTTATGAGATTAATCTAGATTTCAGACTGTGTTTGGCAAGGAGAAGAGGCAAGAACACCCTCTGAATAGCATAGTGAAACTAAGGCATTTAATTTTTTAATATCTTCCTTCAGTAAGTGAAGCCTGCCAGTTCTAGACATATGTGCCGTTACTGATTTAATCATAGAAATGATACATACACAGAAATGATACACAACTCATGTAGCTGGAATTACTGAGCGTTCTTTATACCACTTCTGTGAAAAATAGCCTTTTTTTACAATCTTGGAGAGCCCTGAAGAGAGACTTGCATTCCTTAGTGTTGAACTGGAGCTTTTAGACACTGTGACATGTACCAGGAGGCTCGTGTTAAGAACTGGACAAATGCTGAGCAAAAAGATAGTCCATGTAGAGAAGGCTTACAAAGAGAAAAGACTCACTTTCTTTTTGAAACCAAATAAACTGGGAACATCTACTGAGCATATTTGTTTCTTCATTTTAAAAATCAGTCAGCTCTTTCTGTACAGAATTGAGCAATTTGGATAAATTACTTGTAAATAAGACCAACTCTTTTAATTGCATAGGTACACAGGGTTCTTCCAGTACTCTTATACTGGGACCAGTATCGCTATTTGTATACTGGGCTGGGACCCAGTGCAAGCCATACCACCAAGGAAGTGTTTCTGTCCATGCTTGCCTAGTATATAGGCCAAGAAGGTGCAGAAGCACTTTGTAGTGGTCTAGTTAAAGGCTGGCAGAAATCCCATCTGTGATAAACTATCGCAAGTGTAACACATGTAACCATCAATTAAATTAAGAGGTCAAAGTAAAAAAAAATTTTAAAAAGTAGAATTGCAGCTAGTTTTTGCAAAGAACACTAGTAGAGGCCATATTGCAGAAAACTTTATAAATGATAAATTCTGAATGAAGTGCTTTGTTTTGACACTGTTTATCTAAATATTGTCTCTTTCTATCAAATGTGGTTATTTGTAACACACACACAAACACATGTGTACGCTTCACGGGCATACTGTAGGAGTTGCTTAACAAATCCACTGAGACTGTCTAGTCATCCAGTGAGATACCTACCCATACCAAACCATGATTTTTTTTCTAGTTCCAGTTTCACAAAAATAATGGTGGGGATGTGGAGTGAGATTACAAACTTTTGTTTTGTTCCAACCTATTGAAAAATTGCTTTAACACACTTTTCGTCAGGTATCTCCTCATTTATATTCAACTGCTGTGCTGGGATTTGCCAGATTCAAAGATTTTTATTTTTTTTTATTTTACTATTTCTCTGCTTGTTTTAAAAGTTAAAAAAGTGATGTAGTAGCTGGTTGCACTTCATAACTGTCTGGAGGTGAGGTCATGGCTCCCTTAAAAGTGATGGAAAAACTCTCACTGACTGTAGTGAAACTGAGTTTTCCTTCTGAAATCTGTTTTTAATTATGAAAACAAACCTTTCCCTTTTTTCCTTTGCCTTCTCCTCTCTCCTTGCTTGACTTTTCATCCCTGCTCGCTTGCATCATGTTCAAATGCTCCTGCTTGCATGTTGTAATAACAAAAAACTGTATTTCTTTTGAATGATTAACGTTCCTCACTAATTCTTGTGCCTCTTGAAGAGAAGAAATCACCCAATAGTTTTTTTGATGCTGGCAGCAAGTAGAACATGCTAAAGACAAGTCTGAAAAAATATACTTGCGTTATCTGTTCATGTCTGGAGTTGTTACTGAAAGCCAAAGGAGCTATATTCCTGACTAAAGGTATTAGAATATACATAAGTCTTTAAGATCTCACCCTAGATGTCTCACTGAGCACTCAATCGTCCTACTGAAGTTCAAAATGAATTTTGCATATGCTAGAAGTTCTTAAGTAGTTGGTGGAGTTGAAGCCTGTTTTGTAACTATAGCATTCTGCTTCCCGAGCTAAAGCTTTTTTGTCTCCTTTGGAGAAGTGATTCTACTTACAATGGCCAACAGGTATTTCAAGAAACCAGATAGCAATGTTTTCTAAATGCATATGCAGTAAATAAAGCACAGTCGTTGCTTTAGTGCGCATTGTTCTGTTGTAAAGCCCTGGTTTTGTAACGCCTTTGTAAAGAGGGAATTGGATGTACAACTTACTCCATTGTTAGGTAACCTCAGCAACCAGCTCCTGTGGAAGTGTACATGAAAGAGACTCGCGTCTCTAGACATTGCCTCGCTGCAATTGCGTTTCTATAACAACTTGAGGAATCGTTAATAAATTTGAAACATGGCTTCTCCCCCTAAGCATTTCTTGCAGCAGAATGGGGGTTTGTACTGGATTTCAAAGAAAGCATCATGTTTACAGTTTATTTCCTGAGTAAAATAAATTACTTTTTCAAGCAGAATTGAGCTGATACATTGTATTAAAACTCACTGATGGCTCTAAAAGTTGTCCAGTGGGTAGCTTGCTTAAACAAGTAATTATTTCTACTGTTCTATAAATTATTAACTCCTTTAAAATATGAAAACATTCGCCTGTTGAACTGTTCTTGTAATGTTTTTTTCTTCCTATGTTATTTGTCTTGTCTCTTGTGTCTGGAGATTTGAAAATAGCTGACTATATTTCAGGTTTTATACCCAGTTACTTTTAGTTTTTGTATTGCTCACCTCTTAGAATGACGTTTCAAGGGTTGCTTCTGACAAAATTCATTAATGATGCTTTTTTGAGATACGTATTTCATGGGATTATAAAAAGCGGCTTCTGATCCTGTTTCTTACTACTAGTTTGTTCTTGGGCTTGTCAGTTAATTTGCCTGTTCCTCGGTTTCTGAAAATAAACTGAGCTTATCTTGTAATGAGATGTTTGACAACTGTTCCATAACTAACTGGAATGAGGAAGGGAAGTCATGGAAAGACTTCAGAAACTTTAGTAACCTTGTGCTTAATATACTTATGTTCTTACGGTTCTTCAAAGGTTGTACCTTGTGGCTGCCTTCTTTAAAAAAGAAATAAGAATAAAAATCTAGAAAACGGTTTTCTGCATGTTAGCATTTGTTGCACTGCATCTGTGAGTTCCCCAAAATTTTAGGAAAAACAAATATCAGTAAGCTCAAAGAGTTTATGCATATTGCAGCAAGAGTTTATACTCAAAGAGTTTATAGCGTATTGCAGCATCTTCCCGTTTGTGGGTTGACTTGATGATGCTACATCTCCTTGCTGGTTATCATTTACAAAAGCACATGATTTAGAGCTGTAATAAATAATGGCCAGTACTCATACTATACCAACTTTCATTTGAAATTATTCTTCCAATTTAATCTTTAGAGACAGCAGATTTCATTGTGGATATATAGTCTTCCCCAATAATGGCAAAATTTCCTTGGTGAAAACGTAACGTTCTGGAGAGTCGGCCATTATGACAGAGGTTTGACCAATATGTGCTTCCTTAAAGATATACTATAGCTTGTTAGAGAGCTAGTGAAAGGATTTGCCGCCTTCAAATGCACTGAGCACAGCATCACAAAACCAGATAAGACAGTTAATCTAAAAGTCCATTGTAGAATAACAAATGTTATTATTGTGGCCTGTGTAGAATGGTCTAGTGTGTTCCTAGAGAGCAGCTTAGATGATTCACGTAGTCCTTATTTCCATTACTGCTGTCTGTGATGAGTAACGGTGTGCTGTCCAGAACACAGGGTTTTTACAGCTCCTCCTCTTTGTGCAAATCTGTTGCTCTGTGCCAGCTATACCTGCTGTTATTTAAATGTCTCAAATATAGACTTTGAGAGGACAAAAATATACAGGCGTTGCTGAGTCAAGTTGAGAGGAACTTTGCTAATTCTTCTCTTACATTGACTCAAGCTCGTTACTGAAATCATCTCGTGATGCAGAGCTCAGGTCAATCCACTTGCATCTGTTGCTGTTGAATATAAAATACTGACTTGGAGCTGTCTCTTGTTTGCTGTATAATTTTCAACCATCGACTCTGTTCTGTGATGCCTCAGGAGGCTATTAAGAAAGTTAACTCATTGTGGGAATCCAAAATGGAGTGATAATAGTTTGCCATAAACTGCATAATGGAAGAACTTTATAGATAGTTAAAGCTCATTTTAATATTCTTTATTTTGTCTTTGTCTTTGCTTTGGATTAATGCAAAGACCATTGCAGACAAAGGATGGATAGTTGCTGCTGGATTCATGAACTTTGGATCAGGGTGTGTAGGAGTCAATGAATAGAAGCAGATGGTTCCTATTGGGCAAACAGGTTCTGGGAAATCAAATTAGTGTGTATTTTTACTCATATTATTGCAAATAGTAAGAGCACAGGTCATGGTTTCAGAGCCTCTAGCGTGCTTTTACCAGATGCTTCCAATGAGGAATTCTTACTTTTTCTGGCAGTAAGATTAACACATGCTACCTGTCCAGCACACTCCGTACACTCCATAATTAGTAACATTAGAAGACTAGAAAATATTGGTAAACGTAATAAAACCACATTAGCATAAGCGACTATACTGTCCCTCAGAGCATGATATTGGAGAGGGTTGAGATGGTTCACTGGAAAATACAATATTTAATATATCAACATGCAGTAGTGCCAAGTGGAGAGGTTGGGTGGAGGCCAGAAGAAGGAAGAGGGGCAAGTTCCTGGTGATTTAAGGAAAAGAGCGACAAAAATACAGGGGTTGTCTACCTATATTGAAATTACAGATGCAACGTGGTAGATATCTTTCTTATTTAACTTGTAGGGATACGAAGTATTTTACTTTTTTGACAGTATTTCACTTCAACATTATTACTGTGGAGTTTAGTTATGGATGAGGGCCTCAGAGTGGTGAAAATACAAAGGAGTTTTGCTTATCCCTGCTCAAGAATTACACCTTAAATGGAAAAGACAATAGACACTAACAGACAGAGAGGTAGAAAACTAGTGAGAATTTAAACTGTTTATTGGTTTAGGTTGTGGTTTTGTCATATCCATGACCTAATTGTTCAGCTTTTTAGTAACAAAGTAGTTAGAGGGATTTTTGAAGGTGGGCAATGATTTCATTTTGTTCAGTGAGAGTTGTGTCCCTGCCTTGTCCTGCAAGGTGAGGGACAACATAAGACAACATGCAAGGAAAGATGTTTGCTTTTATTTTTATCATACGGGTTACGAAGTCTGACGTCTTGATTGATGGGACAGAGCTACTGGGGACCTTGGAAGTAAGGTAAGACAAGAAAATATATGCTTGATGTTGCAGAGAATAAGGAGCCAGTAGAAGAAACAGTGCTGAGATTTGGCTGCAAATATTACTTATCTGGACTGGTGGTTTCACAAGTCTGTATGGATACGAGCAAAGGAAATTACAACAGTGAGGCTCAAAAAAAAAAAAGTGGGAAAAAAATCTTTTTACAGCAGTCAACATGGAAAAATTATGAGAGCCTCAAAATGAAGTGAAGCTATCCAGATGACTTGCTGTGTTATTGAAGCTGGTAGGCAGAGCAGCTCTGGCAGTCGGGCGCTGCCGGCAGACCCAGATGATGTGCAGATTAGCAGGTTGCCTGGCAGGATGGCAACGTGCTACCCGGTAGACAAGAGAAGACGTAGCAGTAACTTTTTTCAGTCCAAATAACACCCAGCCAGAAAATATGGCAACCTTGTTCTTCCCACCGCAATTAATTCTTAAAGGAGCTGGAAACTACGTCATCAAAACATCAAAATAATTTGTTGATTAGCTTGTCCATTCAAAAGTACATACCTAGGAGTCCAATGAAATAATTGGACTGGAATAACTGGAATTGCAGTTTCTGTGGAAAAACAGATTTAGAATTGAAATCTAAGTGAGAGCAAGCGGTAAATTAGCTCATGTGTTGAGCAAAGCCGTTTGAGAATAAAAAAATACAGATGAAGTTAGTGATAAACCAAATCTCAAGCAATTCATTTTACTGGAAAAGCTACCCTGGGGATTTGGATGGGTCTTAATCTAGAGTTTTCTTCACTGTCAAGTGTTTGCTCCCTTTTGCTATCTGCAGCAGGGTCTGTCCTTGCATTTTATTTCTCCTTTTAATATTTTGGTTTTTAGTGGCTAACAATTTTTTTTGATCTTCATTTTTCCCACCTTGTAAGTCTAAGAAAATTAATCAAATGCCTGACAGCGATCAGAACTATTAATCTTTTGTGCTTCATCACTTAATTTTTTGTATCTTCTTTTCTAAAGCTGAAGTATGTTTAGCTTCAGACCTGTGCGGCTGACACATTCCCCCTCCATAAGGTTTCTCTATTTTGGAAGTCCACTGAGACTTTCAAATAAATTGAATTGACCTGTGCAGCTCTCTGCATGTTTGTCTCTTGCCTGACCCTCCTCTTGTATGGCAAGCATACAGATTTGAATGAATATGATTATGTAGGAAAGCAAATTCTCTGTTTATAATTGCTTTTAATTGCTATTGCTTGGCAATGGAAAGTGCTAATACTCTATTTTTTCAGAAATGCTTTTACTACAGGAACTCTTGTTCGAGATGCTGATAATCTCAGTTGTATAGTCCAATGACAATGCCATGACTAGTTACTAGATATTATAATTGGTAGCTAATTGCAAGCTTTGGTTGCGTGTCTAACCCTTCGCTTATTCAGAAACCAATGTACCTTTTCTCAGCTGAGTATGCTTCTGCTTGGGTGAAATTAGTAGCTCAGTGTTTTGTTATTCTGCCCTATGATCATCAACCCTGCAAATGTAGCTTTCCTTTTCATGTGCGATCTGCAGGGAATTTGTCTTTGTCAGCAGTGTTCCCTTATTCTGCATACCCAGGGATGTCTCTCTGTTTTATCAGGTGCTTCAGAGTGATTCTGTGTTGTGTGGGATGTCTCAGAGGAGGAATTTGTCCAGTCATTTGGGTCAGGGATCTCTTCCCTCTGCAGTACTTTCAATCCAGCTATTGCAATATTATGCAAACACTTGCGAACTGGAAGGAGTAACTTGCTGTAAACAAAGGGGAAGTTTATTAATGTACTTCGTGCAAACTGTAAATAACAAACACCACTAACAATGCAGTGTCTGATCCACAGCTGCCAGTAAACTGTTTGTTTTTTCTTTAAAAAGATAATCTAGATGACATCTCACTAAAAAAGCAAGGGTTTTCATTTTAAAATTTATATATGTCCTATCTTCCTTGAATTTGAATCACTAGTTAAATCCCTATAATTTCTTTTCTCTGTCACTCCTGAACTCTACTTTCAGGACAGTTTTTGTACATGAAACTTAGGAGGCAATTATTTTAATGAAAAAAAAATTATTTGCTATAATAAGATACAGTTTTGTTCTTTTTCTGCATAGAGAACACGGAATTATTTTCCCTTTCAAGCAGCCTACTACAAAGTCAAAGAAAATGTTAAGCGCTTCAGATAGCTGGGGCAAAGCTAAAGGCTGAATAGAAATCTCTGCCTTGCCGCTGCCGCTAGCACCAACAGTGGTTCAGATATTTTTGTGGCAGTTCGTTTACCAGATGGAAATATTTCATTCATCGCTATTTTTCTTTTTTTGTTTGTCACAAAGAACAGAATTGGACTTCATCTCTTCTAATCATGGTTAGTAGAACTAACACAAGGAGAGTCAAACAGTGGTGCTGAGAAGGCTGGTAAATTTAACACTTATTTTTTAAAGAGAAATGAACTTACATATGTGAAAATGAAACTTTTTTCTCACCTTATCTTAATGTGTAATCAGAGACCTTGAACTCCCCTTTTCCCTGTCTGGCACTTACAGTTTTGATATGATTATACATACTGTTCTCCAAACTGGAAAGCTTAAGAGACTGCCTGTAAGCACATACTAATGATACAGTTTTTCTGGATTAAATTCACTTATATCATTCCTAAAAAAGGAGATAAGTTTGAATTGCTAAATCTGCCCAACTTCTGTGTAGTGCAATGTCTTCTTTATGCCTCAGATAGAGGGGAAAGTGGGAGATGGGGATTTATTTAAAAAAAAAAAGAATATTTAGCAAAACAGAGGTGCAACTAGTTTTCTTATATCCTCTAGGAGAGAAGCACGCTATTTTACTGAAATAACTTGACTGTTACAAGGTGCAAAGTCTGATGAAGATTTATCTGTTCTGATGCTGAATGTGCCATGTTAATTTTGACTGCGTAGACTTTTGTTCTCGCTAGGTCTTGACTTGAGTGTTAAGTATTTGAGCCAGGAAAGTGCTCCCAAGTATCTTACTACCATCTTTAAGAGTGCATCCGTTTAACTGCCAACAAAAGTGATTTATAAGCAATATGCAGAATGGTCACAGGACAAATCCTAAATGCATTTAAAGCCCTGACTCCCTTCAGTCCACATTGTATTTTATATTTCTCATAAGCGTGATTCTTGTGAAAAGACACGTGAAACCATGTGAAACATCAGCTCTGAATCCTTCCTTTTTTGCCCCCGAATGGGAGTAGGGAAGTTCAAGTTACTGGACCACCAACATGCCTCAATCATGCTGTCCTTGGTGGAAACCCTTCCAAGCAAAGGGTTGTTTGTCTTTGTTCCCACTTCAGGCTTCTAATAAGGCAATTTGTATAAATTGAGGTTATTTTCAGCGTGGTGAGGTATTAGCTGTAATCTGGGGTGAAACCATTTATGTGTGGAACTAGTACTGGGAGTACAGGACTCACTTGACTAGAAACCATACCTACTTTCAGTGTGTGTAGAATAAAGTAAGCTTAACAAATGCTGGTTATCTTTAAGTAACTCTTACTGCTGTGTTACAAACAGCGATGCTCTCAGCGCTACGCTTATTTGATAGCTCGAAGGCTGTTTCACATTATAGCTTTATTCTCTGAAAATATATGCTTGCACCAAAAGAATTACTGAAATCTCAGACCTCCCTGCTTGGTCATAAGTCCTCTAAGCTTCCATCACCTCTTTGCAACGACGCTTTTAATGAGACTCTGCAGTTCACATCTGGCTTTTACTACTGTGAATGTGTGACAGAATACAAAGGGTTCATTGTTTAAAAATGAAGACCTGAGGCTTGTAAGAAAGCTGTGGGAGTTGAAAGTGACTCTAAACAAAATCCATCTTAAATGAATTCAGGTCTTCAAGAGTGTTTCTTGTATATTTTACATATCAAAGGCCTTAATTCCTTATTTACGATAGGTAAAAAAACAGTATAGCCATTGCTTGCTATTGTTTTGTCCTTATTTCACTATATTAATGCTTGGTTACTTTAAGGTAGCATCTGTATTCAGTAAATCTATTTATCTTTCCGATCTGCGAAGAGCCAGTGAGTCTACGTTCTCAGTTCAGGAGAGTATGTTTACACAGTACCAAATATTGTTGGCCTTTGGTGACAAGTAATGAATAATATTTGCAGTGGAAAGAGAATAATAGCCTTCTCTTGTGGGCAGAGCCTATGGAAAGGGTTGTGTCCACTGGAAAGCACCCAAGCACTGTGGAGGAGGAGGTAGGTAGGGGCAGGTCCAGGAGGGGTTTACTGCCTGACGGATCCAAGTTGGGAGAGGGATTGCTAATCTGCAAGCCAAAACTTCTTGTGTTTTGGAAAGGGAAAGAGAGTGGGCATTTTAGAAAGCACTATTTCATCTGAAAGCAACATCTGTGGAATGACTGTAATGGTAATTTGTAGCTGTGAAGAGTGTTATGATCTTTTTTGCTGTCCAACAGAAGGTACTTGCACAAAGCCCCGTTTGCAAAGTGCAGAAATACAATCAAGAATCATAATTTTTATAACTCATTAGCATTCTTGCAGAATTTCGCCATATGTTATGGGAGTGATATATGGGGCGAGCCCTGGCTCTGCGTTGGCGTTGCTGTAGGATTGTTTTGCGTGGGCTGTGCTGGTGGGTTCTTTTTGTTTTGCTGTATTGTTGCTTTCCACCTCCTACCATTTCTTTCTGGTTTGTTTGAACTAGTTCAGAATGAGGACAGTTTCATCCCGCTATGTTCTCTCCGCTGTGTTAGCTCAGATTTTTTTTCCCCCAGACTACCTGTTGCTATTTTTCCAGCTAATTTAGCCATGCTACATCTGGTAGCTGAGCTAACGGACTCAAAGCTCATAGGAGGTGCTGGAAATGGCAATTTGCTGTGCCATGTAGGCATCTTGCTTGCTTTTGTGCAGGTTGTTACAGCTGAGACCTCTAGATGATACGGTAATATTTGTGCCCATTTTAGACAGGCTTATTGAGATAAAGTCAGATCATATCTTTTTTGTACTTCCCTTTGGTCTTTAATGTTACTTACTTCTCAGCATTACTTATTTCATGCAAAGAAATAAAATGTGGCGATTGAAATTAATGGCATGTGTTCTCTTCTGTAAAGCCATGAGATGTGTTATTAAACAAATGATACTTCTGGAGAAATAGAAACCTTGTGATTGTGAAGTTACATACACTCCTACTTAGAGTATACAGAAAAGCGTAAATGATAAAGCTAACCCCATATATTATAGGCAGTATCTCTAATTTCCATATAGTCATTCAGATTGGAATTGAATTGAAATTGGCTTAAAACTGAACGTGGATTGGAAGAGAATAGAGACTTCTCCCATACCTGAGTCTAAACAGTTTTTTCTTGGAGTGGTTTTTCTGTAGTTCCACAGCACTATTTCATCTCTCCATGTGCTATCAAGGCAAGCAACTTTATACTGATGGGCCAGGGCTATTCGCTTAATGTGACCTAAACAGTACGGTCCTTGAAATATCAGTTAGATTTGGACTTTGCATTAGGGTATGTGAATAGTCTTTTCGTGCATGACCATCGAAAGCAGACAGAAAGTCTTCCCTTTCCTCCTTTGTCCCAGAAAACACATTTTTTGATGATATATTTTACCAAGAGATAGGCAACAGAGTAGGACTGTATAAAATTGTTTAAAACTAGGTGAATGCTTTTCTTGTGAAGGACTGTGGTCATATATACACATGTTTTTTTTTTTATTAAAAAAAATAGTCTGACATTTGAAGTACTGCAAATTAATTCTAAAGCAGATTTACAACATAGTGGATGACCAGGGCTTTTCCCTCATCACTCTGCCTGCAAAAAGCAAGCCTCTGAGTTCTCTGGGTTTAGCCTTATCTCCTCTACTACATCTAAGAGAACTTGACACCAAGTGTGGTAGCTTGACTTTCTAATGAAAGACTGTTTACAATTTGTAAGGCTTTTGGTTTTAAGAATACTACAAATAACTGCACGCTGGATTATAGAGTGCTGAAGAGCAGCCACATTTATAAAGTCTGATGTGGTCCGTGCGCATGTACTAGATGATGGAGTGCAGACCTGTAATCACCTCAGAGCTAAGGGTCCCTCAACAGGCAGCTGGAGGGTAATTCTGTTTTAAACAGCAACATGCACTGCTTTGAGGGATAATACCTTTTCTTTAGAAATGTATCACTACAAAATTTGGGCAATGCTAGGAACAGTTGCAACCTCACAATGAACTTCTAATCTGATGATGTGTACTTGAATAAAATAATTGCCTTTTTTTCAAATGAATTTAAGGAATGCTGATTTTTAACCTCCTTGATAAGAATTTAATGAAAACGTTTGTCTCTGGAGCTAATGTGCACATGTGATGCTGTCTCCATGAGATTCAGTAATGTTAAAAAAAGCTCTTGGGCCACTTATATCCATCAATTTTACTTAAGATAATTTTTGAAGTCTGAAACCAAAAACCTCTGTGTGTGTGAAATATTATGACAAAGTTTATACCTTGGTAAATGGTTTATTTACTTAAAAGGTACCCTACAGAGCTTTTGGGCCATTGTTGAGGCTTGCTAGGAATCCTGGGTTGAATTTAGCTCACTCTGGCCAGCTGAAGCCTTTGCTTTGCTTTTTCTATGGGCTTGGGAAGTGCCTTAGTTGCTCTTGGCATTCAGGGGGGCATCTGTGAGGGATGTGATGGGATTTAAGGAACAGGTAAAGTGCACTGCAGCTGCAGAGTCTTCAGAAATTAATCTTAAGCCTAAGATACTGTAGCCTTTGATCAACGAAGAGTGAAGAAGAAACAATTTTTAGACAGATTTGAATAAAATATGAGCAAGTTAACAGAACCACTGAAATTTTGCGATGATCGCCTGCAAACAACTGATGGGCACAATTTGTAGGTCAGAGTGTGAGTTGTGTTTGGCAGCGTGTTCAGAGTACACTTGGCTGGACCATAGTCTGGTCATCACGGGGACTGCTGCCAGTTCGACCTTGTTGGGGCTGGCAACCTCCACGTCAGCCCCATCTGTGAGACAGAAAGATTTGCGTGGCTCTGTGTGCTCATGATGCTTACTCTGCTTATCTTCAGCTTTTGGATATATGACAGATGAGGTCCTGCACTTTTGTTTTCTTGGAAATGACATTGTATTTCTGTGTTCTTCTATAGAGGCTGAAGTACTTTTTGTGATTCTTGCCAGTAAAGGAAAATTTAGGAGATTTGGTTCTCTAGAGTCAAAGCAACCCCTGTGGTTTGGGATCTGAATCTATTCCAAGGCAAGAAAGATCTATCCTTCCCTCTGGGTTTGGTCAGAATATTACAAGAGCTTTCAATCCAGGCAGAGAGAAATAATGTAAGAATAGTTAATACAAACAAATTTCCACAAACGCAGCTCGCCCTGTTGTTCCAGTGCAGGTATGGTTTTTCTTAGGTAAACTTTCTTAGGTAACAAATGGCGGAAATCTCCAGTATCAATAAAATTTTGTATTGCATTGGTGTATTTATCAGCCAGCATGCAGTGCCAAGAAAGAATTTTGATAATTTGCGGTATCTCTGCTCCTGTTGTGCCATACACTGTAGCAATGGTGTTCTCGGGGACTTTGGTGGTGCATACACTTTGTATAAAATACTGCTTGCTGTGAATGAGGTTAGTGTAATCTGTCCTTAAAATTCAAGATAAGGAGTTTCAGCACCTCCAAGTCCTGAATCGTTGCTTTTGTAACACACAGTGTGATGAGAAATAGAGCTGAGCAAGTGAATACAGGAAAGATCACCAAGGTTTAAGGGAAGCAAATACAAGAAAAAGTACTATGCTGAACAAGCACAAGGCTTCGCATTGAACAGACACCAGAAACTCTACCTTCTGGGGGCAAATTGTGTTATCTTTGACTGTTTTCTGCTTCTGGAGCAGATAACTACTCTGGCCAGGAAGCTTTCTTTTCCCTTCACTCAGTCTCATTCTGTGGCCTGATTTTTTGCCTGTTAACCTTTTCATGCTTACACAAGGTTACAGTTTCGAGGATGTTTTTCTTTTCCCACTGAAAGCTCTGGTATGAGGAAAGTACAGGATGTAGTTTGATCTGTTGCAGCTCCTCAGCTCATACGAATTGTCCCAGAGCCACTGAAATTGCAGGGCTGACTGCCAGATTGCTTTTTCTTTCTTGGGGGCGAGTTGTGGGCATCGATGCAGTAATGCTTTTTTTAAATGGCACCCCCCTACCACCTGACCTCTAAGCACACAGTTGTATGAACTTGCATAAACTTTGTGATAAATGAGAGAAACTGAGGCACGTTGTTGTTCAGTGTTGTGGACATACAGTGACTTAGTGAAAATAGCCATAATTAAGCTTAATTTCCCAATCTCTGGCTATTTTTGTAACTCCTGTGTGCCAGTTTATGCAAACCTGTGCCATCAAAGGGTATCTATTTTGATGGCAATTTGCGCACCTTCCTGGAGAATGGGTAGCTACTGTAGCTTGATTTCTTTTTTAGAAATGCTGGCTATCCAAGTAATTTGGGAAGTCATTTGGGGTGAATGAGCTTGACACCTTTGAAAAAATAAGACTTCTGGGTTGTAAAATGTTCCCCACAGTCTTCCAAAGTTCAGTTGATTCCAGAAAAATATTTTTGCTTTTACTGGTATTTACCACTGGCTGTGGTAAATATTCAAGTGTTTCATCAAAGTGCTTTGCACCGAGTGAAATGTGGTGTGGCATAAATGAGATCTGTTCGAAGCTAAAATACAGTTTCTCCTGCCTTGGCCCTACCCCTCCAGATTAATGACACCATAAATTGAAACAAATCTGAAATGTGTATCCAGGTCAGGCCTTCTTTACTCCAAATACTCTTAAGTCTTTCCATTGCCTGCTTTGGGAATAGACCAGGCTCTAATTGTCCCTTTAGTGAGAAAGTTGACCTCTTGACTGGTTATTTTTCTTTTGCTGAATTAATTTCTCTTTGTGTTTGAAAAGAGACTCTGGATGCCACTGAAGTGATGGTTACACAACGGGAACTGAGATTTAAGAATAATAATGATAATGCTTCTCTTGCGATTCCTCTTGATGCACCCTGTAGGAACATCCTGGTACAGTCAGGAGGGGAAGTCAGCAGAGGCTTCCCCTTAACCTAACCGAAGTCATACAAAAAATAAATAGAATTTTTCATGAAGCTTAATAAGGATGAGCTGTATCTTCACATACTTTTCTTTAATCTGTTCTATAGCAGATTCATAAAGCAATCGGTTGTAAAGAGACTAAAATATTTCTTTGTCTATTCCAGCCAACTTTTTTCAAAACTGAAGCATCCTAGGTTGTTTTTTTTGTTGAAGCTTCAGAGTATGAAAGGTCTCGGAGAACGTGTGTGTGTTAATGAATGTATAGCCCTTATAAATGAATACAATTTTGAGTAATTATAAATTAGCATTAGGAAAAAAACTCGTTAATAAAAATGTTTTATGAATAAGACACCCCTATTGTGACTGTATGACAGCTTAATACTTTAGGTAATACTGTTTTAATTTGGAATTCCAAGAAACTGCGACCCATATGTATCTCTTCGGAATCCTTATATCCAAAATAGATATAGAGGTCACCCACTTCCTTGAAATGTCTTCTCTTTAGCTAAATCACAAGCATTGTTCTTTTAAAAGAGCAAGTCCAGTAATGAGATGCTGCCTTCTTCCCAAAGAAATTCGGAGCCAGGAAAGAAACTCTTTGGGGAAACCAAATGCAACCATCTAATATTTTACGAAGAATGATTTCTCCTCCAGGGTTACCATTTCATGTTTTTATTCTAATAGATCTTGTTAAACAATGAGGCAGGTAACTTTGTCCTTACTTTTAATGACTGGTTTCAAAAAAGTGCTGCTGTTCATCAAGTTGAGTGCTTAATTATTGTTCCCTAGGCCATTTACAAATATGCCCTGGAACAGTCTATCAGTGTAAAGATTAATTGAAGTCATTTTGTTGTCTGGGGAAAATTTGAAGTAATTTTGTTGTCTAGAGAGAATTTCAGAAACTTTTCTCAATGTTCCCAGGTTTTATGGGTAGGCTCACAGGTAAAGTGTTGAGGACTTGTGTTGGGGTTGTCTGGTGTGACATAACTTTTTATTGCAGCTTTAGACAGTCTGTCACTGTTCCTAAAACTCTATACCTTCGTTCGGGAGCTGATCCAAAGCCCATCTCTCAGACTTTTCATCAACCCATGGCTTGTGTGTTGGCTTCCTGCTGTGACTCAGGACCAAAAGAGCATCCACTTCAGGGATCAACAGGCTATGATAATAAGAGAGAATGAAGAGACAGTGATCTTCTAACAACTAGCAAAAGTTGCTTCATTAAAGCAACATCAATACAAAAAATATCTGTTCAAGTAGGCAGTGCCCACCTGCTAAGAGGCCGACATCCCAAATAATGTTTTGTATTTGATGTATATTCTGCTTTTCATCAGTGCCTGTGGGCTTTATGAAGTGTTTATGAACTTCTTTGCTCTTCTCATTATGAAAATGCATTAATCTCCAGGCTGGGGCTCCTCGGTCATTACATTGCGGGCCAGGAACAGTAGAGAAAGCTGAAAGACAATTTTAAAAAATTTATTCACCTCGTTTGGTAGTGTATAAAGGTCCTGGTCATGCTTGGGCCCCTGTTTTTGCTGAGCAATGTACAACTACATAACAGGAAGATAGTTTCTTTCCCAGATATTATAATAAGATAAATACGAACTTAACAATAACAGGTGGAGGCAGCAGATTGAGAGAGCACAAGTTAATTATGATATTGCTATCATTAAAGTATTAGCAGTAGTTATTTCACAGCAGCTGCTTAGTTGTCTAGAACAACCTCTCCAGTGAAAGTAACAATGATATAGGTGAGAAAGTAGCTTCTAATAATAAAAAAAAAAAATCAAGAAGGCATTACAGTTACCATCTTGTCATTAATGCAAAATCATCTTACCGTGTCTTTGCACTCATTAGTGATTTTGAACGATTCCTGCACCTTTTCAAAATCTAATCCAGAAGATGGTTCTTGTGGTGGTCGCAGAGCATCTAATGTTGCAGTGAGATGTAGGTTCGCTCCTAACCCATGCTACTTTTGACATGTATTTTTTAAATTCCTGCTGATAGCTGTGCTTTTTGGGGAGATTTTATTAAGCCTTAAATAATGAATTTTTAAAGAATTGTCCGTTCTTTGGCACACTCTTGGAGTCTATCACTTTAAAAATTGATGGAGAGACAAAGGGAGTCCATGTATCTGTAGAACCATGCTGAGTGAAACCTTCACAAACAAGAGGAATGTGAGGCTGAAAGACATCCATTTCATTTTTTGAAAAGCTTGGAGACATGGTGCCTGATGGGGAAGAAAACCAAGCCCAATAATACAGTGAAAAATGTTCCTACAAGTATATTCAAGTGTCTCAAATCTGGCCACGCTTCTTTACACGTCACATATGAGGAACTGTATTACATTGAAATAATACCAGCCAGAGGGAGAAAGTTAAGGTTGCTGTGGCCATAAAACCAGGAGCAGCTTCAAGGGAAGTACCCCCTTTGAAAGAGATTGGCATTAACGAGGTTTTTTTTCCAATCATGCAAAAGCCACAGTAATGTTGTTTTAGTTTAGATTTCAAAAGATAATAATCAGGTGTAGGCATCTCAGGCTGAGGAGCACATGGGCTATGGTAGGCGAGGTCCATAGTGCTCATTCACTGCTGTTGTTCTTTCTGCAGAAGTCTGGCAATAAAGTTATGACATGTAAAATGTCTCTTGTTTTAGTCATTGCGCACATTAAGATATGCCTGTGAAGCTAATGTCTTGCCATTAAGAAGACAAGGAATTTTTCAGTGTGTGCTGTGTGTGAAGAGCCCAGAATCTAATAAAATCTGGGAATCTGCCCCCACCAGGAGGTAACTGGTCCTCAACCAGCTGATTTGCATGTAATAAATGATTGGAGCAAACATATCATTAATAACTGCAATATTTATCATGGCTCTTCCTAAAATAGTGACAACTCCTGGAACAGTATAGGGGAGATGGAGTTGTAATGGGCACACTCCTTAGTTTTTCAAAGGAGTGCTGCCATTTGTATCCACTAAGGTGAGCTGGAGAAGCTCTTGGCATCAGTCCATGCCAGCAGAGTCAGCAAACGTCCATTAGTCATCGTGGCCCCTTCGGTCCTTGCAACTCTTCTGTGGTTTCCAGTGCTCTGAGATGTACCTTCTTCCTCTGCAAATGGAATACAGAAGCAGCTGTTCACTGAGAACAATTTCCTGGGAGAAAAAATATCTTAAGTTTTGAAATAACTTCTCATGAAAGAGTAGAAAACTACCATATTCAGATAAACAATTTATTAGGAGTAATTTCTTGAGAAAGTAGTCTACTTGGCTTTAGGTGATGTAGCTTTGCAACACACCGTGTTGCAATGTAAGCCTACAAGACCTGAAACATGTTGTCTTTGCTCAGCACATCACGTATATTAATAATTAAAGCTGGATTTCAAGGGACAACTGGGCTTTGATGTGCAACTCCTCTGCTCTGCCTCCTCCCTTTTTTGTTCGTTAGGGACCTTTGGAGTGAGGGAGAAAAAGGGAGAGATTTTCATTGCACTTTTGCTTTGCACAGTGAAAGGGTAGTTTTTGAACTGCATTTACAGATTTATTTTTTCATTGGACTTGCTGATTGGATTAGCAATACTGCTGGCTTTATTATTAACTCTGATTAAAGTCAGGGCACTGGGGATCTGACAAATGAATTCTGTCTGTAGTTCACCCAGCACACACTGTTTAATCCTGTTGATTGCAAGGCTTACCAAAATTGTTTAGTCACAAAGCTAGTTCTGTAAGTCAGCGAGGAGAGAAAAAAGGTAAATAAAAGATGACTCAGGAGGAAATGAGTTTGCAAATTATGTATGCTCATATAGCCTCTACTGAAAGTCCAGAAAATCAGTGTTAAAAGTTAGAGCTCTGGATGACCTTTCAGTCATCTGGTCTGTCCCTGCACTAATACAGGATTATTTCCTATGGTGTACGTCTTCTAAGTCCTTGCAGAAAGGAGATTAGGTCTGAGTACTCTGCCCATGAAAGTGTACTCAGTGGTGAAACAAAAGGAAACGCAGTAGGTATTTCACTGTTTTTGTCTTTTGTGTTCCTTGGACCTCAAATCTCCTAAATGTGGAGGAATGATTACGTTATTTTGCTTCTGTTAAACGTTTTTTTTCTCTCCATAAAACTGAACACAATAATGGTTCTTCACTGAGAGTATTGGTGGCAGACAAATCAGTAAACAACTATTTTCAGTTACAGTTATCTTTGGGGTTTGGGGTTGTCATTGTTCTCTAAATGCCTTGTGTCTGCAGTCCTCAGTTTCTGCCACGTTTTTCAGGCAGCAGCCTTGCTTGTCTCCCACCATGTGCTCTCAGTAATTAGGCGGACTGTAGCCCGATTTAGTGGTCATCCTTCTACTTTGCCAAGCTTTTTTGCAGTGCACTGTTCAATCTGGCCTGCTAGCCACTGCTCCTGGCATCTCCAGCTCTTTCGCTGCAAGCGCGACTGGTTTGGTGGAGATTTTCAGAGTTCTGGTTTGCCAGCCTTTAGGAGTCATGAGAACAAAAGATAGGTCCTAATGGGGACGGAAGACTAAAACCTGTGCTGAGTGCAAGTTACAGAGCAGAGATGATGCACTTGATGACCTCTTAAGAACACGCTGAGTCTTAAAATATCTTGCTAAAGACTAGAAGGACACGAGGAGGTTCACCTTAAGAGGTGAACGCCACTGTTCTGCAAGTGAAGGTCATGACTGGTCCCTCCTGCATGGGATTGTTTGTGCTCCTACAGTGAAAACTGGGAGGCACAAATGAACATTTAGACTCTTGTTGTGCCCGCTTTAGGAGTTGACAGTTGGCCTTGACTTCTCAGGTTTATTGCTTAATTCAGTACAGTAATGTTGGCAATCATCTGTTAGAAAACACTAAATTAGCTTTAGACTGTAGAAGGAGGTTATATAAATGAGACGTGATAAATCAAAGCTTTTTTTGAGGGTGTAATTTGTACTGAATACTCTTGGAATGAGTTTCGTGGATTTGGAAGCCGAATATTACAATTTCAGTGTGGCAGAAATATGTTTTGGTGAGAATTAATTCCTGAGTAACAGAATTATGTTTATGTCTGCTCAGCCTCTATCCTCTCCAAGGCAGCATCTGGCTTATTCTCCTTCCCAATTTTACATTTGGATAAAGTCCGAATAAGAAAACTCGGGGCTGTACTGCAGTTCACCAAGTAACTTGTGGACCCATTCCTGCTTACATCCCTTTCTAGTGCTCAGCTCGTTGCTGTAACAGGTCCTGGAAAGTCTGAGTACCCAAACAGGGGGCTGATATTTTTATGTCTCTGTCTTTCTAACTTTCTTTGAGAATTCACTGTGTAGCTTCACCAGATTTGAAGATGACAGGTCCAGTCCAGACCAAAGATTAAGGACAGCTTTCACTGCAGCAGCTTCTCCTGGTACTTGCATTTGTGTTGTGCTGTGGGGAATGGGCTTTTCTGCCCATCGCTGTTGCCTCACCAGATGAGAGTTATGGGGAAGCTGGTAGGAATGAGCTACCTCGGCATCCCTTTGTGCCTCTGCTTCATCAGCAGCTACTGCATGTTTAATAATCCCGCAATAATGAAGCGGGAGAGCTGGGAGCGTCTCTATTCCCATTAAGGTGGGGAATGGTGTTGGCCCAACGAGGTTGCTCTCACCACTGCCTTTAGGAGTTGGTGTTTTCCACCCTCCCTGCCTTGTTAAATGCCTTTTCCTTTGCTTCTCCCTCTCATGTTTGGGGGCTTGGCTTCTGTATTTTTGCTAATAAATTGAAAATACACAGTGGTACTCAAACCTTGTTAAATGATGTTTGGGTTGCCTCGTAAAACAAGATAATTGTGCAATCACAGAATGGTTTAAACATCTGATTTGGATTTGAAACAAAAATGCTGTGTAATTGCTCTCTAAAACTTGTAACTCACACATGAAATGGATGTTATCAGGCAGATGTTCTTTTATTCACCAGCACACTCAGTATTTCTGGCTCTTAAGTAACAGGATAAGCGAAACATGCTCAATTAGCTCAATTGTCTGTGGCTAAGCGTTATGCCCAGCTTCTGGTTTCAAGGTACAGCTCTGCAATAACTCATGACAACTTTCTCATGCGCTTGATGGTGTTATACCAGTGAACTGAGCCAGCGCTACAAGACACAAAAGAACAGAAAAGTTGTGGGAACACTGGCACTTACGACTGCCCCTGAAAATTGAGGATTTCGTGTTAAATAGGTGTAACGCTGCATCAATATGTAAAACAACTCATACCTTGCTACAGAGTTACTTGGATGGAAACTTTAATCAAGACAGAAAAGATTTTAAAATCTTAATTTTTTCGGGAGTAAAACTTTAAAACCTAGCGCGTTTTTTTTTGCTAGCTCAGAATTAAATACTGTCATTTTTGTGTGCACTTTCTCCTTGGTTTCACACCTGTTTGCATTTTCTGAAGTAATTTCAGTCACATTTCCTGGGAGAGGGCCACAAACCTCAGTGTGAGGGGACTGTGGACAGGTCTGACAGTGTCATCCTGATAGAGTATAATTCCAGTTGTCCTTTTGCAATTTCTCCTTTGAGGGACTCTGCCAGTGCCGAGAAGTTCTCAGGATTGTGGAGTAGGTAGTTAAAGATGACTGGAAAAAAAAAAAAATCCCTGCTAACCAGAATTTCTTTTGGTATTTCTAGTGCATGTCAGTGGCTTTCCCCTTGTCTTGTTGCGAGGTCTTCCTGCACATCATGTCACTGGCGAAATAATTTTTTTTTTTTCCCTCTGCTGAAATCCATTGTGCTGTCACCAGATTTGCAGCACATATTGATCCCTAGTCAAGCGCATACTCGTCCTCCCCGCCGTTAGCAGCGTCTTGCCCGTGGGCTGCTGCTTCTTGTTATTTCTTCCCTGGCCGTTGTGCTCTCTGAGATATGTCCATCATCCTGTTAAGTGCGTTTGAAAGGCACTGACTCTCTAGTGTTCTCCTAACACAAAAACAGTAATAAATCTCTCCTCTCAAAAGCAATGCGCAATATGTAACTTGGATCTTTCTCCCGTTTGTCCCACAGCTCAAGCTTATATATTTTTTTAAAAAAACTTACCATGTTACAAAACATTCCAAGAGTAGAAAAATTAAACAAAACAGAAGAAAGTTTGCCACATAAGCTTGGAAGACTTGGTGTACAGACAAATAACCCCAAACTGTAGTCTTAATTCTTAAAGCTTAATTGTGTCAGATCTGGTCAGCAGTTAGATGGGAAAGCCCAGGAAGAGGCAGAAATGGCGCATAAAAGTAGTGTGGTGAGCGGAGACTCTGCCTGGCTCTGTGTTGAACCAAAGCCTCATCTTGGAAGTAAAAGGCAAAGGATAGTAGTAGGTGATGGGCCTTGGGTGCCTTAAATCCAAAACTTTATTCTTGTTGCCCTTTTATTCTGTATTAACCAGCTAAAATCTAAATCGGGATGTTTAATTTGTCTAGCTAAATTTCCCTTGAGGACTCAAATGAGACTCTTCCCCCCCCTCAGCTCTCTGTTGCTGATTGCTGGCAGATTTCTCTTTCTAGCCCTTTGTCACGTAAGAGGAAATGAAGGAAATGAATATCCTCAAATATAAACTCTTTATTGCATAGATGGGACCATCTTCTTTCAAGTTCATTTTCTTTGTTGTACGTCAGCTCCTAAAGGCATCATACATGATTCTAAAAAATAAAGGCAGATATAGTGACTGAGGTCTGTGTTACTCAGAGTTCTAAATAAAACACGCTCCTGAGCTGTAGCTAGGAGTATCTTGTAGATTGCAGCGAAGCACAAAGTGTGCACGTCGGCATCTCTGGCTTCTGCAGGACACAGGGCTACCAGCAATCCTCCTTCCTCCAGGAGAACTAAAAAATCCTGTTGCTGAACTAATTAATTACTAGGAGAGGGCAATTTAAGTCTTAAAATAAAATCAAATTAATAAGCACCGTACAACAAAGCACCTTCTGATTTTTATCAGAAGTACTGATCACTCTTAGAAGCACTTATGGGATAATTTTTCAAGTAAAATTAGGATAAATAGAGAAGAAATTATCATGTGCAAGTAAGGCTTCCAAACTAATTGTAGGGGACTAAAACAATGAGCAGATCCCAAGGTGCAGCATAAGAGTGTAAAGGCAATGTAACTTGTGTAGTTGGCAGTCTGAGAATCCATGTGCAGTCATCCGGAAATATTGTTAAATTAACTTAAAGTTGCTTCATGATAAAAATGGATATTTTTTTCTCTTTATCAAACTCTTTCTATCTTCGGGAGAAAGAAAACCAACATCATATTTGGTGCATTTAAACTGTGCCTAGGCACCTTGAAATCCAGTCTGTGGATTAAAATGAATTAGGGATAAGCAGAGGTTTATTTCTGATCCAAACAGAACTTCTAGCTGAAATGTCTGTGGCTTTTCGGGGGGTCTGCTCTGGCTGTGCTGGACAAGTCTGCTAAAGAGAGCTGTGGCTGTGTGCTTTGCAGGAACGTCAAATTCATGGCTCTCATCAACCTGAAAGGGATCTGGGACATGGGCAGTGAGGGTAGGATGGAAATACAGCACTTCCTTGGAGGACTTTTTAAAAAAAAAAAAAAAAAAAAAAAAAAAAAAAAAAAAAAAAAAACCAACAAAAAGTGCTCTTTTTTTTACCCAAAATGGGGGNCCCAACAAACTGTGCACTTCTATTAACCTAAATGGAGGATTTAACCTTTCTAGGAAATTCAGGTCTACCGGGCGGTGAAAATGGGCCAGCTCTTAAAAAAATCTCCGTCTCTTTATGCCCTGTCGTAAGAGCGTTGCTCCGGGGGGGTGAAGGGGAGCGCAGCGGAAGGCCTGTCCCGGGGGTGCCAGCTGCCCCCACCCGGGGAGTGGCGCCTGCTTTGCTTTAACATTCCTCAGTGGCAGGAGATGAATTTCTCTGATTTGCAGTTCACCGCTTGCATCAGGCTGCAAAACAGAGGAGAGTGGTTATGAATCCTTAGTAGCTGGAGGACCAGATAATTTTGCAGATAACTTTTCTGCTGTTTTTAGTGCCGGATTGATTACTTTGTAAAGAGCTTAGAATTAGAGTTTAGTTTAAGCCACTCTGCTACTTCCTTTAATAAAATCGTCTTCCTTTGAGGTGGGACAGATGCAAGTGGTTTTGAGCACAGAACCTGGTGCCTGTAAGTTCATACAGGTTGGCCTGGGCTTCTGGGGATTTGCGAAGCCACATGCAAAGCACTGAAGATTTCTGGGGCCTGTGCTTGGAAACTGAATACCTGCCACATTTAGCGTTATTCTCATTGCACCTATTAGTCCCCCTGCGAGCATACCCTTCGGAGAAGGCAAAGAGATGAGAACAGAGAGACACCTGAGAGAGGGCAGTAGTATTGGAATGAAATGAAAATCAAAACCCTTCAGTATGGTGACATTTTTAGTATTTTAAGATGAAGGATACTGTTCAATAATGCTGTGTGTGGTACATCCTAAACCCAACCGGTGGTGTTTGTGTCTTTGAATCGCAAGTAAATAAGACTTGGCTGTAGATTAACCCAAGATCCAGATAGTAAGCTGAAAAGGTGACCTCTTTTGAAAGCTGGGTATTTCAAGGTGGCTCTTGCTATTTTTCTTTTATTTCTGTTTGTTTTTTTGGCAATGTCTGCTTGTTGATCAGAAGCCCACACACACCAGAAACAGAGCAGCCCACCCCTTACAGACTTAAAAACAATTTGTACCATATATTTACGTAGCAGTATCTAAACCCCTTCCAACAAAAAGCTTCTGCTGACTTGTTAATAAGAGTATGAAGGATTTAAGAAATAATTTTGATAGAGTCATATTGTGTGCTATGATAAGGGAGTTACAGTAATGAGGGCTGACTGAGATTCATTGATCTTGGAAAAGGTAGTAGAATAGCTAATTATTTAATTGCAGAGAAGATTAAACCACAGAGGGAAAATGGGTGGTGGGATGAGGTCCGTGTTCATGGGATCACGTTGTAGAAGAACACAGCATCGCTCAGAGGTTGGAAAGGGGTTGAAAACGTGCTAACTCAGGGAAGGGAGAAACAAGCAGCTGTGATTTGCTAAAGCAAATGAATGTGAAATAGTAATAGAAATGAGTTTGTAGGGCCTAGGAGAACTTGAAAGCACACCTCTTTTATTAGAGTTTCTAACACTTAGGAAGATGATGGATAATTCTGACCGTACGTGGTATGCAGATGTTTAGCAGCAGCCAGTGAAGATGTGGAATTTGGAACTTCACTGTAGGTAAAAGAGTAAAAAAAAAAAAGTGTTTCAATGAGGAAACGTTCATCGGTAGGTGCAAGATTGAAATGAGGCCGTGTGAGATGGTGGCATGGTGTGTGTACTCACTGGGGCAGCAGATCTCTCCTTCCTCCGTGAGCCTAGGCAGGGCCCTCCATCTTCCCCTTTCCTTGGTAAAATGGGAAGATTGGTGTTTCCCTGCCTCACAGGAGAGCAATGATGGTAAATGCATTGACAACTAAAAGAGTCCTATCAAATAATACAGACCTTGGACTGGAAGAAAGCTCTTGAGCCACTGACAGAATTTCCAGCTAGCATGAGCAGATGTGTCGTATTAATCCCTCTCTAAACTTGTTAAGCAATTGCTTTAAAAACCTTATGTTCTAGTATTTGTATCTTTGTTTCAGATCTTACTGTCGTTAAATATTTTTTCAGGGCTGTTGTTAAACCATCTGGCAGTGGAGACAGATCCAGTTTTTCCAAGGCTTTCCTCATCTCTTCCTGTTGGGTTTTGGTTTCTTGGTTTAGTACCAGACATAAATCCACAGAAATGAAGAGTTGAGGGGCTAAAACACTATTAATTCTTTTACTTTATGACCCATGTGCAGGCAGCTCTCATTTAAAACATAGACTGAACCTTCACTGTTGTGATGGAAATTTTGCTTTTTCATTGCGTTTAGTTAAACGTTTCAGAGCACAAAATATTATAGGTCTTGGACTTCTTGTGTAAAATGTGTGCTTTTTGCAGGAAGTCAGCAGAAAAAAATATGAAAAGAAAGAGGGGAAGAAATTCTATTCCTTTCCCTTCCCAGTTTGTCCACCTTCATGCCGATAGGAACATTTTTCTCTGTGTAGAGTGGCTGTGAAGGAAAATGTTCTTGGAAAGAGAACCCTCAGCCCTCTGATATCAGAGTGGAAAGCGCTGTGCAATTGCTGTTCCCGTATAGAATGGGATAAAAAGATGGGTGTCTCTTAAATGCACCACACTGCACAAATTTTGTGTCTCTCTTTCAATTAAAAATTTTAAATGCAACTTCATGCTAATGCAAGTCACGGCCCAACACCTACAGGTGACTGAGCAGTTTGTGTGTGGCACTAGGCGGTGACTGAGGAGTGAAGTTGCAGTAAATCTGGGAAGGGGAGCAATGGGAGAGGTGAATCCTGTGACATTATTTTAGAACAAAAAAATTAAAAGCAGATGATCATTAACAGGACCATAAAATGTAAGCATTATAACATTAAACAGGAATGAAGAAAAAAGGATAGAGGACAAACTTAAAATTGTGTTTGAAGATGGTACTTTGGTTACTATGAAGTTTCATTTAAAAATTTTAGACATGCTGCTAGAGATTAAGTGGAAAATATTTTAAAAAATGCAGGCAGAAGTCTTGACTGCTTTCTATGATGTGTATGGACACAAGGTACAACTTCTCCTGTTGTGTTTCGCTATTTTGCTTTCTTTTTACCTATAACTAAACCACAATATTTCTGTTTTTCAGAAAGCAGATTTGTGGCATCAATTAAACACTCCTTGGTACTTTATCCAATGTGCAGTGGCCAAAATGCAAAAGACAGACTTCTTTGTTGTTGCATGTTAAAGCCAATTATATTTGCCCAGGGAAAGATTAGCTACAATAGAAAACGTTAGCTAAGATTTTTTTCCCCAGTTCAGGGTTGAGTGCAGTTCTTTCCCCTCCTTCTTACTATCTGGTTCAAGACGAAGCAGAAGTGGCTGGTGGTCTCTTCCCATTTCTCACCTCATCTTTTAGTTGGCTGTTACATTCAGGTTCACTTTTACTTGGGTTGGTGAAGGTCACACTCCTCTGTGATGTAGTTAGCTGTGTGACACTTTTTAAAAACCTTCATTTCTGTAATAAATCTTAGAAATGTCAACTTGAATGCGGGATAAAGTCCTTCTGTTGTTCTTCCTTATTTGCATGTTGCTCTTTTGTGGACTGAAATTACACTCTCTATTTTCTTTACTAACAAGGTCAATGTATGACCCCTACTTCCACCTTGCCATCCTGGTTTGGATTGCAGCTCTGGCAGTTAATGCTGACATTAGATACATCTGCTTCCCCTTGAACAGCTGTAAGAACAGAAAAGTCAACTGAACAGTAATATCAAGTTCTGTTGATGCCACACTCTTTCTTCAGGCCAATTTGAATCCCTCTCTAGATAAACATTTCCGTCCCTGGCATTAGTACGTGGTTTCTATCAGCATATCAATTTTTTACTTATATTTGTATTCTGTTTTGAAATATTTATTTGAGGCAGAATTGGGTCTAAGTGAAACTCCACCCAAAAGAAAAGTATTTTTATGTTCAAGGTTGCGTGTGTTGGTTAAGCATCCTGTCAGCCACTCTGATTTTGGATCCTCATATCACAAGTAACCTACAGACTGATACCAGACTTCCAAAAAAGTCTTGGTAGGAGCCACGCGGCTGCCACCCTGGAGCTGCGGTGTGTACAGCTGCACTGAGCGTCAGTATTTAGCAAAATGATCAATGTGAAAGAAGAGACATCCCTGTGGCAGCTGCTGCTGTTCTGGGTTCGCGGCCAGGATGGCAGCAGAAGTGCACATCAGCATCCTTGGTGCCATACGGCCTGAGACCGTTGTGTCGTACACCATGTGGAAGATGAGAGAGAATAATTTCAGCTGAGTATTTAGGGAAGGCTGCTGGGTATTTTAGGTGCCTCTGTGTCCTCATAGTGACCCTTTCTCTGCAGTGTATCTGCTTAGTTAAATCTTGTCAGCATGAGGGTATGCGACACACACTTTTCCTTATATTGGATAAATTATTCTGGTGGGAATACTATTCCAATAATAAATTTCACCCTATGTCTCCCTCTCCTCATCCCTCCTTCCTGTTGCGAGCAGGCTTTACATCCTGACATCCCCTTTAAGCGTCTTTACAAACGACTGAATTAATTTTCTTTTGTGACCCTTATCCTGCACGTTAGATGAGATGGGCATTATTGGTGGAGCTGATTTTTAGCTAATGACCTGTATTTGATATCAAATGCCCCATTTTAAATACAAATAAAACATATCCTGCCCAAATGAAAACAAAGAGTGTTAAGCAAAGACCAGGCTCACAGGGCTTGACTGATGTTCAGAAGTTTGTTTTTTTTTTTTTTTCTTTGTGAACTCTTGTCAAAGTCTAGGATTCATGAAAGCAAAAAAGAGCCTTGATTCACTTGCGTGCCCTCAGGGAATATATATGGCAAAAAGATTTAAAATTCTGATCCAGCAGCTTCAAAACCATGGCATCTGAAATAAATTATTTTCACTATATAGCAGCGAGTGAACTTTTACGCTGAAATTATTCCTTTTGAACTTCTGCGTGGCGTGCAACGCAACTGTCTCGAGCCATACGGCACCAAGAAAACGCCGTCTCTCAGTGCTGTAGCCGTTCTGGTTCGGATTCGTACCAACAGCTGCCAGGCTGCTGTCTCTTCTTTTGTATTGACCGGAAAAGGAAAAGATAATTAACAGTCTGATATTTAATAGGGAATTGTTTTAAAAACAAGGCGAAACCTAGATAGAAGGGTTTCCTGGGTGGAAGTCACCTGGAGATTGCGTATTTCACTTAACTGCAAATTTGCCTCATAAATCTTACCGGTTCTGTTCCGTATTAAATGAATTTAGTGTCAGCAAATTTTAAAACTATGTCTGAAGTGTTTGTAATGAGTTTATAAGCCACTAGAGAAGATAGGATGCTTTGCTTGCAGCATGGAGCTTAATTTGATATTCAAGGTCAGCACATCAAACTTCTTAATCAAGACCATAATGAGGAAAACATTCCTGCTCAAGCAAAGGAGAAGAAAATAGGAATAGAACAAGAAGGAGCATTTACGCAGCTGATTAACATGTTCTTAGTCTCTTGTCAAAGTTGAACCAAAACTCTTACATCCTTTTCTATTAAACTAGTGCATTAAAATGTAAAAAAAAAAAAATACCTTAGTTTCCAAGGGATTGGTAAATGGATGTGAAACCACATCATTCCATTTTATTAGCAAGGTGACAATGTTCTGGTGCCCTACATTTCAAATGGAAAATCTGAAGCCTGCAAGATGTAATGCATTAAGTGTTCTCTTAAACTGTGCCATAATAGAAGCAGAGCACGGGGAAAGAACTTCAGGAACGCTTTGCAAAGGAGCTGGGAGCTGCTTTGGGGAATTAGTGAAGGTATTCTGTTTATATTAGCAAATGAAGATAAGAACTGCTCAGTGCTTTAGCAGCAGAGTTAAAATCTCAGTCCTCAGGGCACTCTTTTCGATGGAAAAACACTCCAATGCTTTAATAATTTTATTTGTACAGTTGATAACAGGAATTGCTTCTGTCTTCACTAACTGATGACCAAGGGTTGAAGCAATCGTGTTGTAGTAAAGCTGCTTTTTGTGAGTGCTTTAGGCATTTGACCTTCACTTTGCCCTTCAACTGGGTGTTTTTGGCTCTGTATCCGCAGACTACGTAAACGGAGTGTCCAAAATTATTTCAGTCTGAGATACCGTCAATATGTCATCAACTACAGCCCTACTGGGGAGTTTTAAAATTCTTTCCAACACATAATGGATATATCTGTTTAAACAGCTCTTAAAATTCTGAGGAGATAGACAAATCCGGCAGAAAATCAATAGTGTGTTGCTAGTGGCTCTATTATTTATTAATTTCAACACAACCCAGTGTACTGCTGGGTGAATATCGAAGGCCAGGGGTTTTTAGTACATTATAAAGATAATATCTTAAGGGGGAGGGGGCTAATTTGAAAGTCTCTTTTCAGATAACTATCTCCAGAAGGTCCATCAACTAGAGTCCGTTCCTTTTGAAGTCTGAGCTACATTTGTGCATTTTAGAGCTGAATGTGGGCATATAGACTGATCTTTGCATGGATTTCTGTAGAGATACCTTTCCTTGTAGTGTTTTATTTTCTCTGAAATTATTGTTTGGAATACGTAGTCTTTGGTGTGATCTTTGTGTCGATGATGTTCTGTAATCTTTCTAGGAAATGAAGTGAAAAGTCTGATACACAGAAAAATTTCCTTTCATTTATTGGGCTATCTGATGTGTCTCATAAATAAAGATTTAAGAAAAGCTGTTTCAGTAAGTATATTTATATTGAGAATAAATCTGTTTTATCACAGTACAAGCCATTATTGCTCAGCATGGGTGTCCGCTGTAGATTGGCAATAGCTTGGGGCAGCTTTTAAATGGTAAATTGTGATTATGAAGATATTAAAGCCTGGCACTATCCTGAAAATAAGTATGTAATGATGACACCTTCTTACTTGCAGATCTACTTCCTGCATGTATTTACAGCCCAACCTGCTGATGGGAGAAACTAAAATAGATGCTGTTTGCTGGAGCTCTGCAGTCAGCATCCTCCTGGAAATGGGAGCTGGGCTTTTCTCAGGGCTAAGCAAATCCACCCATTCTCATTAGGAAAGCTCTGATAGCAGGATCTTCATGGCCAGTAAAATATTCAGCAAGGAAAAAAAAGTAATCGTCAGGGTTTTTTAGGTTCAAAATGAAATCGCTAGGCTGATGGAAATCAATGGGAGGAAGCCAATAAACTGATCAAGATAAATCTAAAGATCTCCTGGGAATGGGACGATCTCCTAGGAATGGGGCAGTCTCCTGGGCATCTCTTAGAGCACTGCATTTATGAACAGAAACAGCATTTCAACATTCAAAAAATCACCGCTAGCAGGGAAGTGTACTTCATTGCTGCAAAAATGTGCAGTTGTAGGAGAAATTTTCTTTGTGGGTGGCTTTTTTCTTTTTTTCCCCAAATGCAAATCTGATTTGCAGGGAATTTTGTGTGGAGCCTAGTCAGCAGTATGCAAGGCTAGAAAGGAAAACTAAGCCTTGAAATAAATTCTGGTTCTTTTCATGTGTTCCTAGGAACTGTGCAAGTGTGCTGAGGTAGGACAGAATGGGACCTTCTGAGGCCATGGTGGCAAACCAGAAGTGCCTGTTTTGTGGGAATTTAGGGTAGTTGGATCAGTCTGGGTAATCAGCTCCAATTTTCTGCTCTCATAGGCCAGCCGTGTCATATAAATCCTTACATATTTTTTGTTTTCAGATTACTCTTGTATTTTCAGTTTCTTTCTCTTCCTTTTCCTGTTTTCTAAACAAGTGACCAGAGATACAGGACACACTTTCAGTCCTTTTTCCTGGCCACCACTCAGTTCCCTTCCCTAGTCTTCAGGAGCTTATTGAGAAGCCTCCCAAGTGTGAGAGTGTTTCTTATTTCCAATACAACTGATCGAAGCAGGCACATGAAGCTGATGTCCTGGGCAATGCAAAACTTCCGTCTCCCCTTTTTAAATTAATAAAGTAATGTAGCCCAGGCAGCTGAAATCAGCTCCAGGTGGATGGACATCACTTGTGGCGCTTGTTAACCTGAGCAGCGTTGCTTCCCTTGGCCTCTGGTTTGTATTTAACCTGAGTTGCTGGTAGGTGTCAGCTGGTGTTTTTAAACTGGTGACTAGTTATTTACACTGAATTTTTAAAATGTTTCTTTGTGGTTCTCTGAGGATTTTGCAAATAGAGGCGTGCAAAGTAGCAGCTTTCACAGCAAGTTTCACATCCCAACACTGGTTGAGATTCAAGCCTTGTGGTTCATTCTCACCTTACATTAGGAAAACTTCTTGTCACAGCTACAAAAGTGGTAACTTGCTCTTTAGGAGGAGTAAGATTAACCTGCTGTTTTTAAGAGAATTAATATTTGAATTATCCTATTGTAGCCATCTTATAACCTTTGTCTTATACTATCATCTTCCTCCTGTGTTTTGAAAGTGACAACAAATTTTTAGAAAGCTTTTCTGTTAGTATAATAGACCAAAGTTTTTTTTTTTATAATAAAACCATAGCAGAACTTTTTAAGACTTTGTACTTCAGAAGAAACTGCCCATGAGGTTTCTGTATTAAATTATTTCAATATTATTTCATTCCTGTTGTTGGGAAAGTGCTGTTCTCATTTTAACTTCCGTGCATGATGTGTTATTTGTGTAATGTGGGTGTAAATTCCATTTGGACAGTTTTATGGACACGTAGGTACTGCAACATAAGATACAGAAGTAGTTTAAACTATCTAAAACCAGCTTGATTTGATCCTGAACTATCTGTTAAAATCAACTGCCAGTACAGTAAAAACGGATTTATTGTAATTTGAAATAAAAACATAAAACGCACATTATAGTAGTTTTTCAACCATATTTGGAGTTTGAACCTCAAGAGTTATTTCCTAGTGTAATGAATCCAAATAGTACAGCTTTGTGATCTGTTTATGTGTTTGTATACGTAAAATTATCTTAAAATAATGTATGAATTAGGACAAGTTTGGTCAAGGAAGAATCTTGGCAAAACGCAGTAAGGCGGGAAGCCACGCATGAAAAATAAGTTTTAATCCACTTAGTAGCTTCTCTGTGTGAAAGCTGTGTCCATTTTATGAACTGAGTGATGCGGCGTGGATGTAGGATGGGAAAATTATGAAGTGGATATTTCAGAGAGAAGGTACGCGCTACAAAGGCAGGAAGTCTCATTTTAGTATTTCCTCTTGTTTTTTTAACAATCATATGCTTGTGGGGTGGGGGTTTTTATTAAATCTTTAAGTGGATTCTCTTTGCCAACTGGACTGTGTAGCTATAAGTCTGCAGTGCAGTTTATTGTTTTATTTGGAATTCCAATTTACAATAGTAAGTCATTTCTTAATGTAGGATTTGAATTAGCATCTTTTTCTGTAATATATTTGAGCATGCAAATATTGTATTCTAGTTTATGGTATCAGAATACCTGTTAAATACACTTTTATCTTCCCCTTCACTAGAAAAGCCATTGTTATCTGAAATATACTACTTCTTTTGTTGAAGACAGACCTTATTTAAGACCTTTTTCATTTTCAATAATTTATTACATATAAATCTTTGCTTATAACTTCATGAAGCCTTCAGGCTGGAGGCATTGTTAGAAGAAGAGTTATAGAAGGCAATCATTTTTTATATGCTCCTAATAAATGGAACTAGGCCAGGTAAGGGTTTAAAAAAGTCAATACTCCAGAAAGACGTGAAGCCAGTGGCTTGCATTTGTGTTCTAATCTGAGTAAGAAACAGTGCACACGCGATAGGGACAGCGAGTAAGGTTTGCCATGCGTCTGGGTACGCAATAAATTCAGTGAATGGAAAATTCTTATTCTGGGCAAGTTCTTATTTCTTTCTTTTAAGTAGCCCAAATAACGTCTGTGTGTCGAGTGGTTACATTCCACTGCCATTGGTTATCTTACGTTTCAGCTACATAAATACCTCTTTGATCATAGTTTGCAGGAAACTCAGTTCAACACACAGTTGAATCATGGATGTAATTTTTCACCAAATATGCTTGAAATTATATGGACTGTATGAAGCTGTTCTTAGTTCTCATGTTCAGTCTTGCTGCATTGGGCCATGCGATGCCAGTTCCAGCGGTTACAATTCAAACCCGGACAGTCCCTGCTGAGTGGCAGGTGACAAGGAGGTGATGGAAGGAAGGGCTCAGAGCAGCCAGGATTTAGAGCTGTGAGGCTATAAAATACGAGTCAGATTCCATGTCCGTATATTTGTATATTAAAAAACACACAGAGAACAACAAAAAAAACCTTGCCTCCCAAACCTGCTCCCCTTGAAGCATGGCCATCTTCCTGGCTGCTTCTCCCACCACTTATGATCCTAAAAAGTTGCTGATTACATACTCTGCCACCAGCTTGGTAGTCTTAAGAGCAGCAATTAAGAGACTTCAGTGCCTGTGCAGCTGTGTCGGATGTAAAATTAGCATCCTAGGGAGCACACACACTCACCTGGACTGTGGTGCTGCTGGTCTAAGTGTCCTGTGGGAGAGCTGAAGCCAATGCTGTGTCCTTGTTTGTCACGTTGCTATGTAACGTTAGGAAGATACTCAGCTCCTGTAAATCCTTCTGGTTGCATTTGTTGAGGTTCACTTGATGTTTACACCACTTGAGGATGTGTCCCTGGTGCACCCACTGCTGACACTGTGCCAGCGCGACTGTCCCATTCATGTGTCCTGTAGTTCAACAGCAGCTTATGCTTGATGTCTGTCACAATGATAGAAACCTGGCTTGGTTTTTAATGGGAATTAAAGGAGTTGACAAAGTCACAATTCTTAGAAATGCTGCTAGTGGAAATGATCATAGAATCATAGAATGGTTTGGGTTGGAAGGGATCATCTAGTTCCAACCCCCCTGCCACGGGCAGGGGCATCTTTCATTAGACCAGCGGAAGGGTTTCAGGATATTACATACCCTGTGAAAAATATGTTTGTATATGCAAAAGAGAGAAAGCATCAGGGACAGCCTCAGCACAAATACAATTAGTAGCTGTGGGAGAACTCAAGGCTTGTGGTGTTCAGGTATGGAAACAGCACAGAAAATATGTCAATAAACTTCTATTTGAATCCTTCTGCCTTGCAAAGCGGTAGAAAAAAAATTAAGTGGTTGTGCCAAATCTACTGACTGTTAAAACGCTGAAGCAATGTGAGTAGTCGTTTCTCTGACCTTCCCCAGTGTCAGACTGAGAATAGTGTCCGGCTGCCTCCCCCATCGCTGTCTCCCCAAGCCAGGGCTTCGCGGGTAGGAGGGACGCTCTGTCTGAGACACGACCTGAAGAGAAAGATTAATGTCTCAGCGCTGGCTTAAATTGTCAAGCAGGTAATATTTCTTTTTTCTAAAAAAGTAATTACTAGTGAAGTAAAGGATGGGTTTAGGCATCCAGAGGTTTAAAATGACATGAAGTATTTGGTGCTACTATTATAAGAGGTGATTTATCCCAGTGGATCCAGAAGGCTGGTGCAATGAAAATATTTCTGGTTGCTGTTACTGCTTACCATGCATAAAATCCCTGAAACAGAAATATCTGAACTATCCCGAAGAGGAGTAATGGAAAGAAACCCAGTATGTGTGGTTCCTTGCAGTTTATGTATTCTTCATTTCATTCTCGTTCTTTTCTTTTTTTTCCCCCCCTTGAAAATTCCAGTAAACTACAAATAATATTTACTGTTGGAAAAAAAATACACTTTCACTCAGTTGTTAGAACTGTAAACTGCAGAACTGTAATTGAAGTGAATGCAAGATTATTTAGCTGATTACCTATTTTCACAATGATAGGTTTCCTTGTTGTGTGTGAAAACTAAATGATAATGTTTAAGTCACGACTGCACCTTGGCAGCCTTTGAATGTGGATGTGCGCAGAGCTTTCCTTAAGGTAATATCAGAGCCTCATAGCGTAAAGCAGTAATTGATGTGACTGATCCGCGAGTGAACTCTGCAAGGTGTAAGATGAATAGCAATGAAATTGCAAAAGCTACAGTAATGAGGCAGGCTGTATTTTAGCCTGGTTTCCTAGATGTATGCGGCTGCAGATTACACTGATTTACGCTATGCTACATAATAAAGGGCATCCGAGTGTAAACTCAGAATTCTAGTTTAAGTTTATTTCAAATAGACCTCCAAACTGCTCAGTATTTTTGGGCAGAGGTTTTATCAGAAGTGCAAATTCTCTTGTACATGCATTGTGCTAAAAAGGGAAATTTTTCTTTTCATAAATCTTCATTCCAAGCAAAAACCCTGTGGTATTTGCACCATTGCTTTTGTGTTTTTTCTTACCAAGTTGCAGAGTGGTTTCTTGTACGTAACAAAACAGGTTTCTTAAGTTATTCAAGTTCTTACAAGAAAGAACACAGTTTCCTTCTGTGAAGTAGTCCTTAAACTAATAGAAGTATAACCTGTTACGTTATTGTTTGGTAGTAATACACTAATTTCTGAATTTGGCTGTAGTATTTCTTCTACCAAAAGAAAACTCAGCAAACTAGCTTGTCTTAAACAGGGGCTGTAAGGTGTCAGTCTCAGAATTCCACATTCGATTATTCTATTCCCTAACCAATATATTTCAGATTTGAAGTTACAGTTTTGCTTACTTGACATAAAACACTTCTCTTGAAAAGCACCTTTCCTTGGCGGTAACTGCTGAAACGCTTCCTTGGTCCCTTACGCTACAGGAGGTGCCTTCCCACTGGTTTCACCTTGGCAGTGCTGGCATTGAGCAGATAATTCGTCATTTCAGGCTGGTAATTGTGGTGCTACGGTGGAATATATCAGAAAACCACCAAGTCACATAAGCAGTGTTGAATGGGACTTTCTCTTCTGGCTGAATCAATTCTTATTGTTGCAATTGCATATGAAACCATGACGTGAAAGCAGAAAATTGAGGAGGATTAATAAAATCATTAGCAGTTAAACTGAACAAGCCCACCTCTGTATGCATGTTGTGTATCACACAAATGATGGTTTGGGCAGAGCTTTGGCAATATAAGCAAGCTGGGTATTTCATCCTTAATTTCCTTTGTTTCTCCATGTCCTCTGCATGCAGCTTCAGCCCTGGCAGGACCGCCGGCTTTGAATATCTTTCTTTGTTAAAATTAAGGCGAGGGGAAGGAGAGTTTCTGTTGCTGGAGATCAATGCCAGCACTCCCGTTGACTTCCGTGGGGGTGAGAACACGGCGCGCAGCAATCGCGGATCGGGGGAAGGAGTGATGGGCCATTACGGTTTGGATCTGAGGGGCGGGAGGAGTTAAAAGGGTCATGAAGTTTATGCATTATTGACAGAATACCCATAATGACTCCTTAGGAGCAATTATACAGTGATATGTGAAGGCCTTAGTTGGGGACGATTTAATTTATGAATCATTTCTGTGATGGATTGCCTGCTATGTCGGACTGGCTGCTGCACTAACTCGGTGTTCTTAATTCATTATGAAAGATTTTATGCAAAGTAATTGCTGTACAACAGCCACTCTTCAGAATGAAATAATGTGGATGCTTTTTTTTCCACCCTCCTACTAGTGAAAGCTTTTGCTCACATTATGAGCAATGTTCAGTTTGCAAAGTATCATCTGGAAAAGCTTTGCTAGGAAGCAGCGCCGCTAAAGAACGGAGCTTCTGAAATGGCAAATGGTTTTGCACTTTGAGGTCTAATCTTTCAGGTTTTGGGTTTACTTCTGTTTAATGAAGTCTCATGTTAATTCAGGCACAGGCAACATATTGAAATTCTTCATTCGCAAACCCTCCAGAGGAATTCAGGAATTGGTTCTAAAATATCAAGAGGTGAAATTTAAAAAGGTCTGTTTATTATTTTGGTGGTTTTCCTGTACAGTCTTGAGTGAGGCTCATAATCTTTCTCTGCCTTTCTCTTCTTGCTGCAAAACAAAGCTACCCATGCTTCCTTTTTAGAGAAAGTGAGAAATTACTTTTTCAAGCAACACAAAATGAGGGGACTCAGTTCTACAGTATGTGGTGCCCAAAACCGCTCCAAATGAATTCAGAAGGACTAGAAAAATTCTGTGCCCATCAGCAATGGTTGTATCCTGTGGCCCAGGTGCAATTTTTGTCTTGGGCAATTCCAACAGAATATGAACTCCTGATGTGCTGTGATTTCATAGAATCATAGAGAATGGTTTGCGTTGGAAGGGACCTTAGAGACCATCCAGTCCCACCCCCTGCCCTGGGCAGGGACACCTCCCACCAGCCCAGGTTGCTCCAAGCCCCGTCCAACCTGGCCTTGAACCCCTCCAGGGATGGGGCAGCCACAGCTTCTCTGGGCAACCTGGGCCAGTTCCCGCACATCAGCCAGCCAGGATGCTGAACCAGGTCAGACTGGGATCATCAGGGACACTTCAGGTACCCTCTTTCCTTGTCTTGTTTCAACTGTAAGCTCCTCTGGCAGAGCCTGCCTGTCTCGCAGAGCACGCTGGCAGCGTGTGGTTAGAGCCCTGTTCTTCAAGGCATCGAGGAGATCGTCTTCTCCAAGCAGTGCACGGGTACACAGGAATATTGAAGTCAGCCCTGGAATAAGAAGCATGTTTTAATGTGGTACACGCTTAATTTATTCTGCTCCTCAGGGGGTGAGTTGCTAGTCATTATTGAGAGGGAGCATAAACACAGAAATCCAAGGCATGGTTTGATAGTTACTTTAAAAATCTTAATTCCTTCATTCTGCTTTCTTAATTCAAAGCAGGATGAAATTGTAATATATTCTTCTGGGAAACACAAAAATGGATTCCTCTGGGTTAAAAAATTCAAGTGTGAGTTTAAAAATAACTCAAGTGATCCTTTTTCTTTCCATTAATATGTCCTATTTTTGAAGTCTAGAGATGAAATCTTTGAGACTTTTTTTTTTCAAATGAATGGATGAATAACTTAAAAGTGCAATCCCAGAAATACTGTAAGAAGGTACAAGCTCCTCTGCCTTGGAGAAGATTGATGAGGTTAGCCTGACTGGCAAGTGTGCAGTTTACATGCTAATAGCAAGTAGGCTGTCTAGCAGGGAGAAAATACATTGCAGAGTAAGTGTGGAATGTTTATTAGTCCCAGTAAAGTGCAGTGGAGACAGTACAAATGATGTAAGAGGAATGTTGTGCAGGAAATATAAGTCATTAGATCAGGCGTATGTGTTTCTTGGCCAAAACCCCTTTTGTTTTATAATCAATCCATAAGACTCGGTGCAGACAGATGTCACGCTCATCATCTTCGCCCCGCGCTGGGCTCTGCAGAGATGCAGCAGCTCCACCAAAGCCGCCCCCATGGCCCCCGAAATCAAGGGTGGGTAAGACCTCGTAAGCAAACTTTAAGGCGACCCATACTTGGTTTCAGGGGCTGTGTGGCATTCGTCACCGCTGGGTATTGATGGCGTGTGTGTGTACGTGCTTTGTTTTCTTACGCAAAATACTATATGCCTGGCAAATGGAGAACAATTTTGCTTTTCCCCTGTTTGCAATAAAGTTTATGACAATAAAAAGTTGAACGGAATGGTAGTAAGAGCCCTTTTGCATTAGCAAATGTCAAGCTTACTTTTTGTTGAAGGAGGAAAGCAGGGAGGGTTTAAACTCTTGCGCTCCTTTTTATCATACTAGTCCTACATCTAAGGGAGATTTTAAGGCACAGCGATTGGAAGCAAAATGAAATTTATCCCTGCTGCTTCATAGGTGGTATATATTTTTTTACAAAGCACCTTCACTTTATTTGCTATAGCTTCTTTGTAAAAATTAAGAAAAACTTTGTTTCCTTTGCAATTTCATATAACCTGCTACATAAAAATTCACATTTTGATTTTAGTATTACTGTAGTTTTGGGAGGTAGAAGAGAGTCACATTTAGATGTAGTAGATGTATCTACTTTTCCTTACATTGTCGTCTTGAAGAGGTGACAATTCCAGTTGTTTCTCCCTTTGGGAATGCTGGTTTTAGACAAGAAGTCCATCAAGAAATGTCCTACGGTAATGACTGTAACTTTTTTAAATCTTCCAGTACCAAAACTTCTTCATTGTTTAAGTTTGCTGGACAAATCATACGAGTTTTCATTCAGCACAGCTAGAGACTCACTCAAATTCCCATTTACCAAATTGGAATGGAAATTTCCAACAAACTATTGTGTTGTTATCGACCGCAAATAAACCAAAGGTAAATCTGGCAGGAAGCAATATGAGCCTGGATGCCTGTCCAAAGTTATTGAGAAGGTTTCTTCCCAGTGAATGTGATATTTCTGGTTTCCTGTGGAATGCAGTAAATCCATGTTACCGTTTCTCCTGGTTGTGGATCTGATCCTATTTTTGCCTGTGCAGGTGTAGCTCTCTGGATTAATTAATTCAATATATCTTGGATTTGGTGCCCCTTGAAGCAGTTGGCAAATGTGTTGGACCAAGTAATCAGCACTTTGCTACAGAAAATCTACTCCGTGTCTTTGGGTTTTGGTTTGCCTCTGGGTACAGACAGAAACATATAAATAAAGGAAGTATGGACAAATATAAGCATCTGTTATATGATCGATTGTTGACAATAATCTTAAACAAAACAAGCCACCTGCTCTAAGTATGCCCCAACTTTCACTGTCAATGTCTTTCTAAACTCAAATGCTTATGAAGTAAAGAAAGAAAGAAGAAAAACCCTGAAATGATACTTTGATATAAACGGAAAGTTCATGCACTGGAAAGCTCTCACAAGAGTTTAGAAAAATAAAATCACATCGCTGCGTGCCATTTATGTATATCCTTCCTCGTTTGCATACTAGCAATCAAAATAACCTGCTCCCCCATTCTTTGAATTTGGCTTTTCAAGTCTGTTTCTTTATTTTTTTTGATTGCTCTATTTCCTTCTGGCATATAAGATAGGGTCTTTATTTTTTTTTTCTTCATATTTGCAGTGTAATAATTTTCAAATACGTGCTCTTCTAGGAATATAAAGTTTTGGGTAGTATATTTTTAAAGCCGATTTACTGTTTTTCTTAGCTTAAGGGTTAGAAGCTTTGGGCAGACTTTAAAGTCAGTGTTTGATCTTTTTTCTTTTTTTTTTTCTTTTTCCTATGAAGATGACAGTTCATAGCAATCAATAAGCTTTATCTCTCTGGATTTTCTGAAAAATAAGTACCTCTTTATGTGAAAATATATTTTTACATTTTAAACAGGAACCACTTCAGGAAAGGCCATCCTTTTTTAAATTTTTGAAACAATGCATAATGTTAATAAAAAATCCTAAGAAAAAAGAAATCTCTAAACTTCATTCTCTACACTTTCTCAACTTACATCTTGCAATTCATAAGGAAGAAGCCAGCGTAATATCTGGGATCTGTAAATCCAAGCTGGAGTGCAGGCGCGCTCAGCAATGCGTATGGATGCTGATCATGAAGCACAGCCCTGCGCTGGCTCTGACTGAGTGCGCTCATTTAGTCCGGGAACTGATTTACTGTAATACAGCGGGAGATTTTTTGAATTGGGCTCATAAAAGGAAAATATTCCTATTTACAGAGAGAATACATATCCTAGGCATCCTTCTTTTGTATGTTGACATCGCTTTCATCTGCTGTTTAGAGACTATATCTGCTGTGCGGTTTATACAGGTTATAACCTTTCATTTTGGATGTGCGATAATGTGCTGCTCTCGTAACTCCAGAGCTGTCCCTGCTCCTGACACTGCCCCTTCAAAGCAAAAGGGTAGGAGCTGCAGGTGAAGGCGTGGACAGTCCCAAGCAGAACATCTGGAAGTGCACTGCTTCAATTTCTGCAAGAATAAACAAATCTCCTTTTATTTAAACAATAATTTTCTTCCTGTTTCCTGCTTTGCTTCAGCACCATGTCTGCCGAGCCAATATCTGATGTTACCTGCCCCCAACTCTCTTCTCTTGCTCTTGGTCTTTAATGTTGTTTTCAGTTGTAGCTGGAACATTGCTTATTTACTTGACCCCCTTTTCTTCCCTCTTTCACATTTCTCCCTTAGAGAAGCATCCTTTATTGTTTTCTGTATGGTCAGTCTTCACCGAACGCGTGTTGTTCTCGTTATCCATCGCCCAGGACAGAAGTATCGTAGTAGCCATTGATTATAGCAGAGAACTGCAAGGCAACATGTCACATCTTTTGGGTATGGATAAATTGCATTACATCAATAGCGGTTGGATTCTATGAAGCTTAAGGAACATGGGTAAACTGCAACACCTCTGAAAGGGCTGGAGGTGTTACTCTGTTTTAAAGGATTTTGGTTGTGGTGAAGAATTATTTGTAAGAGTTAATCCCATTCCCTTTTCCCAGTGAAAAGAGGGAGAATCTCTATCTTGCCTCAGTGGAAAGCATTTAACCATTCAATTAGCAAGTTCATCTGGAAGCATGTGAAGAAAGACACAAGAATCCTCCTGGGCATGCTCTATGAATACCAATGTATTAATTAAATTCTATCTAAATATGTCAGTATTCTGCAGCTAGGGCCATATCGAAGATATCACGGGGCCATCTTCTTTCATAAAGTTACAGTGTACACATACAGCATTAGATGTTTATCTTTTACAAAAACACTTTCTCTCTGAGGCACATAAAAGTCTGGAAGGCTCCTGGGTTTATACAAATGTCTTCTAACTGTGAAGAACCATATTGTCCTTACTGCGGGGAGATCTGCTGGGATGCCTCTGCCTTGGGCCCTGTAAAAGCAAGCTCTGTTTGGGTTTGTCCGTCTGGTCTCCTTTCTTTGTTGAAACTATAAAATGCACAATGTAAACACACAGCATAAAGAGCCAAAACTAAATGTAATCTATAAACTTTGTTGCGTTGGGCTTAGGTTTTTTTTAAATGCTCTGAAGTGCAAGTTCCCAGGCTCCTTAAACTTTGTGTTGAATCAGCCAATGTGTCCCTTTCATCTCACTACAGTGATCCCTTCCACCAGGCTCAGGTCTCATTGTCATCTCATCTGCTTTCTGTCCACTTGCTCTCTTACTTTCTCCTTTAGTTTCTCCTGTTCTTTTCAGATATTCACCTCTTTTCTCAGTACTTCCTGCCCAGCTTCCCAAAATTACTCTTTTGGGACCCCTAACTCATGTGAATTTACAGCAAGGACATATGCTGGGTGCCTTGGGGTCCGCATTTCCTCTGACCACTGTTACAAAAAAGACTAGAAACCAAGACTTGGCTGTTGGGTAGTGGCGTGTATCCAGGAGGCAGGTTTTTTGGGAAAATTAGCAGCTATTGCAAAGTTCATGCTAAATCGCAAGGGTGAGACCTCACATAATACTCTCAGTCGTGGCTTACAGTAAGTAGGAAGGTGTCATTCAGGGTGAAATCGGGTGCTGTGCTAGAAACTATTTAATATTAATATGTGCTGGATTTTATATTAATATTAATATTTGCTGGAGGTATTTTAAAGACGTATAGATGTGTCGCTTAGAGACATGGTTTAGTAGTGGACTTGGCAATGTCAGGTTTACAGTTGGACTTGATGATCTTTTCCAACCTAAATGTTTCTGTGATTTGATGAAAATCCAATGAATCCTACGGGCAGGAGCATCAGCGCTGCTGTGAAAGCAGCAGGACGGGGGGAGCCTGGCAGGGCCGAGGTCTGTTTGCACTAGGAGGCACGTTCACCCAACAGTCCCTGTAACCAGAGCTGTGTCCCTTTGCTCCTTTGTCCCTTTGCTGGGCTTAGCCACGTGCCTGCAGCTGGGAAAGGGCAGAGGCAGGGGCACAGATGTTCACCTGTTGATACATGGCGCTTGCCTTGGCCGTGTCCCTTTAAACAAGCCCTTCGTGTCTCCTATGTTGCTTTAAAAAGTTCATAAAGTTTTCCCATTCGATTTGCTGTTGCTAGGTGCTGGGTGGTTTTTTTGGTGTTTTTTTCTTTTTTTTTTCATTGTGCTTGTTACGAAGAAGCCTTCAGCAGGCTAAGAATATTTTATAAGGTTAGAAAATGGTGTTAAATGTTAATTAGCAGTTGCATAATCCCAGGTGGCATCCTCTCACATGCACTCGTCAATTTTTAATGAGTGTCACTCGTGCACATCAAACTCAAAATTAGCTTTCTTTCCCAAGCACGCTGTTTGATTTTCACACTCACTTCCCCTCCCCTTCTCCTTTGATGTTACTGACACAATATATCATACTGGCATTTGCTTTGGTTTCATCTCCGATGCATATTGTCTTGTAGCTAGTTAGTTATCTGCAACATATACATATACTCCTGTCCGTAGAAGCACATCTTCATAGAATCACAGAATGAATCCTGACTGTTTTTTTAATTTCTTAGGCATGGGCTCTGGTAACTTGAATAAGGAAAAGTTGATGCAAAGGCATTTTAGGTTTCCATCTGAGAATTCACAATACCAGAGCTGCCCTCCCAGTTTAGCTGGAGGTGCCTCTTGCTGTCACTGCAGTGCATCTGTTGGAGCCCTGACGCGGTTCCTCCAAAGTAAAATTTGGAGCAAAAGTCTCTGTATCTCTGAAATTTATCACAAACTAAAAACTAACAAGGGGTGTTGTACATATGTGTATCTGCTAACTGGTGGATACTTCACCACCTTGTTATCTGTGCATCGCGCTGGTGTAAAAGCATGACTACTCAGAGGTGGAGACTGAGACCTGGGTCTGTTCAGCCTGGAGAAGAGAAGACTGAGAGGGGATCTCATCAATATCTAAAGGGCGGCTGTCAAGAGGATGGGGCCAAACTCTTCTCGGTGGCGCCCAGCGACAGGACAAGGGGCAACAGGCACAAGCTAGAACACAGGAAATTCCATCTCAACGTGAGGAAAAACTTCTTTACTCTGAGGGTGGCAGAGCACTGGCACAGGCTGCCCAGAGAGGCTGTGGATTCTCCTTCTCTGGAGATACTCAAAACCCGCCTGGACGCGTTCCTGTCCAACCTGCTCTGGGTGACCCTGCTTTAGCAGGGGCTTGGACTAACTAGATGGATCTCCAAAGGTCCCTTCCAACCCCTACCATTCTGTGGAAAGGGTATTTAGCATCCCCAAAAGCATGCTTAGCCCTGTCCGGGAATGCCCTCTATGGGTCGGTTTTGTTTTTGAAAGGTGTCAGAAATGGAAGTTGCCAAGCTCAGTGACGTTCTGCAGATCTGCGTGTACAGGTGGAGTAACCTGATGATTGCAAGCCTTTCATGGAATCCTTGGCTGCTCCCAGATGAGCTAGCTGGAATAGTTTAACCCAAACCACTGGTGTCGGAGAAAGTGCACAGATAGAAAAAGGATTCAAGTAAAGGGACAGGCAGGCTGAGTAAGATCATCTCAACTCCTACGGAGTCTTTCTCTTGACTTTTGCCATTTGAGCAGAGCTGTAGACTCAAATCTGTTAAGCAACTTCCTGGTAAATCACGGAACAGCTGAATAGAGAAAAGCTCAGATAACTGAATTTTCACGTTGAACTGAATGTTGATCATTTCCATTAGTCTTTTTGCTTGTTAAAAGCAAAACTCCCACACATGCTCCCCTTCCCTCAACACGCACGGTTTGGTCTTCAGCTTCTGATTTGATCATGGAAGTAATTTTACTTTGGTCTGCATTTTGCTTTGATTTTTATTTGTTAAGGAAAGAGTTCTTCTAAGCATCAGGACGATTTTGTTTTGTTAAATGGAGTTGTTAGCTCACTTGGCAGGAGTCTCTGTACAGACTTTGCTTTGATTTCCCCTAAGAATACCATGTGTTTGAAAAATATCGGCTTCTTGACACTGTGGTGCCAATGACCTCTCTTTCCAATAGAACAAATTCAGCTTTAAATTATTTTTATTAATCAAGATTTTATCTCTTAGCAGAGATTGACAGTTTTCCAAAATCTTTTTGACAGCTACTGTTACATGCAAGAGGGGAACCAGAATTAACGATCAAGGGTTACAGGCCTGATTCCTGCTGTTACTTACCAAAATGTAAATGGGGGGAAAAGCTCACTGATCCTCCTGCAGTTACGCCAGCACAAATGAGATTAGAATCTGGTCGTGTATCCAGGAAAATGAAAATGTCATGGCAATGACTTGTGTCCAACTTCTGAAATAAACAGATCAAGCAGGAGTAATTACATTTCTCTTTCACCCTCTCTGCACACAGCCAATTTTCACCATCCTTTGATGATCTGTATGGAAAATGTATCTGATAATAAATACTTCCACACCCATTGCTAGTTTGCAAGAGTAATGTAGCCACTTAATAACAAGAAAATAACAAGATGATACACAAGGTGTTGAAATGCCAAAAGGCCAGTATATATTCTGAAAGCTTCCTACTTAAAACATGGTTTTCTTTTGGATTTTTAACTTAGAATAGCAAAAGGGGAAAAAAACCCACCTATGCTGGTTGGTTTTTTTTTCTTTTTTCTTTTTTTTTAATATCCCAGCAGTACATAGAAGCCCTGATCATGGACAGACACCAGCGCCAGCACTGTCCAAGGAGGCAATAGGGATAAAATCAAACGATGCAACAGCTGCCAGCTCCCTCTCCCTTGTTCTCCAGTGCAAGCAAAGATACAAAATATTCAGATCTGCTAATTGAAGCGTATTGTGCTTTCATTTCAAACTTCTTACTGCATGGGAGAACTTAAAAGACGTTCTAATATTAATTAACCTGGTTTTGATCCTTCGTAAGAAAAATCAAGCTGTTCTAACAGGAATCCAGCCCTTACTGCTCCTGAACTTGCATCTGGTCTAGACCCATCTGGAAACTCAAATGTGGTAGATGACTTGAAGAGATAAATGATTACTGAGTTTTTTTCCAGTCTGGATCAGAAGTTTAATGTTAAAAATTTAATGAGATAGCTTGCTATTGTGGGATTTGGCACCCTAATGGAGTTTCTTAAAAGCTTTGAATAGTACGCAGCATTTATTAGGACTGAGTTTGGCTTATTTTGACTCTTACTGTCAACCTTCAGGTTTTCATACTTTGTCTTTCAAGAGATTTGGACTGTCTATTGAAGCTTTGAAGAGATAGGTACCATTACAGAGGATGTATTTTTCGGACTGCTCTTGTTGGGAGGTTATTAGACAAAATATCAGCTGCTTCTGGAAGATCTCCAGCCATTTCACGTGCCTTTGTCACCAAGCACATGCTGGCAGGCATTTGCCTCCTAAAAGCAGGCTTACTCCTCTGTGTCTGCTAAGCCACGTGCATCAGCCTTAAAACGCTGTCTGAACGCTGACACAACCTGGTAGAAAGGAGCAGAAAGGTGTTTTCAGTGTATTACTTCATGTTCTGTTTCCTGACATATAATTACGTATTTTCAAACACACGTTTTATAAGTGAAACCTATTCATTTGGAGGGCAGGGGTTCCGCTCCTCCCCCCCAACCCTGCCTTGCTTTTGAATTATGTTTTACTTAATGTAAGATATTCTGCTTTCTAAGAGATGGAAAATTGGTTGCTTCTGCCAATATTTGGAGTTAGAAGCCATTGCTTGAACTTTATGATAGCATTAATCTCGGTATATAGATTGTTACTACGGTTAAGGACTGTCTTATCAGCTCTAACAGCCCTTGGTATCGCTTCAGGCCATTAAGCAACAAATTGTCTGTAAGGAATAATTTGTTGCGTTTCTCCCACTTTGTTTTATAATGAAAGGTATTATATTTAATGTTATGTGCCCTTGGGTTCAGTTGTCACCCCCAGACAATGTGACCAGCTCTCCAGCCTGTACAACTGCTGGGTTATTCCTTCTCTTGGGAATATTCCTTGGACAAGATGAAATCAGTGTAAAAGTATTTTGAAGTAATGGCGGAGTTTTTCTTGTTGAAATAGTAGAGTTCAGCAATCCTATGAAATCTGTGTTCTACTGTTTTGGGTATTTTTAGTTCATGACAATTTCTAGGACAGACAAATACAGATTTCAGTCTGTTTCGATCATTTGTTTGCATGTCAATATTGAGTTTTATGAATGTGTATGCTGGCTTACAGAAAGTTGTGACGGAATAAGAATGTCAAAAGGCAGGATTACTGTGGAAATGTAATTATCGAATAATGTTATTAAATAAAATTGGAGATGTTACAAAATTAGAATGTGACCCTCCTTTGAATGGAGACTATGGAGATGTTTCATGTCATCTTCTCACTTGCATTGTGTTTAAGTTTGATTTATTCAAGCTCTGATTGATTTGAAGCTGTGTAATGGAAAGGAGAATCAGCTCACTGTCCTTGATGGGTTCGTTCCCTGTTTACAGCTTGTTTTGGCAAAGAGAGGAACAAGGGCTTTTTCAGCCTTTATAACTTCCATTGTAGTTTTAAGGAAAAAGAAGGAAAAATACAAGTTCTCAAGGCACGAGAGGATGGATAGGACTTGCTTCGTAGCAGCAGCAATATTGAATTGATTCACTGTGTGTACTATTGACAGGCAAGGTCCCTCCTGCACATAAACATCCCTGTCTTTGTATCTCCGCACAGGCCGTGGTGGAGCAAACACACTTGTCTCAAACCCAGGGGCCTCGCTCACCGTTCTCTTGTTTCGTTCTGTTGCTTCATTAGTATTAATTTTGTCTCTGGAAATCGGCAGAGAACTGTCCCAAATGCGCCTCTGAAAATAATCTGAGGAGCTGGGAGTAATAAATAATTATATTGCATTATATCAAGAATCCACCTGGAATTGGGAGTTCACAGGTGTGGAAAATGTTGTGAGAAAAGGTAAAAAATGTGTTTGGTGGTTCTGTCCTTCTTCCTGGACCATCTTCTTAGTATGGTTCCCTTTGAAACATGTGCTGGATTCCAGCCGTTCCTAGTGATCTGCTCCGGGCAGGTATTAGCGTTTCACAGTTACTGATTTGGGCAGGGTGATTTAAAAACCTATTAAATGCCTTTTCTCTATCTGCTGTGAGACTGGAAGAGCCAACAAAGCCAAGAGACAGCGCTCCAGAGAAAGCTGTACATTAGCGAACTCCATTGATTTGGATGGAGCCGCACTGACTGACACCAGCCAAGGAATTTGCCTGAAGTGAGACGTGGATTGTGTTTTGTTTTCCTTATTATTGAGAGAATAAGTTTCTTTGCATTTCGCTTAGCTTAGAAATGTGTAAATTTGTTGAAAGCGTTTGGTGACACAAGGAACAACAAGGACATAATTTGGCTTTGCAGAACTTTAAGCAGGAAGGTGAGAAACTGAGGGCTCTGATTTTCCTTTTAGGGTAATGTAAATCAGAAATAGCTGCTGAAATCAGTGAGCTACACAAATGTAAAAATTGGAGAAAGCAAAAAGCAAATCTGTCCCATTACCATTTTACTTGTAAACTCAATGTATCTGATAAATCATTTAGAAATAATAAACATGCCATTTTTACAGTCACATTTCAGAGCAGAACCACACTTCAAGGGCTATAATTGTGACCTACATTTTGAATTATTTGATAAGGCTGACCCCCCATGATGATCTCAAATTAAAATCTTATAAATTACCACTTTCTGGCAAATAGGCTTGCTGTTATCATTTCACTCTGACATTTATTCTTTGCTATGGGTCACTGCTTTATTACTGTAAGAGCTTTTGGCCAAGTGCTGTTCCCAAAGCATAGGAAAGACGTTAAAGGTTAATTTCTTGCAAACTGTGAGAAAATGTTACTTCTCATTCATTTAGACTTGCATTAGTGAATTTGCATTCCTTTTATAGTATGCGTATTAGTATGTAGCTAAAATCCCTCACAGCAAATCAACCAATAAATTGCACTGAATTACAGTGCAATAATGAATTGCGTGTCATTTGGTTTCCAACAACAATAACAAGAATGTTTTTTATGCTCTTGGCCAGACAATTAACATATTCTCTCTTGGTGTAACTCTGAAGTCTTTGGAGCTCTGCCTGGAGAGTACTTGGCCCAAAAGTTGAAAGTGCGATAAAAGTTGATTGCCGCGTCTTCATCTGAACGTGTCTTGGGCTTTAGCCTTTCTGTGAAAAAATTATGATGATGAGAGCTAATGTTTGGTTCTACTGTGTGCTGGGTCTTCAAGTGGACAGGGAATTCCCCTGGAAATTTGCTGGTGGACCTCAAAGGTAAAACAGTTCTTGGTTGGCCAACACAAGACCAGATGGGCTAATTCCCCCTAGGAAGAGCTCTGTGAAGTGTTTGTTCTGCGCATAAGCAAGATTCATTTGGGATTTGACAAGGGGACTGTATACGGAGGACTTACCAGGATTTATCAGACTGGCCCTTCAGGTGGTGACAAGGCCAGAACCAGGGGGAATGCTGTGAATGCATAATTGCCCTGTGAATATATTGTGCTTTATGTGATTTTTGAGGTATTAATGTCTACCTTCCCAGTGGGAAATTCTGTAGAGGGAACTGTTAATTATCTCCATACTCACTTGAGATCGAGGAGAAGGAGCTGAACCAATATGTAATACCTGCATGTTGCCTGTTCAAGTACTACTTCCCTAGGGGACCAAGTTTGTCCTTAAAAAGAAGTGGAGTAGAGCGTGGAGTTGATAATAGTAAAGGCACCCCCCTACACGCACCTAGATCCCTTTGGTATTACTCAGAAGAATTCGGCTAAGGAGAGGAGGAGGGAGGGAAACATTGACACAGCTCTGTACCAGACAGAAATGATTAAAAAATGAATCATGGTCTACACTGTGTGAGCTATCACCGGTAGTTCCCTGAAGAAATAGGTTAATAAAGTTGTGGCCTAATTAAATCACAGATCTTGTTTGTCGTCTTGCCCATTTGAGACTGACATCTTCCAGACTTTGCCATGACACCAGCCCAGAGGCTTATGTGCCTTGTGCAGGACAGTGCAAGCAGGTGAGATGCTTTACACATCGAGCCACTAAAGTATTCCCCTTTTGCGCTGGGAGGAGACTTGTATCAATTAGTTTATTGTCTACTACTTGGGGTTGCAAATAGTTTATGCTTAGCATCAGGAAACATCTGTGTGATCTCTCCTGAGGCTTTTGTCGTTACTATACTGTCTAGTCTTAATTCTCGCCAATTATTTTGGCGATCGTGCAGTCTCCCTCTACTGCCAAGTTTGGAGGCTTCAGTAAACAGCAAATTAAATGTGTAACCTGGGTGTATGAAAAGCCTATATATCATAAAGGCACTGCTTCACTTTGCGCTGCATGACTCATTCTTACAGTAAGAAGAAGATTAGCTGTGTTAGCGAGGATTATGCAAGGTTTACTTCGGGGCCAGCTGCTAGTTATTTGTAATTCTGGGTTCTCAGGGAAAGAGAGCAGGTTGCACACCCCGTGCCTGGTACTGGTGGATTGTTGTTCCCCATCCCAGGTCTGACACTGTTAGAGGCTGGAGTTGGCTCCCAATAACGTTGTGTAAGAGTTTGGTACCAGAAACCGAAGTAATTCCTCACTCCTAGCACTGAACGATGTTCATTTGCAAAGTAAGAGCGGTAAAACATCGTCTATCATGCTGTAGTGTGAAGTGTCAATATACAGTGGGGAATACATATAGAACAGTTGGGATTCACATCTTACCCTTTTATGGCTTCACTAGGGTTAAGATAACGATTTGGAGCGTTATGTGTGTCCCTATTGAGTATGCATTCACCATAAAGTAAATCTTTTGAGACTTTATTTGCTTCTCCAGTTTGTAAGCATATTGGTTGTATGCTTTTATACTGGTTTAGGCTTTTATTTTGAGTAAGCTCGCTGATAGTTGACAGTAAAGGATGTATAGCTATGGCTATGAAACTTAAGAAGCCACTGCTATGATTATAATAGCTTTAACAAATATCTGTGATATTCATTCCTCACAGAGCTGGTTTTTCGATTCTCCTTCATGCCTAAAGAAGTGCTAATGAGAACATTTTGGAATAACTTGTATAACTTTTCACTGCTTTCTTTTATAAGAGTTAGGGGTTTTGTTTGCGTTTGTAAGCCAGCTTTTTTTTTTTTTAACTCCAAGTGGATGGTATTTTTTTCTGCAGGTAAACATCAGGGGCTGCAAGGAGAAGAATGACAAAAACATATTGGAGATAAAAATGGATCAGTATTTGGCACTTCATGCTGTTGAGTTAGGAAAACACTTAGTTCTTTTGAATTTAATTATTTGGTTGATGTAAAGAACTTTAAGGATTTTGTCACTAAAGATCTCATTTTACATCAATATACACATTGACTTTTGGATTAGTTTGACATCGTCCATATTTTCTCCAGTGCATTCCTAGTGCAGACCCACAAGTCATAAAATCTGTGCCAGTCTATTTGATGAAGGGGGCAACTGGTGGGACCGTCTTCCTCGAGGAAATCCAGCCTCTCGTTGGTAGGCTTTCTCCTTAAATTGTCTAGGGACTTAGCAGCTGAGTAAGGAAATAAATTTAGTAATGAGTCATCCAGTCTTAGTGCCATAATGCAAACTATGTTAAGGAATATACAAAGGAAGTGTCTTGAGCCTCAAATCTTATCACTTGGATGGCAGACTTATCAGTGCATTCTGAGTTGCCTGTAGGTGCTATATCTTAAACTAAATTTGGAACTTGCTGTGCTTAAGTGTCAATAGGAAATAATCCTTTTTTAACCTTAGCGGTAATTAAATCTCTATGTGATTTAATTCTGATGGTTTTAAAACTTCATCATCTAAGTATTAATGCAAATTAACCAATTCCAGGTTTTCATTGCTAAGATGATACACAATTGTCTTATGTCTTGAAGGGGTAGGGTTTCCGTATCTTCTTGGTGTTGTCAACTTGCCATAACAGAAATGCTGTTTGGATTTCATTTTAAAAACAAATAATGAACAGAAAACCCCGTTGAGTTGCTTTGATAAGCCAAAATGATTCATAAGGGATACAGGTTGCAAACTACTGACTTCAAATTTTTAAGAGACATTCTCAAAATTTGTATTACAAACCAGCTCTTCCTTCCCCTCCCTCATACTGTCCCTTGCATCACAACTCAAATTAGGTCTCTTGTCAGCCTGCAGCAAAGACTACAGCCGTATCTCCACTATCCTGCAAAGAGAGGATACCACATGAATACGGGGGAAGCGGCAGTGTTTCCATTTCTTACTAAGTGTATGACGAGAAGTGAAATTGTTTCAGAAATGAAAAATGACCCTTTCAAAATCTTACGCCAGGAGAGAAAGTGAGTGTTTCTCTGCGCCGTAGAAGTAGGACTGGTAACAATTGTCGGTTGAGTGGATAAAGGAGAATGAGTGTCTCTCTTCTCGTGTTCTTCTGCTGCCCATCTCTGCAGCTTCTCTCAGACCCTCGCTCGGGATCTCTATTATGTATTTCATTGATAGAAGACTGTAGGAATTTGTCCTCTAGGTAAACACATTTCTATTTTAAAGGGTGGTGAAATTGCTCCAAGATACAAGTAAATGATCAAAATGTGCTATCAGCTCCAGGTGTAATTTTTGGCTTATTGATTTTGTCTGTGGTTGGCTATAGTACATTTAAAACCAGACAAGTGAGGCAATGGAAAGTAGGGGAATGTCCTCCAGTGGCGTGGGCTGGCCAGGTGATGCAACAGGTTTTCTGCTGGAAATCCTGGTCCTTGTACAAGTTTAAATTAGAAAGGAGGCTTCATTTAATGTAAGTAGCAAGGATACAACATGCAACTTCAAAATGAAAAGGCAGAAATACAATATTAACTGTCGGTATTCAGTTTTAAGGCACCTGAGATGCTGTTTGACTATGTTGTTATTCTTCTAAATTTAAATACACAGTAGTACTTTTCGAAAATCACTTGTACAGACATGCTATTTCTCTTTGAGTAATAATGATTTACCACCTTTTTTTTTTTATCTTTTGAGGGTCCACGGTAGGAGCCACACCACACTGCAACTAAATCATATTTCTCATATCCTAGTTCATTCTCTTTAGCAGCATTTGACAGGAGAAAGAATAACATTATGTTTCCAAACTACGGAATACTCGTACTTCCTTATGAGAATATTATAAAAATTACCTTATAAGGCATATTTTAATATCTTCGGTCACATGTACTCAAAGCAGGCATAAGCAAAATATTAACTAACGTAATATTTACATAAGTTTTGGTATTTACTCTGTAGCAAGGACTTATGACCATTTTATGGAGATTTCTAGACCCTGAGATGTAATAATCTTTTTGATTTGTCACTCTGATGGAATGAAAGTGCTCATGAATTTACCCTAAATAGAATTTTCTAATCATCCTTAGGAAAATTAGAAATATATGGCAGATTAACAAACCAGCCATTCATCTGTTGGGCTAAAGGTACTAACGTGATCTTAACAAGCCATGTCGTCTTTTAACACATGCAAAGGACCAAATTATCTGCTGAAAGACTGACATTATGTAAATGTAACATTTGCTGGACCTCTAAACCCTGTGATTAAATTACTGTCTAAATTATTCTGCAATACGAATGTCGCCTACAAAAAGAAAAGCTGTAAAAGAAACGACTGTGACATCTTCTGGGTTTGCAGTATTTCCATAATGAGTATTTGAAATGAACAGTTTGTATATATAACTCAAAATCTTAATGAAATAGGAAGAAAGAAAGTGGAGGATATGATGTGAGGAAAAACTTACTCTACAAAAAGGCAAATTTATCCCAAGGTTTTGGCAAGACTTTGTTAGCTGAAGAAGCATGGCTCAATTAAGAGGGGAATTTCATCACAAATCAAGACTTGTCACTAGAGAGCTGCTTCCCTTACCTTCCCTCTGTGGATGTGGTGGGTGATCAGTGGCAGGTAATTTGCTTTCGCTTACGACTTTGAAAGAGATACATCTGTAAAAGAGCAAAAAATATAAATGGAAGAGTGTGCTGAAACACTGGTATTGCAAGTAATTATGTCCCTGAAAGGCTGCGTATAAATTGTTCCCTGCAAATAGATACCTCCTCATGCGGAATAACTGATCAGTTAACTTGCACTGTATCATTAACTCATGTAAATTATCTTACTTGTATTTCACTCATTCAAAAAATTAAAATCTAGCAGAACAAATGTGCTTTGGCAAATGGAGGAATTGGATGTTTTATTAATTGGCTACTCTGTAAGCTGTAACAACAACAGCGGAGAGAGGCAGCACTTCACAGGGTGTCATTAATTGAGCCGTGTGGTACACCTGCGAGCTGAAGTGACTGACTGATGTCCCTTTTCTGATTACATAGCACGAGAATCCACAGTGATAGAGAGTTAATGTTCCCCTGAAAATTCATAAAGGCCGGGTTTTTTGCTCCTTTAGTGTCTCCGTCAAGCCTCAGGGGGAAATTCAGCACAGATGGAAAGCAGCAGAACTGGGATGCTCAGAGTAACAACTTGATACTCACCTTCACTGGGAAGTTAACGATTTCTCTAAAGCTCAACTTTATTTCTTTGTTGGAGCTTTTACTCTTTGGTGGAGACCCTTTTCTCTCTCTTCTCTGTGCCTCTTTCTTGGGGGAAGGATTTGGGGAGGACAAGGGAGGCTGCAGGAGGGAAGGGCAGCTCCGGGGCCTTGGAGGGGGAAGACTCCTGTGAATGTGTAATAATAGATAAAAGGAGAAAAATATGTGTTCATTTAACTAAGGCAAGATGTTACTTTGTTGTTTTTATGGTGATTAATGTGAGTTCATGATAAGAAAGACTGACAGAGAAATGAAGATTTAAAAAGGGCAGCAGGGGGAGAAAGGGCAACTATATATAAGCAAACCAGTGTCAAGCAGACAGTATTTTTGTGTGTTTTCAGGCTTTCCCAACCGACTGAAACATCCAGCTTAGGCTTTCTCCCCAAGAATGCCTTGCAGTTTTTAAGACACCTTCTTTTGTTTGTGCTGCAAGCTTTTCTTTCTGACTGTCTTCCAGAAAATAGGCACTGTGAATTTTATTTTACCCAGTAATAGGAACCCCTTTCTACGGAGAATTTTTAGAGTATTTATTCACAAGTCTTTATTAGAAAAGATGGCCAGTAGGGCCAGTGCTGGTTCTCAGCAGAGGGATTTGCGGGGTCCTTTTTTGTGTGATTCTTGCATTCTTCAGGGTTTGTTGTTACCCTGAGGGAAGCTGGTCCAGATCTCCACCATCCCCAGTGATGTTTCGTAATCGAGATGAATGGTTCCAACGCATGGGAATCCCTCCTTGTTTCTCAGCAGTTTGATGGGATTTCTTGACTCTTTTCATAATTTTTTTTTTTGTTCGAAGTTGTAATAACTCGAAAATTTACTGTGAACTTTTTACCTGCAATGCATGTGTGTTATCATTTCTCAGACAGCAGCAAAGTTTCCTCTCAGACAGCGATGTTTTCCTGGGAGCCTTATGCACTTGCTTGCTTCTTGTGCCAAATCCCATAACAGGAGGATCAGTTGTATGTTTTAGATATAACCAACTTATTCAAATTCTGGGGAAATCCAGATGTAATTTCCAGATTAGTTTGTGTTCCCACAAGCTGAGCAATCGTTGTACTATTTTCAGATGAAGCAAATCTCTCTCAATCCTACAGACCATTCATAAAAACTCATCTCTTCTCCCTGTCCCCCCATGGGCTTTCATTTGGCGAAGGAGGGAATGAAAAGGGATTTAATTCAGGTGATTTTTGTAGTGATGCGCCTTGTTTGTGTGCTGCTATCTGCCACTTAAATGGGATGCGATGCTTTTTTTTCTAGAAAAAAGCTTTTTTTGGTAAAAAAAGCCTGCAGGTGTCCTACTGATTTCCCTTCATCCTAACCCTTTCTCCTGGGGGGGAAGAAAAGCAGAAAAATACTTGGGGGGTGAAGAATAAAAATTAAAAAGAAAAAAGGCAAACCAAACACAAAAAAAAAAAACCCAGCCCAACAACAAATCTCTAAACTGATCCCCCTCCCCAAAATATTTACAGATTCAACCAAAATGACATCTTAATGTTCGAAACTTTCTTTTTTATTTGTGCTTTGTCCTCGCTGTCACTTACTAATGTTCCATGGCAGCTACGCTTTGCAGTCTTCTCCCAGTTGTGACTTACTGGTTTGTGGTATTTCCTTTTTTGAAGTGGAAATACGATTTTCTGTGTAACTGTACCAAAGTTACCTACAAGATTTGCTTCAGTTTTTTGTTTGAAAACAAGATATTTCTGGTTTTCCTTTCTCTTCTCTGTGTTCCTATTTGGTTGGTGCCCCATAAATACATCTGCAAACAACCCCTGCCCTACGCAGTTCAGTTTGTGATTGAAAATACAAGGCAAATAGGTGAGTGCAAGAATCAGTGGTGTGTATACTCCTTGTTTTTCCAATTTATTCAAATTCCGTAGGAAATGAGATGCGTAGGAAAACAGATAAGGTTAAACACTTTGAGGGTGAGGGCTGGTCCTATATTTGATTATCTCTGAAATACATATTTCTCTTAGTTATACCATAATCCCTGGTAACTGGGAAATTTGGTCATTTCTGGCACAAACATAAGTAGTTTTTCAATATCTTTCTACTGAGCTTAAATTACCGCAGGTTTACACTTGTGTAACTATAAACTGAACTTTATCATTAATTTTTCAGCATTAAAAAGAAAAAGTAGGCTAAACTTCAGCTATAGATGAAGTATTTAAAATAATTTCCCAAAGCCCTTCATAAATATGACATTGATTCATTGATATACAGACCATTAGCAGTTAGTCTCCTCTGTTCATCTATCATTTCAATTATCTCTAGCCTTCCCCAGGGTCTTTGACAAATGGGAGACAATTTGCATTTTGTACATTAATGACCTTGGTTGAATTTGTAATTTTATTCCCCCCATCTTATAATTATACTTCAGCATTTGAGGGGAAAACCCCACCAAACTATAGGTGGCCAGTTTGTAATTTAATGAGAAGTGTCTGGGTGCTGAGACGGGGGAAAAGGAAGAAATAAGGGGGAAAAAAAGAGTAAAAATATTTTGCACTTTGTGAAGAACTTTTATCTGAGGATGAAGACAACTATTGTGAGTTAAGCATGAGGTCTCTTTTACAGGGGGATGTTACCTCTCTGGGTTGCAGACTTAGGGCACCAGTTAAGGACAACATCCTAAATCTTGGCCTCACGAGAGCTGTTGATCTCTCACACCAACTGATTTCTTCCTAGAAAAGCTGTCTTTTGGTTCCTCTGACAATCCACAAGAGGAATTTCAGAAAATAATCCCTTAAGAAATAAAAGATTAAAAATAAAGCCATGCTTTAAAATGTGTATTTCAGAGGTGTATGACACTGTTAGATGTCCAAACATCTACCACGGGGCCACAGAATATCTGCTCCACAGTGGGCCAAACTCAACTGGAGAGAAATATTTCCTTGAGCTTCTTTCTTTTCTCCAATACAACTACTGCCATCCAGCCTTTAGCCTGGGAATGGTGGCAGTCCCACAAGGACCATCAGCCACAGTCCCACCACATTGTCTCCTTTATGGCGCTTCTACTCCCCTGGTTTGCCCTTTTGAGCTCCTGTTCTCAGTGCAGTTCCTACATACAGATTGGAGCTTTGTTTTTTCATCATTTCAAGTGTGAAACTATTTTCAACAATGCCGAAGCATTCATTCAAAGTATTTCATATCTTCTGGTAAGCGTGTTTATTAATGTTTATGAGTTTTCTTACTGGGTCTTTGCATGTCAGAAGAGCCAGGGCCACTTCTGAGTGTTAATGTTTTCATATTAGATCAGGCACAGGTGCTGGAGCACCCCTCCCATGAGGACAGGCTGAGAGAGTTGGGGTTGTTCAGCCTGGAGAAGAGAAGGCTCCGGGGAGACCTTGTAGCGGCCTTCCAGTATCTGAAGGGGGCCTACAGGAAAGATGGGGAGGGACTTTTTGCAGGGGCAGGTAGTGATAGAATGAGGAGTAATGGCTTCAAACGGGAAAAGAGTAGATTTAGATTAGATATCAAGAAGAAATTTTTCACTATGGGGGTGGTGAGCCCCTGGCCCAGGTTGCCCAGAGAAGCTGTGGCTGCCCCATCCCTGGAGGTGTTCAAGGCCAGGTTGGACGGGGCTTGGAGCAACCTGGTCTGGTGGGAGGTGTCCCTGCCCAGGGCAGGGGGGTTGGAACTAGATGATCTTCAAGGTCCCTTCCAACCTAAACCATTCTATGATTCTATTGCTTTTCGTCTAGAAGTGTTGCAAAGCTCTTCTTGAGTAGTACATGGACAGACTTATTTGGGTTTCTGGGCTACAACTGATCCATCTGCAGGGAGGCCACACAGCAGTGTTCAGCGCAGAGGGCAGAAGTGACAGAAAATGAGCCAAATTCCCTTTGAGCTCATCTCTGCTTGGCTGTCTTTCCTGCTGTCTCTCCTTTCTGGGCTGGGGCTGTCCTCTCGTCCTCCTGTTTCTGCTGACCACTTATCCACACTGGCACAAAGACCAAGGCACCTGGACCTGGTGACTGCACCACAATAGGGACATCTGACTTGACCCTTCGTGGAGCCAGCACGAGTCTGGCAGAGGTGTACGCTGGGGCTGGGCTGTTCCTCACCAGACTTTGGGAGTTGTCACCCCAGAATATTTCACTAAAAGCCCTGTAATATCCAGTGGGAAGGTGGACTGTGGGCTACACTAGCACCATGGTTGGCTACTAGGTAAAGAGACCAGTTGCTAAAACAATTTCCATTAATAATTTTGGGCTGTCTAAAACTCCCAAATAATCCTTCTTAGCTTTATGTTATATAGAAGATTGCCTGTTAAGTTAAACTACCAATTTCCTCCTCTCCGATCGCTGAACCTGTGGTCTTTTGCTTTAGTGGTGTAGTAACCAGGTTTTAGCGTTACATGTGTTGGTCACTGTTCACACCTTTCCCACGTTTAAAGAAAAAATGTTCGGAAGTATCCACATATTATCAGTTCTTTTCATTGTTTGTTAATGCTCACAATATGGGTATCCTGGAAAACAGGTATAAGTATTTAGTAAAATTAAGCCTTTTAAGCTTCTAGATGGGCCAAAGAGGTGGTACGGTGTACACAGAAAAAGTAAAATTCACAACTTAAGTATTCTGAAGTATCCAAGATCAGCTCAATGGCCTTACTGCATCAGTTCCTTCCTCAGAAAGCTTCACAGCCAACTTTTCAGGATTTTGGGGCAGTGTGTTGTTTTTTAAGTGAGACAGGGAATGCGTCCCACGTGATGATGTGATCGCTGCCTTCTCTAGGAATGTTCTCCAGTTGTTACAAATTCACCGTTGCCATCAGTAACGGCAGTGTGGTATCTGAGATACCAGAGTCTTTGCCTTTTCCTTTGAATGTGAAATCACTGCAGTCTCTCAGACAACATTAGGTGGTAACTGTTGGCAACAGCTACGATGTTAGGAGCGACGTATGTTTCTGGCTAGATTTTCACAACCATCCATAACATTATAGTACATGTACTTTGCTCATATATCACACTTTCCTTTTGTGCGTCAGAATGAATTTGGCTGTCTCTTCCGTGCAGAAAAGTAATTAGACCGGGTTGAATGTGAGGAATTTATTTTTTGATTGGAACCGAAGGGTGAAATTCCAAATGTAGAAGCCTGAGCTGTGAACTGGCATCGACCTGCGGCCCCGGCAGCATCGCTCTCCTGCTTTAGATGCTCACGCTTAGGAGGGATGTATGCGTATAGCAAGAAAGGTCTTGGTTTTAAATAGTGTTCAATCCGGTCTGGGCTGTGTTCAGGCCGGGCTGTTCAGCCTTGGATTCTTCTGACGTACGTTGTACAACTGTTTTTCCACATGCTGTAGAGCTGGCAGCATTTGGATTGAAGAGGTTTGGTTAAATTAGACGCTCTGAGTGGTCTGTGAGAGTGAGCTGAAGATCAAGGTAAACACATTTATTGAGACATTTCCTCACTCTTCTGAAACCAGGACTCAGAATCCAAACAATACACGTGTCTGTAGAAAATACTTGTCTTGGGCTGCACCCCAGCGCTGGGTGGATACGTCTTTATTTCCACACAGCCTGTATGGCCATGTTTGGATTTTTCTGTCCCTAATAGTGTTTGCCCTTTGATGTCTGTTTTTAATTTATTGAACATCTACAGTAGATCTTAAGAACTTTAAATTTCTTTCTAATACATGTTCTGTTTAAAAGTGTTAAATTTAATACTTTGATCTTACTGCCGCTCAAAAAATTTAGTTGGTTATCCTAAACCCAAAAATTTTATAGGAGTGTGTTGTTATTTAAGATTTTACAATGGTATACCCTTTGTTAATAGTAAGGAGCATAAAAATATGTCTGCTGTTTGCAGGGAGAGAGGTAGAGGAACGCATGTTTTAAAGTGTAAAATGATCATGTTTGAAAAGACCAACTGATGTAGTAACTTCAAAGTTTTTAAGTTATTTTAGCCGTCTCACTGATGCCTTGCTGAAAACACAAATGCAAATTTCTTTTTGGTTATACCCCCTGAAAAAATGGGGAATGGCTCTCCATTAAAACCAGATGCCTGACATCCAGATAGATTTAAAAGGCAAATTTAGTTTGTATTAGGAACCAGAGTGTAAAGTTTGGGTTACATAAAACTGGCTCTTTCTGGCTCTGGTATAAATCAGTTTTGGCAGCGCAGGATTAACAATTTCAGCCGGCTAATTTCTGCCTGTGATCACCTTTGGCATTTGATGGTTTAAAAATCTTGAGATCACATATTTTTATAACCAGAACTCCCAGGCTGTAAACTAAGCCTGCTACCTCTGCTCACGACAGCCGCTCCATGTGGTGCCCACATGTGCTTGCAGGAGCGGGGGAAGGTCCCAGGTTCAAATGTCGGTGTCAGGCTGAGAAAACTTTGTGCCCAATTGTTCTTTCTGCAGAGTGTCTGCCTTAAACTGTCACTCTGAGCCCCATTTATTTGTTTTAAAGGAGACCTTTGTGCTGTTCTGCTTGGAAAGGCCCGGAGAAATCACAGCTGTTCTCTGCTACTCATTGTTAATTTAACTGCAAAAAGAAAATCTTATTTCTTCCGGCCCTTGCTTTGAGCTTGTCACCGGTAAAAACTGTATCGGAGTTAATGGTTTGTATGTCTCTTCTTTTTTCAAGCTTGATACTACTGCATATCCAAGCGTAAGTGTCCTGCTTGAATTCCTTAGTGGGAATTCCCTTCCAGTTAACGGATGCTCACCTCACTGCCGTTTCTGGGGAGAAGGATCCAGACCTTTTTGAAATGTTTAGCTCCTGTTTAGTGCTAAATGAAAGAGCTGCTGCTCTGAGGCACCCAGCGGTTCCCTCTATCGAGGCGCTTGGGACAATTCTGCTCTTTGCGCGTAGGTTATTGCGTGCTGCGCTCCTTAGCAAACCTGCCCTGCAGCCACCATAAGCAATAGTTAACAAGCACCCATTGGTGTCAGATAAGTTAGAAGGATCCAGAAGACAAATTAGGCAATGAAGTCTCTGGGAATAATGACTTCCCTTGGGTTTCTTTACAAATTAAACTGATGAAGATTTAATTATTTTTCTTCTAATGTGTGCCCTTGACACACAGGAGCAGTTACTAGAAGGCACAGTGACTGAGTGCAGCTAAGCGCTGATGGCATATGTCTGTGTAAACCAAATAACGAGTTCTCATTTATGTCCGTTGTAAACGAGTGGCCTGGTTGTGCGGCTGTGTTTCAGCTGTGCAGGGCACGATTCCAGAATAGTTATTTTCTGTAGCAGAAAGCAAGATGACTTTACAGCTCTAGTTAGCGCAGGAGTTTTGTCAGGGCAATGAGTAATTCTGCCCACATAACTGTTAGGAAGATCTAGAAATGGAAAACAAAAGATGGGAGAGACTATTCAGGAGGACATAGGAAGAAAGAAATATTTAACCCATTTGAGTCAGTAGCGGAGGTGTGCTGTTCATCGCTGTTTGATCTAATCCCGGTCTGTATCTGATGATGAGTAGAGTCTGTTCTACCGGTGATTGACATTGACTGGCAAGGGCAACTATTAAGAAAAATAAGAAAAGAAAATAGGAGCTTCCATTTAAATCTCAATAATGAATTCCACTTCTGAACCAGAAGCTGGGCGCACATCAGCCTTTCTCTGCTATGAAATCTTTTACATTCAT
>VYZM01005381.1:235212-401746 GCA_013398915.1 Dromas ardeola
GGGGGGTGGGGGTGGAGGGGGGAGAGAAAAAAATTGTCATTATTCATGTGAAGAATGAACTAATTTGCTCACATGCTCAGTCCTGGGGTTAATTATATTATGAAAAAGAATCGTTCGTAAGGAACTGACTTATTACAATGGGAGTGCCCTGAAAGTTAAGCTGCTTAATTTGTTAGCTTGCTCAGACCGTACTATTGTAATAATCAGCCTGTTTGTATGTTAAGCTGCAACATGGGGACTTGTGGCTTTGGTCCCGTAACGGGCGGTAGGCGGGCGGTGGGTTTTGACATTCTCTCTGCCGGGGGTTCCTCCTGCGCCAGCACCGGTCACTCTGCACCTACAGCTCTGGCCACGCTGCTGGCGTGACAGCAAATACTGTTTAGTGCCAGGTGAGAGCCCGGTACAATGGGAATTGAAGTGCCAGAATCTACTGTGTAATGCTTCAAGTGTCCCTTTTCCATAGCGTTGCAGTGGGAGCAAGGACACTCCTGGATTCGAGACATCTATTTTACAGGCTGAGAGAAAAGGAGCCTGACACTTGCTTAGGTTGATCAGTTCTTTTTCTGAGTACAGAGTATCGACGAAGAGACTTTTCTTTGTCATCTTTTCTGCAACTAGAAGCTAAAACCATGATTTGTGTTTCCTTTACATGAATGTTTGGAAGCCAATTTCCAAATAAGCTGTTCTTGTAGGGCCCAATTCCCTGTTCCTGCATGCCACTGGCTGGAGCTCGCCCTGCTCAAGCTCCTGCTGTCGCAAACTGAAATTGCTGCTATACATAGATTTTCAAGTAATAGTAGAACAGAGCTTTTAAGCATCCCACGTTGCGCATGGGTACCAAAGTATGCCACCACCGAATTGGTAGAATCTGACCCATCATTACAGGTTTTACCTGGAGCAAGCATGTTTATTTCTGTTTGAAATTATTCGTTCCCCTTTTATCCTGGCGAGTCTGAAAAGCATCAACAACGTACAGCGCTATCTTTATCTCTGCTTTTGTTACTTAAGTGTTGGACTGTTGCAGTGCTCTTAGTAGAAGGTGGCATCCTAAATCTCTTAAAAATACAGGTTGAGCAGAATGCACGAGCTGCCACCTTAGTTTCCTTGCTGTGCTCTTTTGATGCCAGTGCTGTGTGTCTCTGAGCTTGTGTTTGGTCCTGAAGATGTTGGCACCAGCTAACCTGTGGGGACCTTCAGGTTAGTTACAGGTATATACTGGCTGTCGCTCTTCAGCTGTCTTGGCCCCAGAACCTCCATAATTTCGCATAGCCTTGATTTTTTTTTTTTTTTAAATAAGGAAGCAACTACCTCTTGTGGAGATTCATAAAACTTAATGACTGTAAATGCTAAGCTTTTAGAAATGACCGAGCATGCCTGACTTTTTCTATATCCTTTTTCAGTCCAATTCTGATGACCTGATTTGTAGGAGATCATGGGAAGCTGTAGGAAAGGCAGAAGTTCTCCATGTAAATTTTCTTGAGATACAGGAGTAGGAAAGGGAAGTTGTGCATCTTGTTGGGAATAACAGAAAAGAAAAAGCCAGCCTTAGTTTGTGGGCTGATACCTTCTGCTGATGTTCTTGCCCAGGAAAGCAGAAGGCAAGAGCCTGTCTTGGGTTCGAGGTGTGAAATCCCCTTTGGGCACCACGACTTGGCTCGGCTGGAGCCAAATGCCTGCCTTGTGCTTGCAATTCATGCTTGGGGTTTACCACCTCAAAGCTTAAAAGAAATCCAGTTGCTAGGAGTCCTGAAGTCTTGCTAATAATGATATTTAAAGAATGTTTGCTTTCCTCAAAAATACATAACGGCTTATATTGTGAAATCAAGCTTTCGAAGTTCAAAGTCTTTTCTTGTGTGTGTGTGCGTAACCAGCACTTGTTGGTACTGAAAGTTAGATATACCACGAAGAGAATGCATTTTTAGGGCAAGAGCACTTTCAGAGAAAAACAAGGGCTTTTAGGGATGTCACTGCAGAGTCCTGAATTCTTTCTAAAAAGGCTCCATTTTGTGCCATAAAAAGTCGAAGGAGAAAGAAATCCATCTCGGCAGAGCTCTGATGTAAGGAAAGTTGCAGTACAGCAATCGGTGCTTTCTTTTATGTTTTACTCATAACCATCATAGCAGGCAAAGGCAAACACTTGTCTAATTTGATAAAATATCTTTAATTGCAGCAACGGCGTTTGAGGTTTGGGCTGGAAGCATAAGCTCTGTTTGTAATCACAGTTCTAGCCGTACTCCACAATCATCTCCAATCACTGCCAATTAGCATCTGTTAGTCTGTTGTTGCTTAATTCAGATGCTCTGGGATGTTCAGTTGCATTATTCATACCTTGTCTGGGAAAATGTATTTTAAAAATGAGGAGTACTACAGGATTTCATTGTAGTGTGATAGATTTTATTATTTTTATTCCTCCCCCCCGCCTCGTTTTAGTTACTCTAGTTGGTGTAGAAAGGAAAACTGTACATGATTCGGGTCCTGCATTTCACATTAGAAAGTAGTTGTTCATGGAATCATAGAATGTGTTGGGTTGGAAGGCACCTTTAAAGGCCATCTAGTCCAACCCCCTGCACTGAGCAGGGACATCTTTAACTAGATCAGGTTGCTCAGAGCCTCGTCAAGCCCGGCCTGGAATGTCTCCAGGGATGGGGCCTCCACCACCTCTCTGGGCAACCTGTTCCAGTGCCTCATTGTAAANTAAAACCATCACCCCTCGTCCTATCGCTACATGCCCTTGCAAACAGCCCCCCCCATCTCTCCTGTAGCCCCTTTAGGTACTGGAAGGAGCTCTAAGGTCTCCCCGGAGCCTTCTCTTCTCCAGGCTGAACACCCCCAACTCTCTCAGCCTGTCCTCACAGCAGAGGGGCTCCAGCCCACTAGCTTCATAGAGAGTTCTTGCTTCATAGAGAATTTTGGGGAGAGATTAAAAAAAAAAAAAATCAAAGCTTGTATTTTTTTACATAACAGTTTGGATTTGGAAGTCATCATTGTGAAAAGTCATTGATACTCAGGACATTAGGAACAAAAAGAAGGGAAAGAAAAAAAAGAAGAGAGAGCAGCTGTGTTATGGAGGACTGCCGTAACCGGTGATAGAGATTTTAAAAGGACTTTTAAATGCCAGTTTTCAGAATTGAGTCCAGTCTTCAGTAGAGAGCAGGAGGAGGAGAGCTTGGGGTGGAACAGGCCATCTCTGCACCTGAAGCGAGATGCTGAACGCTTCTGCTACTGCATGGGATTACCTACAGTGTAGTCTGACACAGCGGTGCTCGCCAGGGGCTTGGGGTTTAAGAGCTTGTTCTTTAATTTATTTAAACATCAAGCCTGTTTTTTCCCCTCTACAGGCTTTTGTTCTGACTTCAGAGGAGTGTCCTGGTTTTGGCTGGGGTAGAGTTTATTTTCTTCCTAGTAGCTGGTGTAGTGCTGTGCTTTGGATTTAGTACGAGGATAACGCTAATAACACGGTGATGGTTTAGTTGTTGCTGAGCAGTGCTTGTACTAAGGCCAGGACTTTTCAGTCCTGCCCGCGAGGAGGCTGGGGGTGCACAAGAAGCTGGGAGGGGGCACAGCCAGGACAGCTGACCCCAGCCGCCCAGAGGGCTCTTCCGTACCGTATGATGTCCTGCCCAGTATATAAACTGGGGGGACTTGGCTGGGGGGGATCGCTGCTTGGGGACGGGCTGGGCGTCTGTCAGTGGGTGGTGATGTGCATCACTTGTATATTCTTTTATCATCATTATTATTATTTTCTCTTCCTTTACTATCCTATTAAACTGTCTTTATCCCAGCCCACGAGTTTTTTTTCCCTGATTCTCTCCCCCATCCCACTGGGGGGGTGGGGAGTGAGCGAGCCGCTGTGTGGTGCTGGGCTGCTAACTGGGGTTATAAAGTATGACAAGGAGTTATTCTTACTGTGAGCGAGTGCAAATGATTGATTGAATCTGTTTGGTTTTTTCTTCACATGGTGATTTTAATAAGGAAAAATTAATACTAGCAAAGTATGTTTGCTAGTATTGCTAGTATTTTCCCTCTGAAAGAGGGGAAATTTAGATTAGACAGTACGAAGAAATTGTTGGCTGTGAGGGTGGTGAGCCCCTGGCCCAGGTTGCCCAGAGAAGCTGTGGCTGCCCCATCCCTGGAGGGGTTCAAGGCCAGGTTGGACGGGGCTTGGAGCAACCTGGGCTGGTGGGAGGTGGTCTTTAAGACTAGATGGTCTTTAAGGTCCCTTCCAACCCAAACCATTCTATGATTCTATGTTTAACAAAGGGCTTTGTTTGATTTTTGGTTTCACATTAAGTTCCATGAAATGGTATTTTTTTTTTAGTGCCCCAGTAACAAAAGAAAGCCAACCATGGCAGAGACCCACATGGGGATACGTGGGCCATGCACGCATTCATTACGTGACTGATGTTCTCTGCGTATGTGAATGTGACATGGGGATAAAGAGGAATGAGTGCAGCAGTAATTTCTTTTTTTTTTTTAAAAAAAAAAAAAAAAAAAAAAAAAAAAAAAAGGGGGGGATAACTCGTGAAAGCACAGGTCCTACAGCTGCCAGTGGAGCCAGTGGTGATGATGGGTGTTTCTGGGAGTTCACGCACGAAGAGTCTGTGCCAAACTCTCAGATAAGTTTGTTCCACTAATCAGACGCCTGTTAATAACAGCTCAGATTTACGACACTTCATAACAGCACAAGAAGAAATATTCATTCTGTTATTGACTTTGTGGAGGAAAAAAAATCTAATAAAGCATTAAGAGTGCTTAATCAATACACGTGTAGGACTGTGCTTGACTATCAGAATGAGCAGCTTTGTTTGCTATTCAGGCTGATAATTTATGGTTAGCGCTGGAAGTGATGGATGTAATTTATGTTTTAGAGACAATTACTGTTCAAAGACGACTGTTACAAAGCTCTTGCACAAAATGAAGGGAAAGACAAATGCAGGCTCTGGGGTGTGAGCGTTGTGCTCGCCCGCCTGTCCGGTGTATTTGCTCACTACGTTATATTTACATATAAGATTGCGATGATGTATATGCATATGCATTAGTGTGAACTATGTTGTGTCATAGCAGTGAGTGGCCTTTAAAGTTCAACTCAACTTTCTCGGGTTTCAGGATGTTTTAGACATATGGTTTTGGTTGAAGACCATCTGGGCCATAATTTTAAAAAACAGTGTCTAAAAACTGTAAGTAAGTTAAGGAGCTACCTATTTGCTGGATCTTTAGCACTTTTTAAAGATTGAATCAAATTATTTAGATCTCTACATGAGAAGTTGTCAAGTGTGCTTTATGATTTGCAGACACTTGCCTATAACACCTCCTTATAAAAGCAAATTGTAATACAGTTGCGTATATACTCCTTTGTTCTGGTACCAGGCACTCAGATACATTAAGGTACACATATAGGTGCATTTAAGTTGCACATCATAAACTGTATTTAGGCTTTGATTCTAACCTCTATGAGGGTTTTGTACTTGAAAGTATTTGAGCTTTGTCTTCTGAGTTAGGAATTTCCATGTCTAGATTGCTATTATAGTCAATGTAAGCTGCCAGTGCCTGTTAACAGTAATCAAACCTTTTAGATAAAGATAAATTTAACATTTAGGTTCCGGAAATCAGACCATCTTCATCACAGTCTTCAGGCAAAAATCCCAGCTGGGAAGAAGTGGTATTAGTGAAATGCTGCCTTCCTCCTAAATAAATACATTCTCGTTACTTTGACCCCTAATTGAAGCACAGTGTGTTAGCCTAAGACTTTTAAACTAATCAAAATAACCTCCCCTCTTTGTGATGGTGGGCTTTGTTCATGTGGTATTGCAATAACAATGTGAATGATTTTACAGATTTTATTCCGCTTCAGTGATTTATTGACAAGTCCAGCGAGCTCTGACATGCACCGAAGTCAGCACCTTACGGGTCAGAGCACGGGTTAGCCCCAAAGGCTGGTCACTGAAATGGCAAGTTTGCATGTGGTTGCATTAAATATGTAAAGTTGTTGTTCGTATGCAGCTGGTAAATATAGAAACCTTGGAAAATAGGTTTTAAATAGTGGGCTGCAGCTATGAGATTCTCTTTGTTATCTTAAAAATGAAATTTTGTATTAATAGCTATTGCATAAACTTGTTACGCAGGTAAAATATGCTTAAAAATACTTTAACCTGTAGGCAGTGGGTTAGCTGGTGTTTCCCGTAGATCTAAATGCACGAACTGTTGCCAAAATTAACTGGGGATTGCTTTCGTTGTTTTCCTGCTGCAGTCCAACAGTCTCTCTTTGCCGGCTGCAGATTCTTTCTCCTTGCCCCGGTCGTGCCGCCAGGGCAGGCGCCAGCCCTTCCTGGTGTGTAAAGATGCTGAATTCAGCTCCGTGCCGAGGACCTGCAGAGCTGCAGCCCTCACCAGTAGCTCAGCATAGAGAGGTGTGTGGAGGAGACTTCTATCCTGACGTTCTTCTGTTTTCCAGCAGAACACTGATTTTTTTATTATTATTATTTTTTTTTCTTCATCTGCCTGCAATGTTTGAGAGCTAGTAATAGTGCAGGTCACTTCTGTTAGCATTAAAATTGGAATTACCAATGAAAAACACTTAGTCCAGTGTCCGCTTTTATATAAGGTTGTAGGAAAACTAAAATCTTAGACTTGCATTAAAGCTCGGTGAAGGGTTGTTTTCCCTGGAGCTGGGGATGTCTCTGCCTTGTTCTGCTCTGTGGTATTTTCAGCCAGGGAGTGAGAAGCATTAAACAAGAATACAGAAGTAAAGGGATCAGAATCACTCCTCCTCCATTTAGCATAAAGCTTCTAGGCATATTTAATTGGGCAAGGTGGTCCGTTTCATGGGGAAAAAAAGGCATGCTTCTCTACATATAAAATATTTGACGTGATTTTTAGGTAAAAGAATACCTTTTCACATAGTGCAGTTCTAAAATACCACATGCAGGGTGCATGGGACAGAGGCACATGTCTACAATCCATATTTTTGAATACTAGTGGATTTAAAAGACGCTGTGGATTTTTTTCTCCACACGTGTGGTAGACAGATCATATATAAAGTTAATATCAAGTTAATCTAGATGAAGTTTTTTCATTTTTTAAAACTTCCTTAAGATTTCACGTGGCAGGATTGAATGCTCACAGAGAGTATGTCCCATGGATAATGTTTTTTGTGTTGCAATATTGGCTCTATAAATAAATGTGAAGCATTGCAGTAGCAAACATCGCATTTGTTGGTTTTGGTTTTTTTTTTTTTTTTTGAAGCGCCTACAGCATGTCATTACAGATGGATTGATAGTCTTCATAACGTTGAACTTTTGTCAGACCTAACTTGGCAGACTTGTTACATGTCAGAAATTTTCTGTCGTTTTTCTTGCTATTCAAAAGGCAAATATATTTGCAACCTTGAATGACATTGAATATGGAAAGCAGACAGAAATTTATCATTTGACAGAATTGTTTTTGTTGGTTTTTTCCCTTTTTTTTTTTTTACAGTGGCAAAGCTGTAATCGGATTTTAAAATTCTGATTACTCTGTGTTTTAGGAATATACAGCAGCTGATTGCGGCTTATAAGAGCTTTTTACAAATGTAAAACACATTCTTTATTACTTCACATTCAGATCATTTATTTTGGTGCTTCTTGGACTGAGGCAACGTCTGACCTTTATTACTGGGTTGTACAAAACAACTTGGCAGGGTACAGGCGATGGGGAAGGTCCTGTACAGGAGACAGTACAGCGAAGGATGCAGATGCTTAGAGAGCAAATTTTCATAACACTAAGGTTAAAACTAGTACACTTTATACCTAGTTAGTGTGTTCCTTCAAATGTGAGTGCTTTGTAATAGGTGTAAAAGCTGTAGGAAAAGCTTATTTTGGTGTCTTAAACTATGATTTAATTTCTGAGTTACGATGATTAGCTTTAAATTAAGTATTTGTTTTAAAGAGACATACGAATGAAAAGTCAGGTTTTCTGCATATAATAGAAAAAGCTGTAGATTTCTGGTGTAAAAAGCAGCAAAGAAATGGATGAAAGCATTTCATGAAAGGATGAAAACAAGTCTTGAGGCAGAGACAAGGAAATCCTGGAGAGATCATTAAGAAGACAGAGAGCTGGAAGAAGATAAAATTATCATATATCACCAATACTTTTGCGGGGGCTAAATTCATAGGTGGACCACAGCATTTTGTGCTGAACAAGAAAGAAAAAGATTTCTGATTGCTAAAAGAAACACGCTGCAATCAAAAGGGAAAAACATTCTATACATTAGTATGCAATAGCACTATACACTTCCGAATGTATCATACCCTAGTGAAATCAAGAGGGTAATGATTAACTCCTTAGCTGGAAAGGTTTTCTTCCAATATTTTGGTTCAAAATACAGACACTGGTGTTAATAAATTGGGCTACACATTGTAGACCACATCACTTAGTCAATATTTTATGCTAGGACGTCATGTAGCACTGTAGGTGCTAAACACGGTGTAGAAGAATAAAGTAGTTCTTCCCATTGTTTTGTTTAAAAAAAAAAAAAAAGAGCAGGAGATTTTTTTTATTAGTTTTCAATACTGTTAGTATAAATAGAAGTCGAAGCTGTGGAGCAGGGTTATTATGTGGCTCATTAGTGTTTATTACCACAAGGCACATCAAGATGTCTGCTGCTTAGAGGGAGTAAATCGTTTGGAACATGCCCGTTTTGTCGATCTTCTGCATGATGCTCGGCGCTAGCGTGCCTTCTTCCAGCGCTTTCAGGAGTATGTCTAAAATCTGTCGCTTGTCATATGTTCTCTCCGTCTCTTGCTGAAGAGAAGTGAACAGACGAATGTCTTATTTTGGTACGATTTGTTTTTTGCATTTTGGAGCGGGAGGGAGTGTTTTTCATCGTGAAAGTTTCTGTCTAAATTGTGTTCCTATGAAATCAGAAGTGCCTTGACTTCACGCGAGTTAGGATTTGGTTTGTTGTGTAGCTCTGAGGTAACTGAATTTCTTTTTATATAGCTTGACAGTGTTTTTCAGCATCACTGAGGACAAAGAAGGTTTAACTTTATCGGTCATTACATTGAATTTAGACCCATAGAGAAATGGGATGGGTTTAGTGAGTTTGCGCCTCTTCAGCTGCACTTCAGTAGATGTTGGCATTTCATGGTGTTCACTTTTCTTTTAGCCTTTCAGTAGCCTGAAACCTCCCCAGAAATTTCTTTTAACCTCTGTTTTTGGACAGGCTCAGAAATGAGCTAGTAAAGTTAAGCTCAAGCTCATCAAAAAACTAACAAACCTTGGTAAATCTTAGACTTTAACAGCAACAGCTAAGGAACGCGGTTGAAAGGCTCTCGTCTCTCTTGCGTGAATGTGAAATTCTTTCTTTTTTTGATTTATCTTTACAGCACTTTGTATTTCTTTTGACCGGTGTCTAATTAGGAGTTTTTTAAAACACTGCATTTCCCCATTGGGGATGCAGAGTGCTGCGAATATCAAGTAACTGCCTGCGATTTTTACAGGCATGACGCTTGTCTTCTGCTGCTTAACCTTCCTCCTCCTGCTTTTCTTGCTCTCTAGCCTGAATGTCATGTGTGATCTCTACCAGTGCCAAAGGCCTTGCGGATAGGAGATCTGTCACCTGCGTCCTCGTGCCAGGCTTTGAGAATGTGGTGTGTCCCCTTAGCCCTGGCTTTCCCCTCACCAATATGCCGAGGAGGTCGGCTCTGCCAGCGAGCCACGTCAAGACATTTGTCAAAAAATTGAGAAAAAGACACCCACAACCAGTTATTCTTTTGCAGGTTCGTTGCTGTCCCTGCTTGCCCCTGCACTGATGAACTACGTGTCTGTGTGACATTAGTACTTCAGAGGGCAAAGCAAGCAAGAAACCATTGCTCAAGAATGCGTTCCAGAATATATGAAATCAGAGCAGCAAATACCTGCTGGTTTTGTTATATTTACTGTCCCATTTGACAAATTCTCTAGTTTGGAAATACTTCCATACCATCTGTTGTCTCTGATCCTGTTCAACAGAGCAGCATTACAGGCCTGACGATTTCGATCACATTTCTTCAGAAATTCTTGTGCAGAGTATATAAGTACACGGGTTAAAAAACAAATGTCCGCACCATTGATTTTTCTCTGCCATTGGCTAGTCAATTTATTTATTTATTTATGTGGCTCTTTAATGTTCTTCATTTATAATGTATAGCTCTTCATCTAATTTTTCCTATTCAGAATCATGCAGGCAAGCACTAACCTGATCAGGTGACTAAGAAAGATGCGTAGATATTAGTGCACACATATCTGAAAGGAAAGAAGGACCTTAATTAGTCTAAAATAATACCATCTTTCAGAGATTTCTCATCTCGGCCATGACTGTTGGAATCTCTTTATCAGGGAGTGTAATGATAGGACACGGGGTAACAATTTCAAATTGAAGGAGGGTAGGTTTAGATTGAATATTAGGAAGAAATTCTTTACTGTCAGGGTGGTGAGGCACTGGAACAGGTTGCTCAGGGAGGTTGTGGGTGCCCCATCCCTGGAGGGGTTCAAGCCCAGGCTGGACGGGGCTTTGAGCAACCTGGGCTGGTGGGAGGTGTCCCTGCCCACAGGGGTTGGAACTGGATGGTCTTTAAGGTTGCTTCCAACCCGAACCATTCTGTGATTCTAATCACACACAAATGAGATGGTGCAAAGGACACTACAAAGATAGTTCCTGATCTTGCTGCATGGAAGTGGGGAGTTGGGTGGAGGCTGCAGCTGGAGCTGGGTGGACGCTGCCGCTCACCTTGCTCAGAAGAGGGGGAGGGACAATACCACCATTGCACCTGTTGGTTGAGTTGAGGGGCACAGCAATGTAGCTGGGGGCCATTGCTGCAGCGCTTGCCTTCAAGGTCGTTAGCTGTCTCAGTAATTCTTTCACTCTGTCACATCAGAATAGTACACAATTGTCCTCATATAACCAGGTAACGTGCCCAATGCCCGCTCTTTACTCACCACCTAATGCTTTCTCCTGACAGACGTAAATGAGTGCACCACTGAGAACGGCGGCTGTCATGGCCAGTGCTGTAATACCATCGGCAGCTACCACTGCAAATGTCCAGCTGGCCAGAAACTGGAGGAAGATGGAAAATCCTGTGGAGGTAATGTTTTGTACTGTGTCTCACTGCTATTAAGAAATCAGAGAAGACATTGGAAAGGAAAAGGAAATGTTAGCTTTTATCTGGAGCCAGCTGAAGAGCGTATACTCAGAGTTGTCAGGAGTGCAGATCTTCTCATGTCTGGATTATGAAGATGTAACTGTAAGAACACTTCAAAGGGTTGGGTTTTTGTTTTCTTTTTTTTGAAAAAATGTTATCACTTAACCTGGATTGGCTATGCCATGTTCTGATTATGGAATTTCCATCATCAATTTAAAAACCTGAAGAAAGTGTATATGTTTGATAACGTTTCATCTGTCTCTAAAACAAAATGGTTCTTATCAGAAAATACACATACATTTTTGCATTTCAATCACAATTCCACAGCTAGAGATTAACTGAATAAAAAAGGATTTAAAACCACATGCTACGTAAACCCATTTGTCGTCTTCCTAAGGGAAATATAAGTCTAGTTAGTGCATTATGGGGTAAAATTTGTTCTTATGCAAAAGCAAAACATCGCATAAGCTTATGTTAGAACACATAATGACTTCTTAAAGATGCACTGGTAAACACAGAGTGAGTGTAAACAAGGCCATCTGATCTGCTGACCTACAGTCACTACATTTTTTTGCATCATCAGATGCAAAAGGTAGAGGAGACCAGGTGTAAAGTAGCCAAGTGTACTGTATTGCAGGCCAGAGCAGTTCCTTCTTCTTGAACACTCCTCTGATACAGGTAATGAATGGTCGCTGCCGTATGATCTTGTGTGCGCTGGCTGGGTGCCTGGATTGCACCCTCGATTGCATTTCATTGCTGCAGTAAGTATATCGTTGACGGGTTTTGATTACCTCAAGATGAAGGGTGCTAGGTAGGTTTTCATGATCTGTATTACCATCTTTTCACAAGAAACGATCTTCTCCGGCTTTTGCTGTTGCATAGTGTCTCACAAATACCTTTATTCGCAGAATTCATTTTACCATTGTCCTTCAACTCCTTTCTTGTTTGTACAAAGCAATGTATTTCTTGGTTGTAGTCATATGCTTTATCCTAACTTTATAATTTATCTTGCTGCACTCCTTTTTTTCACTAGAAGATGGTAGAATTATTTTCCACAGCCAACCTATCATTTGATATCCAAGTTGAACAGTGCAAATAAGCTGTAGATGGTTATTTTATTTTGATTGAAGTTTTTCATTATGGTCCTCCACGTTTTCATTTTGGCCTTTTGAGGGCTCAAGCCAGAAATGCTATCTGTGATTCACAGTTTCCTGCTACTTCTCCTCAGCCTTCTCTTATCTCTTTTGGGGACTGGTTGGTGATACGCCACGAACCAGTGTATAAGTCTATATGTTGATGACTACTTACTGCTTTTAGATATGTGTAAAAATTGTCCAAATTCTAAGTATTTGAAGGCAGGGGTCCTACTCATTGTAATCCTAAATTGCTTAGCATGTAAGAGTCCTCTTTCCTTTAAAATAGTTTTGTGTTAATAAGTTAAATTAGTATTCGTTCTACTTGATTCTTCTATTCTTAAAATATACCTTAAATTCTAGTATTTTGATGTTCTTTAAAAACTCAAACAGAGCCAAAGATATTTGATTCTTGTACTATATACTATCTAACCAGAAATGACAGGAGAACGTGTTGGTAGCTGTTTTGAAGCTGCATTTGGAAATCTTTAGACAAAGATGGAAACGCACAATAAACTGGAAACGCTTAAGTGATAGAACAAAGTGAACATTGCAGTAACACTAATTAGACCTGAACTTTTGTGGAGATAATGACGACGAGTGTATGGCTGTACTGACTTGCAAGAAGGCCAACGTCAGCCAACTTTGAGCCATCAGATGTTACAATATAAGTAACTTTGTGGTTGATTATTACAGAAGGGAAAAGTGAGCTTCCAAACAAACCTGCATGTGCTGCTGGAAGGTGTCGGTCTTTCAGGAGATCACATTGAATGGGTGTTTTATTGATGCCCCTGCGTTGCTCAAAGGGGTCATTTTGCAGATGAGAGTAAAACAGCTTCTCATTCAGGTTAGCCAGCATTTTTGGAGGAATAAGGCTTTTAGTTGTTCTGGATAGTTACATTCTTTCTTTCTTTCTTTATAGCATCATTGTGCTTTATGTTGCCCCTTAGTCTAAACTCGCGCGTTAAATAGATGTGTACTATTGTTCTGCTCCCATTATCTGTCTCATGGTTGGTTTTATTTCACTGGTGACTGAAATGATCAATTGGTGTACAGATTTTTTTATAAGCCAAGGTACGAATAAGGTGTATTGGTAAAAAAGCACCATGGAAGTAGAACAGATTTTATTCAGTAAGTCATCATTAGTGCAAAGATTGATCCTGGTTTTCAGAAACAAAATAGAGCATCCTTCTGACAAAAACGAAGGATGTTGTCAGGAAATAACTGTGTGGTTTTTTTTTTTTTTTTTAAATATGATTTTAGCCATTTGTAGCTGTTTAATGCTAAGAAAGGGAAAGAGGATAAAAATTCACTAATCCGACAACATAATGAAGGGTACTGCTGATTTGGTCAATAATAGCTGGGGGGTTTGTGAGCAATGTTAGGAGACCCAAGGGCCTAATTTCACAGCTAGAATGAGCTGGGGATGCTCAGCATCTCTATCTTCCTGGACGTTAGAGGTGTCTGCAAGACACAAGGCTCCATGAATACGAAGAAGACGACAGCATAAAATGGGAAAGATAATATTAAAATAAAACTGTTGCTATCAGCATTAACTAAACATTGCCTTTCTGGGATGGTTCTGCAGATGGTTAAAGCCATGTGGGGAAGGGGATGGAGCAGAACAGCCTGGGTCATCCCACCCTGTGGGCTCCATGCTCCTTTCGAGGCCTGGGAGGATCTTTTCTAACTCACTTATGGCAGGGTATATCATTCAGAGTTATGTGGTGTGTAAAGTCTTACTTCACTTCATTAAGGGATGCTTATATCAAGAGGCAGGTTGTAGTAAGGCATGTGCATCTATATAGAAATGCCAGCCAGCCCGGCGAACTGATTAGCCTTTCAAAACTAATTATCTACATGTTGTACTGCAGATTTTACTCTTTCGTGTTCGTGGCCAGAACTTCAGTTTTCTTATCTGACAGGGAAATATTTTCTGGCAGATAGTCGCACAGGCATTACAGATTTTGACAGAAAGCTCATGCTTACCTCACACTCTTCATGTGTCCGATGGAAAGTAATGATGAGAAAGGATTTGGATTTAAATCGCTGCACAAATAATGCAACAAATTAGTATTTGACTTTTATTAGGATATGACAGCCTGATTCTGTGCCCTATGCATGTGTACCAGCGTTCGGCATTTCGGGGGCAGTCTGGTGGGCGGCCATGGGTGGATTTGCTCAGAAAGCTGTATCTTGGTCTGAGTAAGGGAGAGGAAATGTGTGTGTGTTTGTACTCACAAATCAGCTTTGCCTTTGTGCAATACCTCCTGGCTTGTTAAGCAGAGGTACTGCTGACTCCTTATGTGATACTCTGCGAGGTGTGCAGATATTCTCATTTTATACTTGATATTAATGCAATACAGTTCTACTCAAACATCACAGAAAACAAAAATGGTATTTTCCAAACATAAATACCATCTTAAAACTCAATTATTGGCACAAGTCCAGACACGAAAGACATGCTGAGACTACAGCTACAAACGCGCGTTTTCACACATGAATAAGCTCCAGAAGTCAAATTAAAAAAGGTCATGACCTTATGTTAACCTTCTTTGATAAACTGTCATTTCTTATTTATATTATTGTGCTCTGCCAAGGCGACTGAAGGAAGTTAAGAGACAAATGAAGTACGATGATGAGCTGTTGACGAAAAGGAGCTTTTATTTTACTGATTAGAGTTATATTGCAATCACCGCAACCCCGTCCCCAGGGGTTTTGGTCACACTTCAGAGTCCTGGCAGGTCTCCTGCCCTTTGCCAGAGGGACTTGCGGAGCGGCTGTGTCCAGAGCCAGTGTGTGACTTTCCAAGGCCACCATGGTTTACCCCAGTAATGTGATAGTCATTGATTTAGCCTGATCCCAGGTCAGATGAGAATTCTCCAAACACTGTTGCCACGGAAGAGTTAACGGCTGACCTAAAAGAGATACTGAAGGATGTGTCTGAGAGAAAGAAAGTGTTTATTAAAATGACCTCAGCATTTATTTAGTCTGTAAAGTTTGAGGTGTCGATCCTAACTTACTCTTGTCAAAGTCTGCTTTTGTCAAAGAGAACAAACATGCTCATTCTGCATTTGGAATGTTTTCCTTGCTCAACAAATCAATGCACCAGGCTTCTGCCACGTCCTGTGAAAAAAACCTGAAGAACGTAATACCAAGCACCTCTAGGGAAATGCCAAGGAGCTTTTTCACTTGTTCATTTGTTTTTTAAAAGAACAGGAGAAATTAGTCCACTGGAGGGATTCAGGATGCTTTTGCATTGTCTTATTTCAGAAAGTTGCATTTGACTCATAAGACTATGGCATGCCATGACACAAAGTTGGTTATTTTCAGGAACGCTTCAGTAGAAGGAGAACAAGGAAAATAAACTGTATTTTACAAAAAGAAAAATATACTAGTTCTGATTACAGGCACGACAAGTACTGCTCCGCATGAACCCAAATCTTGGAGCAGTCAAGTGAAGGCACTCCTAGATGAGGTGAAGCCACCCAGCCGCCTTCATCTTTCTCTATTTCAAGACCTTGTCTTGAGATACGGAAATAAAACCAGCTACAGGAATTATATCACAGTTATCTAATTACTTGTAACTGAATTACTGTGCCCACTTAGTGTCCGCTTCAGAGAATTAGGGGAACAGACAGCTCCATCTTGTGACCTTAACAGACCCTGGGTGAACAATCTTGTTAACTAAGATATTTTAATGTGTTGGTTTTTTACAGCAATTCAAGAAGGAGGCAAAAAAAGACTAGGCAAAAGAAAAAGACTTGTGAGAGAAAAGAGGACAAAACCTAATTTCTGGTATTTCCAACCCTGTCGTTAGGTGCTCACGGGTACCCTGGGACTCCAACATGGGTTCATAGAATCATCTAGGTTGGAAGGGACCATTAAGATCGTCAAGTCCAACCATTAACCTAACACTGCCAAAACCACCACTAAACCGTGTCCTAAGCACCATGTTTACCTGGCTTTTAAGTACCTCCAGGGATGGTGACTCAACCACTTCCCTGGGCAGCCTGTTCCAATGTTTGACAACCCTTTTGGTGGGGAAATTTTTCCTAATATCCATCTTAACACCCAGACACCCAGAGACACACACACACCCTGGCGCGACTCGAGGCCATTTCCTCTTGTCCTGTCGCCTGTTCCTTGGGAGAAGAGACCGACCCCCCCCGGCTACCCCCTCCTTTCAGGGAGCTGCAGAGAGCGAGAAGGTCTCCCCTCAGCCCCCTTTTCTCCAGGCTGAACACCCCCAGCTCCCTCAGCCGCTCCTCACAGGACTTGTGCTCCAGACCCCTCACCAGCTCCGTTGCCCTTCCATGGACACGCTCCAGCACCTCAGGGTCTTTCTTGTAGTGAGGGGCCCGAAACTGGACACAGCACTCGAGGTGGGGACTCACCAGTGTTGAGTACAGGGGGATGATCACTGCCCTAGTCCTGCTGGCCACACTGTTCCTGATAGAGGCCAGGATGCTGTTGGCCTTGGCCACCTGGGCACACTGCTGGCTTATATTCAGCTGGCTGCTGACCAACACCCCCAGGAGGCCCTTTTATATCCGGCAGCTGTTCTTACAGCTAAGTCAGAAAACTCACAAGTATTTACGTTTCAAAATATCAAAAAGCTGTGAAGCTCTCTGTCAGAGGCCAAAGAATAAACATTTTCTTTTCCATTAGTTTGTACATTTAGAATACTGGTAGATGTCTGATCACTTGAAGTTAATTTAACCAGAAGCAATACCTGTTTTTACATTTAAATATTGTTTATTTGTGGTTGCTCCTACCTGTCAAACCAGGATCTTCAGTCACAAATAAAAAGCATAATTACTGCTTTTGATTTTAGATCCCAGTTGATAAAAATCAAGGGTCCCCTTACTCTTCTTATAAAGGGAAATATATTAACCAAGATTAAGGATTAATTGCGCATTTTAAATGCTTTTTAGCATTATGCAGTCAGACTTCCGTGGTTTTCTGGAGACTATTGAGTTTAGGCAGAACTGTGTGGAGTTTGCGCATGGCTGCAGAGAGAATCCATGCAGAAACTATCTGAAGACATTCATAGCTGTATTTGCAAACCTTGTTGGGAGTTTAATTTTAGTTTTACTCCTGAGGAATTCTTTTGGAGATTCCCCATTCTCATTGTGAAGTATTTGTCTTAATGAAGGCTGGAGGTCGTTTGTCTGACCTTTCTTACGCGCTCCCGTGCTGCTTTTGGAGCCAGCGGGGATCAATAGCTGCGAGAAGCTGTTGCGCTCTCCTGGGCAAATAGCGTCATCCCTCTGCATTTGTCTCTTCCTGGTAGTGCTACAGCAAAAAATGTGTTCCAACTAAATAGTAAAAATTCCAACAGATTCATAGTAAAGTTTATATTAACTGTAGGTTATTGGACTCTTTAAATAAATTGCCTGAATCCTGATGAATGGGAAGCCCAAGGCAGGCAGGAACCTGGGCTGAATTGCGGCGGGTTCATTTCAGGCTCGCAGCGACTGCCAGCACGTAGCGAATGCCACGGGTGGGTTTGGTCAGTCCCCTCTCATTTTGTGAGCCCTCCCAAGCCTAATCCACTCGATTACACGCTGGGGACACACAAACCCTTTCAATCTTATTAAAAGGTATCATATACTAACCTCAGCAAAATCACAGTCATTTTGGGTCTGACCTGTTTCTCTTCAGTCAGGGAAGGGCAGACACATCACTTGGACCGGAACAGACACTTGCAACCTATTTTTTGAGCACTTCTGTGACAGTCACAGAATCACGGAATTTTCAGAGTTGGAAGGGACCTCTAGAGATCATCTAGTCCAACTCCCCTGCTAGAGCAGGATTGCCCAGAGCACATCACTCAGGACTGCATCCAGACAGGTCTTGAAAGTCTCCAGAGAAGGGGACTCCACACCCTCCCTGGGCAGCCTGTTCCAGTGCTCTGTCACGCTCACCGTAAAGAAGTTTTTCCTCATATTCGATCGGAACTTCCTATGTTCCAGCTTGTGCCCGTTCCCCCTCGTCCTGTCACTGGGAACCACTGAAAAGAGTCTGGCTCCATCCTCCTTAAACCCACCCTTTAGATACTTGTAAACATTAATAAGGTCCCCCCTCAGCCTTCTCTTCTCCAGGTTAAAGAGTCCCAGCTCTCTCAGCCTTTCCTCCTAAGGGAGATGCTCCAATCCCTCAATCATCTTTGTTGCCCTAAAGTCTTAGCTGAGAAGAGCATCTGATTCTCTGATAATTGATTTGTTTTTTAATTGTACTTGTTTAGATTTTTCCTTATTCATGCTTGACTGTTGCTAAAGTCTCCCTGCTCCTCTCTTACACGCTGAACAAAGACGGCTGTGAGCTAAACCACATAATTTCTCACATGTGACATCCCTCAGGGCAGATGAACTAACAGTTGTGACAGCTTCCTCCAAAGTGAATATTGCCATCGAAGAGTGAGCTCGTTTATCCTGGATGCATGTGTTTATTGATTGGAGCTGAGGACAGGCACAGTCAGTTTCCAGTCACTTTTTAGGCAGAAGTTTTATGCAGACAAGTTGGGTGGAAAAGGCTGGTGTCGAGAGCAATATCCTAATCTGAGGCTCCAAACCAACAGCTGAAGGAGTCCTACCTGCAGCCTTGGCTCTTTGGACAGACTGGGACTTACTTATATTTCAAGAATTCAATGATTATTTCAAGATAATCTTCCTAAATCTCTTTTTTCCATGGAGGAAAAATATCTTTTTCTCATGGAGGTTTGTTTTTTTTTTTGTGTATAGATTTTTTTCTCTTTGAATGCTTAATTCAACTGCAGCGTTTTAATAACAGCCTTTTGCATAAATAAACCATGCAACTGGCAGTGTAATTTTCAGGTTATTTAAGGATTATACAGGTTTGGGTGTAGCATGGTGTATCAGCATGTCATACGCTTCCTGCAGCCCATCTTCTACTGTGTTCCAAAGCAGCAGGTTTCTTAAAAATCATAGTATTATTCATAAACCACAGAAAACTGGCACCCTGTTCTGCATTTCAGTTACCAGATGAATTATTGATCACTGATCTGACATGGACTGAAAGGGAAAAATTGTTTCTGGATGTCACAGGCCTGCCAGGTAACAACAAATGAAGAGTCCCATCTCTACGGCATCCGCTGGTCTGGTCCATATGGCGCTTGAAAGCTCCCCGTGCGTCACAGCTGATTATAGACTCGGCACATGGGCTGCTTCCCCAAGGCTTCCAGCTCCCCTGTCTTCCTCCGGGATCTCAAAAGCCTCACATGGGCTCTACCAGCTGGAAGGAAATACTAAGTGGGAATCGTAACTTGCTATTATCTTTAGAAAGGAGTAGTTGCCTGAAGTGCAAGGAGAATGACAGTCATCCCCTTCCTGCTTTCTCTGCGTGTGTCTCCAGCTCTTGCAATTGTGAATTTGTGCAGAAAGTTGGGCTTGAGCAAACATACTGCCCTGAAAAGTTTTCTTTGTCCAAATTGCTCGATGCATAAAGCTTTATTGATCAGCTTTTGACAATGAAAACATTTAAGGTTCGGAAATACTATAGTATTTGCTGCACCAGTCAGGGATTTAATGTGGTTTAATTAATGCAAGAGCTTTGAATGGTGGATGAAAAGCACTATATAACTATATGAAAAGACTATTATTGTCCAGACAAAATATAATATTTAGAAATAATGTGACAAAAATGAGAGACTGCAGTACAAATATGTTTTGAAATATTTCCAGGGCTCTGATTAGTTTATATTAGCTAGTTTCTAGCATTTATGACTACCTCTGAAAGGCAGGTTATGGAGAATGTTAACATTCCACTGGGCTGATTGACAATAATTAGTTTATTTTAAAGGAAAGGAAAGAAGCATGGTATTGTTGCAGCTGACTAATGTGAATTAAAAGCTAGGTAATCTTTTCCGCAATTACAGAGATACAATGATTGCCGTTGTCAGAGAAGAAAATACACTCGTACTTTTAAGAATCATTGTGTAGGAAGAGCTTTGCAAGCCTGAAATTGAAGCTCTGGTCATGGTCTCCAGATTACGGCTAGTAGTAATTTTATGCAGAAGCAAGACTTCTGAATACTTAAATTATAGCTTGTTTGTAGCAAGGTATTTACCAGCAAATGTAAGCATCTTATAAACAGCACATGAGTCATCTTGGTGTTTGTTTTGAGCACATCGAAAATGTAAATTGCAACTGAATTACTCTTGTGTGGAGAGGCAAGGCTTAGAAACCTTCAATTCATACTTTAAATGGAAATTATGAGAGGAAAACTGTACACATTTGCCTTTCCGTGGAGAGTATTGTGCAGGGTAACTACGGCTTTGTCTATAGCTTTGCCTACAGGCTACGTAAACAGGGACTAACGGCAGATACAGAGATAGGAAGAAGTACAACTCCTGAGTGGTGTTTATATTCCTCTTTAGAAGCGTTTAATACCAGTTTTGACTGGGACAAGTGATAGAAATCCCATTTTTTATTGAAATGCCCGTGGATTTTACAAGCCATCTGATATACCCTTAAAAAGCTTTAAAACAATTTGTGATAAAATCTAAACCAAATAGAAATCTGTGAGCTTCTCTGTTCAAAGCGTTGGCCCAAAGGAAGCGATCCAGACATGACTGTCAGCAAGATAGCAACTGCTGGGAGGGCTACAGTTCATTATTAAAAGATCAGTAGTTTGATCAACATCGTATCGGATTACTCATTCTTCAATTACATGAGTACCTGAGGGCATTAACTGGGATTTATTAGAAGACCAACTTGAAATAAACCTGCTGTTGATGCATACCAGATCTTTGAAAGACCCACCTGACTACCTTGTTAACAGTTCCTGTCCCAAAAGAGATTCAATGTCAGCCAAGGACTTCAAAAACAACTAATAAAAATAGAGCAATCAAGTGATCAATTTGATGTCATTTTTAATCTCGGGGGGGGTGGGGGGGGGGGGAAGGAAAAATAAAAAAAGGAATCTTCTGTGCTTGGTGACATCATTCATTAGGATCCTGCTCTGGAAGTTGGTCTGGACAGGTTTGGGATGTGCTAATGCCACTTCTCTCTTCTTGTGGGTTAATCAAGAAAATCTGTGTAATGTACTGTCATTTGCTTGCTGGCAATTTATGTTGCAGATCGACCTGGAGTTGATAGCTCCAGTGGGGGACCAATGCTTGTGGAGCCTTCTTGAGGAGGCGCCATGTGAACTGAGGCTGTAGAGCAATGTCAGTGAGACAGTTTTTACAGAAATGATGTGGTTTTATGGAATTGCGGATTGTGCTGTGGTCTCGTCTAGGTGAGATTAGCAGAGAGATGGAGCTTGGTGGCTGAATGGCATGTTTTCCCTCCATGTCTTCCTGGTCGCACACAGTCTTGTCACTGCAACCACAGTGCCAGCATCGCACGTGTTGAACGATATGGTTCTGACTGGCGATTGCTCCACCCAAACCAATTATTCCCAAGATTGGCTTATGTTCCACTCACTTTGCAAGATGAGTCTATCCATGTGATGTCTTAAAGCTTTTTACCAACCCAAGTAGGACATTTGTCACAACTAGCATTTGTGTTTCCGACCAGCAGAGTATATGTACTGTAAGCTGGAAGCATCAGATTATGAAGGTATTTGCATGATTATCATTTTCTTTTGCATATTTTACCTACTGTGTGGGGAAAAGACATTTCTCTATGCATCCTACTGTAGTAGAGACACTTACTGAGCTCAGCAAGTGGTCATTAGTATTGCTGCTAACAAAAACCAGATGTTCTCATCAGATCAGTCATTTCTCTCTTTTTATTCCATAACTGTTTTCTCAACTGTCGTATCCTGCTGAGAGAAGATGCTGATGGCCCAACATATAAACGTCTGTAGTACGTCTCAGATTTGAAACTGTGCAAGGAGTTTGGGCTCTATCATGCTGTCGCTTATTAAGTACATCTCCTCGTGGAGATCCTTTCCTCCTTTGCCACCCTCCCGTCTCCCAGCATGGCCTAACTGAATTGTGCTGAGGAACTGTATTTAAAAATTGATAGCCCCGTAACGAATTTTCCTTCTGCTATTGTGCCCCACGTCAGAAAAACTTGCAGGAGCATTGTGGTGAAGCTGCTGATGCTAGTGGTCTCAAAGCCTCTTTCCTAAGCAGAAATTACATAAAACTTTAATTATTGTGTTTCAGCCCACACTGCTGCAGTGCGCAGACAAAACGTCCTCTTCCAGCTTCACTGGTTACAGCTGGTACATTCATTTCTTTTCTACAGGAAACTAAAATTAACAAGGCTGTTTTCTTCAGGCTATAAACATTTTTAAAGATCATAAGTTACGTGTTTGTCTGGATTGTCGTTCTTCAGATTGTATTCCCTTGTTATTTCATGTGGTCATTCACTTATCCTGGCACCAGTTGTCCACTGAGAGTGGGTGGGTTTCTGTGTGGGTTTCATATTGATGTGAACTGGAGTCGTCAACTGTATGCAGTTGCCAAAATATCTATTAGTAGAACCCCAGTGTGAAGGCTGGTAACCCTATCGGTCTTCCTTTTTGGCTTCACTTCGCTGAGATGCTTTGTACTACCCCGAGATTCAGAAATGGGTCATCCTTTTTTGTTTTGAAGACTAAAAGTGGAGAAAAATGTACAGAACTGGTTTGTGAAAAGACAGGGATAAGTGTTGCTTCACGGCTGTATGAAAATGTCATGGTGTTGTCTGAGGTCGGTCCATGAAATTATCATGTTCTTTAATTCTATACCTTGATTTTTCTTGCAAGTTATCTGGCCCCAATAATTGCTGAAAACTCATATATATATATATGTGTGTCTCTGTGTGTATATTTAATAAAGAATGCCTTGAAACTCTAATTAGAGCTGCTTGACTCTAAAGCAGTTTACATATCACAGGCTTACACAGCTATCAAACAGATGCTTCTCCTTTTTTTCATTCAACTGACATTTTCATTTTCTCTGCATATTTTGAGGACTGAGCAGTGATGTGTTTTGACTCCTGAGGCTACAGACGATATCAAAATGAGGATTAGAAATGAAGCTTTACCTGTCAATTAAGTTGTTAAGCTTGTCCTCCACAGTGTCTACACTTTCAAATGGCCTGTTTATTGAATTTGAAATAGTTTTCATTCTTGACCTTGTTTAAATTGAATGGACAGTTCTAATTATAATCTTCAGAGTTTTCAACTGCAACATATGGTTTGCATATAGAGTTCTGGATGAGGGGCTCTTGCCTGTTTATTGAGCTAAACCACTGTTAAATATCTCAGGATAGATTGGCATGTCAGGCATTGGAAGTGAGCAGAAACTGGCAGTACAGATGTTGGCCGTTTTTGTCTTTTCACGTCGCTCTGTCCAGGTGATCTGCTCTTGAGGGACATTTGAGAAATGAACTGTGATTGCGGGATCCCGTCATTGGCGAGGAACAAGTCACCACTTTCAATGGTTGCATTGTGCCAGTCTTCACACGAAAGCAATATTAAAAAAAAAAAAAAAAGAAAGTCTTGGAGCATCTTTTTCCCTGATACATTCGCCGTCCCAACAATAAATTCAAATTACCAAGATCTTTGGCAAATCAACATCTTTCTTACAAATCGTCTATGGCTCCCACTAACGGGGTCATGTGACATCAATTTATTCATGTATTTATTCTCCAGTAGGGCCAGTGACAGATCAGGAAATTAAAACCAGGTCTTTAAGACTTGGTCGGGTGGATTGTTCCGTGCTTATAGATGTCTTCTCCCCAAAAGCGATTGCTGGTGCTGAGCCTGCCCCCTGGGGTTATAGGGCACCAGGCGCGTGTGCTGGAAGCAGCTTTCTGCCTTTCCTCCGTACTTCTCCCCCAAATAGCCAGATCTCTGAGATGCCTCTGTCCTCTTCCCTCCTTGAAAACAGTCACCAGGAATTGCAGCTCCCTTCAAATCCTGGACGTAAATATTTTTTCTGTACTGTACAAAAAGCTGTGGGGTTTTTTTTTTAATGCCATTGATTTTTCAATAATCAGATAACTTGGAAAGCCTGTTTCTGTGCATGGCTAATTGGATAGCCCTGCCAAAATACTTGCCGGTTAAAGCTGCTTTGTCCTTAATCCCGAGCAAAGAAGAAACATAGTAGAAAACTCATTGCCCTAACAAGGGTCCTCTTTCATTGTGGAGTCGGTGCGCAGGGCCTAAATTGGGTAAGGAATCTCTTAACCATGCCTTTTAACCAATCTCTTATCGGACGTGACATGCTCCTTTCAGTACGGTTTGCTGAAGCTATTCCCTTAATTAATTCTGTTGTAGCAGGCTTGCCTCAGACACCTGTGACTTACTGAAATTTAAGTAAGCTTCAGTAGCGATTGGAGCTAACCTGGCTGGCTTTGAACCGGAGCAGACAAAGGATGCTCATATAATCCATCGGAGGGGCCAGGAAAGGGCAGAAACAAATAGCTGAGGAGCAAAAATAAAAGCCTAGGAGCGTTAACAGTTCAAAATGACCCAGCTGGCTCCGCAGGAGCACATTTATCTATGCTGAAAGCTATTTCACGAAGGTGTTTTAACATCAGGTTCTAGTAGACCACTCAAAAGAGCTTGTAGCATATTTATGTTTTGCGGGTTTTTTTGTGAAGCATAAAAAACCCCTAGACTAGGAGTTTTGCAATTTGAAATCTCACAGCTATCAAAAACTGCTCTTTTCCCTCTTTGCTGCTCAGTTTGATGCAATGAAAGAGAAATATGTGTTCTATTAAAACAAACCGAAATTCTGCTTTTTCTTGTTGAATTTTAGGCTTTGCTTTTGACCAGACTTTAAACTTGTATTTTCTTCCTAGAGTCAATACTAATGTCAAACTTCTTTCATTGTGGAAAAATTGGACAAATGTTTTTCTAACCGCAGGAGTTTCAAGACTCCTCCGATCAAACTTTCAAACCCTGAGAACCACTTTAGTGTTAGTAAAACAGGAGAGATCATTTTAAAAACTTCAGCTGCAAGAGCAAACTACGTCATGCTTAATGGTGAGTATGTTTGTGAGTGGATTTGCACTGGTTGGCAAATTACGGGCTTTTTCAAACTCAAGACTTGAGGAGACCATGAGAGTTAGAAGAAGCTGTGAGCTGAATCTGTCATAAATTTATCTACTTAAAGCAACAGAGATTCTTATTTTTTGTTTCGCCTTTATCAAAATGATTTCTGACTTTCGTGACCAGCTTGTGAATGGCTGCGAACCAAGCCTGTTTCCCTTCCTTCCCCTAAGTATATAAACTATTTAATTTAGAAACACACTACATTAATGTGTAAAATCTGCCATGTAGATTAGAGGGGAAAGACCATATGATATTTTCACTTCATAACTTGTGTGAGGTTTAAACATCCTTTGGAACATATAAAAGAGACTAATCGCAGCGCCGTTACAAATAACAGAAGGGAAAGCACTGTCATACATCTTTGTTGATTTTAAATATCGTGTTAGATGATAGCAAACAATAAGGGAGTTTTCACATCAGATGTATTAAATGATCTGCAGCTGAAGAGACTGGGAGAGCTAGTCAGGGCAAGGGAGTGGTAAGCCAGATTTTTGTTAATTTATTTCCAAAGAAATGTTTTGAGTTGAGCGGTTTATCCACTTGCGATAATTTTAAGTGTATCTGCTTAAGGCTTCTCATTGTGGTTCTTTAGCTAAGATCCAACCTTCCCTTCCCTGTTTCTCTGTCACCATCATTACTGACTAATCCTCACAATATTGTGCGTGGACCAACGACCCACAGAGCGCTCTGGGTAAAGAAGGGACAAAACCCTGACTTCACTGGATTTTAACATAAAGCTGCAAAAAGTAGATTGTGCTTCCTCTTTATAGTCACAATTTTTTTGTTAATAATTGCTATAGTTATTTTTAATTACAGTCTGACTTTAAAGCCAGCATAAACCATCCTCTAAGTAAATGCAAGTAGGGTTTTGTGTTTTCCTGCTTCTGCTGGTTCCATCCTTTCTGCAGTGAGCTGGGGGGATTGTGGTGACTGGAGGAGGGTAACGTGCGTGTCATTCATTCCGATTTTATGTGGTATTTCTTAGGCATCTGGTAAAAAGGGTGTAGTTACGCTTCTGTGAAAGTCATTTGGGCCAGATCCGCAGATGGTGTTGTGGGGTTTTGGGTCCCTGCGTGCAGACAGTTGTTGTAGTGTGTACCCAGAACGTGTTTCTTGCATCGGCTCCCGGCTGGACAGAAATCTCTTCATCCATATCAAGTCTCCAGTGTTTGTGGGGTGGGTGATGCTCACAACTGTTTGTTCTCTGACTCTCTTTGTATTTTTCTTTACTTCCTAAAGTCAAGAGTTTTTGCCAAATTAAAAAATAATCCTCAAATGATGAGGTCCGTACTGTCCATTTCCGGTTTCTTTCTCCAGCAGTTCCTGGGCACCGTGAAAAGGAAATTTGTTCTCTACTTATCTGTCAGAAAGGGCTGGCTTTGAACAGTTATCAATCTGTGTGTGTTTTTACACTCAAGGGAGAGAAAGCCTGTTCATTTGTCACTAAGAAGAAATGTTCTGTGGAGGTAGCTGAGAGGGGAGCCTTGCTCTGCCACCCTGGGCCTGCTTAGACCTCACACGGTGCTCTTGACAAAGTGTCCTTGATGTGAATGCCATCCCTGGGAGACCCTTGGCACATCATCTCTCTCTCTATTCGGGATTCTCAACACGTTTGCGCCGTCGTTAGCTTGGCCAGCCCAAGGAAGGGAACTCAGGTCTGCAGTAGAGGCTGTACTTTAAATAGCCTTATACCTTTCATTTTACTAAAAATGTGCAAGCAGGAAGAGTGTGCAATAAAGTTATTATTAGAAGAGCGTTTCATCTGGTACTTTCAGAGCAGCTGCACACATGTGCACAGAAGGAAGGCATGTGAAAAGTGATAAAAGTTGCAAATAATGACTTTGTGAGGAATGCAGTGCTTTAAAACATAAAATGAATTAGAAAGAAAAGCAGACCTGCAGGTACTTTGAGATCTGAAGTGGCAGTTGTCCTGCACCAGAGCCCAAATATGTATGCGTATGCCTACAGAGGGCAGACGTGGTGCTGAGGGACATGGGTTAGTGGTGGTTTTGGCAGTGTTAGGGTAGTGGTTGGACTTGATGATCTTAAAGGTCCCTTCCAACCTGGACGATTCTATGATTCTACGCATCATTGCAGATCTGTAGAGAGTGAGTCATGCGCTAATGGTGGGAGAAGTCACTGCAGAAATTGCTAGACGGGTTCCTTGAAAAAAAAAAAAATAATTTAAAGCGAAGAGGAGTTAGGATTACATGAAGTGCCCGTCCAGTGGTTAAAACAGGGACAAACATTTCTGAGTCCCTTTGGAGGCTCGTGACCCTTCAGGTGTTTGTTACGTGCAGGTTCCAGGATGTTCCTGGTTTGCGGTATAAGCACAAGTGCTTCTGGCAGCACCAGCTCCTCTCTGTTCGGAGACGTGGGAGCTGTGGCTGCAGCCTGCTTTCACCTGCAAGTGATGCTGGGGTATTGCAAGTGGAGAACTTGAAAACTGGGAGCTGAAAAATAGCTCTCACAATCACAGTTCTGTCTTGAGCAATATGGCCAGAAATATGGGGCAAAATCATAAAAACAGAGAGGATACTGCGAACACTCAGTCCTGCTGCCATCAGAACTGCTGTTTTTTTCTTATTTTGGGGTTTAGTTTTGCATGTTGTTTACATTTCTTAATGGTTTAAAAAGCTAATCTGTCTGTTAGTAGGGAATTGATCTGGCAACATCTCGCTTTTTTTTTTTTTTTCCCCTGCATAAAAACGTGACTGCAGGTTCACTAATTATCTGCGTTTAGCACTGCTGTCAGGTTTTTTTTAAGGAACTGATTGATCATGGCTGTTCCTAAACGCTTTAGTAACGATATGAGAAAAGCCACTGATGTGATGATCCTGAATTCCAAACAAGCAGTCACACAGCTCTGTGTTTAAACAGATTTGGGGCAGGGCAATCGCGCCGTTGCCAATGTGGCCCATCAAATCAATTGGGGGCAAACTTTGTTGAAGATTAGCAGTGCCTCTATTCAGGAGTATGGAGAACTTCAGAATCTGTAACTTCATCAGTAGGATCTACCCTTGGAAAGGGCACGGTGCTGGCAGCGGGTTGTGTGTTTGTACGCCGCATCCATCCCCTGTTCCCCTGTTCGGGACTTGAGATGTGCATCCTTTCAGGATGGAGGAATGGTCAGTGTGCAGTCACGATGCGCAGAGCTCGGTCCAAATACACAGTATGAAGAGCTAAAAAAGGTACGTGTCATGGTGGCTAAAATACTTTACATCTTGGAAACACATAGGATTGACTTTTGGCTTGTATGACTGACCATAAGGTTGTTCCTGCCAGGTAATTCCTGATGAAAAGTGGGTAAATGGGGACATAATCCCTATATGTTCTGGGGTCCGTGGTGGTACATGCTGCGTACGGACAGCATGGAAAGCAGAGACACCTTCAGTGTGGAATTGCACTGAAATGCATCTCTGAAATCTTCTGTAGGTGAGGAGGAGGACATTCACATCCCGACTCTGCTCTATTCACCCAGCAGCATAATCCCCTTCGCCGGGTAGCCTTGGGCCAGCGCGCCCTTCTCATTTCGCTTCTCGCCTCTCATCCCAGCAGATTGCTCTCCCACCGTTTTGTGGGAATGCAGTTGGTTTCATCGCAGTCTGACTTGCGATAAGCAAGTCATAAATGGCTTGAAATTCGCGTTATTTAGATAAGCGTCCTAAATTGTAACTTTAGAAAGTTGAGCACATAGCTGTTTGAGTTTGATCTGCAGTAGAAACTAATCCAAATTTAATTATAGCGTATTGTTAAACAGATACCATCTTCCATAATCCCATAATATTCTAGAATTATAATATAATGATTTTATATTTCTAGAATATTTTTATAACTTCATAATTCTCAAATAATTTTATATTTCTATAGTTATTCCCATGTAGAAAAAGAAATGGCCACTTCTGTACCCATAACAGCATAAGCTGTTGTTTCCCTGGTGTAGATGTCCTTTACTAGTATGGCAATTTAAAAATAAATGTCCAAATAGGTTAGACTTTTAAAACTTTCAGTTGCATTTCAGGCATTTAGATTAGTGCCTGTTTTGCAGACTGCTTCCCAGACAAAATAATTAAGGCATTTTTCTTCTATAACTGGGGGCAAAGCCGTGTCCTGGCCTTGAGATGTAGGAGACATTGCAAGGCGACTGCACGTTGCATTTTTCTTGATTATATCTGTAGTACGTGAAGGAATCTTTCAACATATCATCCTTAAAATACTGATCTTGCCGAGAAAGCCTTGAGACTAGAAGGGATCGTCTGTCATCGAACTTGCTGCTGACGTGGCATCCTGGGAAGGTGGTCGTGGAGTTGGGTTGCTGGATGGTTGATCTCACCTCTGTTGCTGCGGGGAGTCTCGGGGTGGGGTTAGGTAGAGCTCGTAAACACAGGTATTTTAGGGTCTTTTATTTTTTCATTTCATTATATTGCCTTTCAGCAACATAATTGCCTTATGGCCTTTTGGGATGTGCCAGCACGAGGGAAATGCTGCTGAAAGAAGAGCTGCAGCGGGTGCTGGAGCTGCTGGGTGCAGAGCTCCTCCCTAAACCAAATCACCTCTTTAAATGTTCAAATCGAGACTAACCAATAGAGCTAACTCCAAGTGCTCGTTTTTATTAGCTGGACTATTTTTTCTCCTTTGTAAGTGCTGATAGCCTAACTTAAAACTGTATTTGGTATATTAGAGAAATTCTGCAGCTGATCGTAGCCTATAAAATTAATACACTGAAGCTCCCAGTATTTGAGTTTATTGAGGTATAAATACTAGAACGTGGTGTGCTATATAGTTCAGCTGCTTCCTTGTTCTATTTTTCTGAGCCTTTTTGTTTATTTTATTTCTGTGATACTCAAGACAAATAGTTTCCTGCTTTTGATTTCGTCCTGGCATTTTTCAGCAGGCTATTTCTTAACAGTATAGAATTCAACAAGATGAATAACATTTTCTGTTTACTGTTTACATTAAAAAAAAAGCAAAACTTGTGTTTAAAAAAAAAAAAAGAGTATTCCAGATGTCTCCAGGCAGTAAGAAATGTACATAGTATACAGTCTAATAAAACAGCAAATACAGCAGAAGGATTAAAAAGTGGCACACATTAGCAAATGGTCTGAATTTAAACACTAGTCAACACCAGGACTTCATTTTAGGTGAGTGAAATTCACATGTGAAGTATTAAAATTTAACTTTATAAATACATTTCCTTAGGACCAGGACGTTGTGCATTTCCAAGTCATCTTTGAAACTTCCTTTTTCATTTAAATTTGATTAGATTTTCTAAAGCGGAATAAACATAAAAGCATTTAAAAAAAAATGTAAACCATGAAAGCTAAATGCAAAGCAGATATATCAACAGCAAAAATATGAAAGCCAGACCCCCTTGTTCCTCAAGTGCAATATGGGGTCAAAAAATACCCCTCTTTGTGTTGCTGCCTTCTGCTCCGCTGCTGGCTCGTTTTTCCACAGCAGCAATTGCAGACTTGCCTCTTGTTGCAGCCACTCTTTGTTTCTTTAAATCCCAGTCTCCCCATCCGCACCCGCTTGGGTGTACAAAACCCTAAGATGATTTGAAAACATGGTCTAAAGAGCAATTAAGTTAATGGGAGTCTTTAATGTTGAAATGCGGGTTCTTTATAGATGTCTGTTGCAGGAGGGAGGTTTGGCTTCAGCAAGAGAATGTCTTTGGTGGTCAGGATAATTTGGTACCAGCATCGCCCCTGGGGGAGATGGAGGGATGTGGAGTTGGAATCCCTGGGGACTGTTGAGGAAAGGACAGACAAATTCGAGGCAAACATCTACCTGGTGAAATTTTATCAGGGGATGGACTAACTGACCCTTATTTCCAATGACTTCTGTGTCGATTTTTAAGGTAATGGTGTCAACACGCCAATCAAATGCTGTTTGCAGTAGCCCAGCGTTGCTGAAAAGGTGCAGAAACTGCTTATATGGTACTTTTGGAAATTCAGTTTTGTGGGTCTGTTTTAAACCTTCACCTATTTACTTAAACTGGTCTTGATCTTTTTTGTCCATCACTGTCCATCATTTTCAGCTGCTGAAATGTTACAGCTGCATTCTCAAGTTGGTCTAATGCTAGTTTCCCTCTTCGTTTTACTGAATGTAATCCCCTAAAATGTGAAATATGGGAAGATACCTGCTTAGGTTTGGAAAAGGTGTCATTGGGAAATCACATCATTTTTCTGGGAGGTCATCTGAGAAATTTTAGGTGAACACATGGAAACCCAAGGGACAAGAGTCACAGAAAATGTGGCACAAAATCATCATTCTTCTTAAATGTAATGTCTAAGCCCTCTGTGTATTCAGTGGTTGAAAGCGTAACGTTGATTGAGAGCATGGGCTCTGCTCTTGCATGGCTTTTTTCCATTTATGTCAGTTGTACGGACTGGTGCCCTCAAGAGCACCTGCTAATAGGATTTAAAGGCCTGATGCAGAAGGAAATCTTCATATAGCAAATTTTTACAAAAGCCAAATGTTTGACCAGTGGTACCTACAAGCTCAGTTGTGTTATTTTACCCTCATTCTTTCCCTGTATTTTTCTCTTGGCCCCAGGGAAACAGCCATGTTGCAGATCACTCTAATTAACAAGGGCTTCAGAAGTAGAGACTACAGAGGCAGCGCCTGCCGGAACTTTGAAAAACACCATAAAATTTCAATCTTCTTTGCTCTGTTTACAGCGCAGAAGAGAAATAAACAAAACCCCAGTCTGAGTGGAATGGTTGCATTATGTATGAGCTACGTGCCGTCCAGGAGAACCAGGGTATGTCTTTGCTGAGGCTGTCTTGTAATTCTCATTGTCTGCCGCCTTCTTCTAGACGTGGACGAGTGTGCGGTGGTGAATGGTGGCTGCCAGCAAGGCTGTGTCAACACGCACGGCTCCTTCCACTGCCAGTGCTGGGCGGGATACAGGCTCCACGCTGACGGGCGCACTTGCATAGGTAAATAAACGTTAACAAGCACTTCACGTACTTCAAGATGTGTTTTTCTCTGCCAAACCTATCTGTGCTTCAGTGCAAAGGTTTGTAGAATTCCTCAGCCTGAGTTTTGAGTAATTCACAAAGGATATCGTTTTCCCTTCCAGTTCAAGCAGCTTGTGAGAATTCAGGTATTTCCAAATCTGTTCCATTTTTTTTGTGTGAACAAAGCAGCGATGGTGTCCCATGTTCCTGTGATGCAATCCTGTGAAAATTTCTTTTGTTTTGCAGCAATGTCTTTGATGCCAAAGAAATACGGGGTCTTCATTCCTAATGAAAATGTTTTTCCAATTCTGAACATTTTTTTCTTTGTGTCACATCCCCCTGCATGTTGCAGCCATGCTATGGACTTTTCTGCCCCCAGGTGCTGGAGCACTTCTGCTGTGAGGACAGGCTGAGCGCGCTGGGGTTGTTCAGCCTGGAGAAGAGAAGGCTCCGGGGAGACCTTATAGAAGCCTTCCAGTACTTAAAGGGGGCCTACAGGAAGGATGGGGAGGGACTCTATCAGGGAGTGTAATGATAGGGTGAGGGGTAACGGTTTCAAACTGAAAGACAGTAGATTTAGATTGGATATTAGGAAGGAATTCTTGACTGTGAGGGTGGTGAGCCCCTGGCCCAGGTTGCCCAGAGAAGCTGTGGCTGCCCCATCCCTGGAGGGGTTCAAGGCCAGGCTGGATGGGGCTTTGAGCAACCTGGTCTGGTGGGAGGTGTCCCTGCCCACGGGGGCAGGGGGGTGGAACTGGATGGTCTTTAAGGTCCCTTCCAACCCAAACCATTCTGTGATTCTCTGATTCTATGATTATTCTTCCTCTTCCGTAGTCTTTTTGCCTGGTTTTGCTGAAAAGGTACAAACAGTGGATAGTGAGATCTCCTGCCCGCGGGTGTCTGGCAGAAAATTGTGCTTCCAACCAAGCAGTCACAAAACTCAGCTTGTGTCTTCGGTGATGAAGACAAAATAAAAGCTTGTGGTTGCCACCCCAAAGTTGGGTTTAACGTTACAGTAGGCGAGCATCTCCGTCAGACTGCCCAGGCTGGGGCACTGTAGGCTTTCCTGGGTGGTGGCATAAGCTGAGGAAGGAGGATATCATTAACTGGGTTGAGGGGTGAGATGGTGAAGTAAAATCTCTGTGAGTGTGCTACAGTGAGCAGAACAGAAAATCCCCTCGGAGGGATCTAGAGCAGAAGCCAAATTTGTGAATTATGAAGATACGTTTGAGAATATGGTGCTGTGAACTGGTGGCTGGAGAGGGAGCTCTAAAAGGCTAATGCAGTATCTAAGTATGCGCTCAGAGGTCTTCTCTAGTTTTCAGAGAGTGCACAAAGAGAAGCAGCCTTACCCTTCGTCTCTTCTCCTCAGCTTTTGCTGTATGTTGAATTTTTTAGGTAAAACAATAATGCAGATTTGTCTGTTGGGTCTGTTTTACATTTTAGTTATTGGGCACAGTGAGAAATATGCATGGCATGGGCTGAAAACTCTCCTCCAAGGCATGTTACGTGAACGTTTAATTTGTGCTAATCCTTTTAACTCATGCAGGAGGTGCCCGTGCATGTGAAGCTGAGAGTTTTGAGCCCTTTTCCTGAGATTCCGCTCATGCTGTGGGCCGATAATTAGGGTACTATAGGTTTGTGAAAGCTCCTTGTTCCCACAGTGGTCCTATGCCCTTTGGCCCATTCCTTTATCTACACCGGTCTTTAAAAGGTTGCGCTGCTCCTGTACATGAGGGATACATCTTCATCCACTGCAGTCCTGTTGGTAACATCTCTGGTACAACTGTTACCGAATTTGCCTTGCTTAGCCAGCAAAACCCGTGCTGTATTCCTCTCTGGCACACCCAAGCAAAAGATAACCCATGAAAGCCAACAGCAAAAGAAGTTACCTTTGCTTAAATGAGTTTTAAATCTCCCATATTGAAGATCTTCAGTTCATGAATGCTTGATTGTGGATGTGTTGCCCTTTCTGCTGACATGGAACACAGAGCATGGGCCGCCTGCACGTCCCATCTCGGGAGCTGCTCTGCTAATCTGAACGATGCTCGCAGTTGTACTGACAGACGTCTGCTGTTGGTCAGAGGAATCCCATTCCAAGAAACATTAGAAAACAGTAGGAAGAGGGGATATGATCCCAAAGGACCCCTGTTTTTCAGATTTGTGTGAAAAGCCACTGATTTTACAAGTATGGAGTTATCGTACAAATGCCCATGTAAATGAGCACCGTGGTGCTCGGCAGTTCAGCCCGTGACACAGCGCCCATTTCTGTGCATGTGGAGGTGATTAGCAGCCCTGCCATTAAACATGAACCCTGGGTTTCTCTGGGGGGACTCTGAGCCCTGAAACAAGACAGGCAGAGTTAATTCTGCATGTTGCTAAAAAAAAAAATAATATATATACTGTCCTTGTGTTGCATTTAAATCAGTACAAAAGTCAAGTTGTTGAATTCTGCAAGAAGGATTAACATGTTCTGTAAATTGTGAAGAAGAAAAGGACGTCATTTGTTTAAATTTTTAAGCCTGCTTTTAGGTAATATGAGAAGAACAGTCAAGTATGGTCAGACCACATCTGCAGAATTAGTTCGCTCACAGTTTGGTCATTGTCTGGGTTCTTGCACAAAGTCCCTTGGTTGTGCTTAACATCAGCCAAATATGTGATCAGTCATTTCTGGTATTATCACAGCGATAAATTTATTGATACAACTAGAGCACAAGATGTGCCAGTGCTGAAGCTGCAGGAATAATGGTTTTTATTTCAAGAAATTACCTTTTTAGGTTTGTTGGTTTTACCACATACAGAGACTTTCAGTGCTGACTGCAATTAAAAATAGTGAAGTCTCAATATTTTATTATCTTAGTTGGAGAAGGAATGGGTAAGGAAACACTAGTGTGAGAGAAAAAAATTAATGTAAAAGCAGAATGCTTCATATTTAACTTGAAACACTAGTGGTTTTGTGTGAATTCAAAGAGAATTCATCTCGCTCTGAAGAGATCTGACCAGGAAAGACCCAGAAGTGAAAGGTGTGATGTTTGAGTTACGTTACTCTCTCTGAATAGTCTTATTTTCAACTGTTGTGGAGAGAGAATTTTATACAAAAAAGGGACTAAAGTGGCTTTGGGCATAAAAGAGCGAGAGAATGGAATGATAAACACAAAAAGTAGACATTGTTGTGATTAAATGGATTTACCCGTGTAATATGTAAAACCTTCTGTGGACATAGAATAGTAAAGTTTTCTCATGGCATAAATAGTCAAGAAGGCTCAGTTTGGAATTGTCCTAGCTATGAACGTTATCAGAAAGAGAGTTTTCATTTCACAAATACAAGAAGTTATTAAAAATACTTAATACAGTGTTCCGTTCTGTTTGCGGTATCTCAGAAATTATCGAGGAGAAAGAGAAATAAATCCTAAGACGAGCGACGGGAGAAAGTTTCAGAGAGAACTGCTATCATGATAATGAATATACACAATACTGAGCGGAGGATATTGAGTTCTGTTTCAGCTGCTCAGACAAGACACCAAAATAAATGGACAAAATAAGTTCTCATGCATCGGAGAGCAAGACAGTTACCAATTGATGAGGACAGAGAGAAGCATTTCATATAAACCAGCAATCCAGGAGTGCCTAGCATCGAGATTTGGGCACTAACTGCGTGCACTGACCACTGGGGATGGAGAGTTTACCTCTTCTGCTGCACCAGTTTGTACATTCAGTTTGAGCACCCATCTGAACAAGAAGTAAACCCCATAATGCACATCTCTTCTGCCCCAGAGCAGCTAAGCAGAGCATCTCGCGTTTCAAACAGGGCTTGCATTAGCAATAATGTTCCTTCCGTTGATACTTTAGAGGATGTAACGATCTCTCCCACATACTAAGAATAACAAGGGACTAGGCTCTGGAAATGAGCTGCTTAGGGAAGGTGGTTATCTCAGCTGCAGAAATAAGAAACAAGCATCCCTTTAGACAGGCTTTTCAGATGAACCCAGCCCAGATTTCTGTTATGTTCATTCTTTCCATGTTGTCTTTTTCTTTTTGGCAACCTTACGTTTCTGGGAGCAAAAGTGCCAAAATCACTTGAGGGGAAGCAGATTTTGCAGCCTAGATGGCTTGGAAGTCTCCCATACATAAGGAAGTGGATCTGTTGTCTTATAAGATATTCAGTCTACATCTGAAGAGTCAAAAACTTGGGATAAGCCACTTTCTGGTGTGATTGCATGGAGGGTTACTGAACTTCTGTCACAAGCTCTTTCCAGCGAGTCCAGTCCTCCTACCACATCGTCACAGCGTGTTTGGGATCCTGACTCACCGCTGGTGGTCCATCCCTCCACTGCTAGTATAGGCCTCAAAATACATGGTTTGAAGAAATCTATTTCTTGTTTGTCATTCCTCCTACTCTCGTTAGAAACTTCTGCTCATACTCTGAAGCAAACAACCTCTAAAATGGGTTGACTTGTTCAATGAAACTAAGATACTTTCTTCTTGAATCCTTTGATGATGTCTGATACTTTGTGCCATGCCAGAATCCCATCTTTTTCAATGCTTCTTTTCTTTCTTAGCTTTTTTGGTCCCACAAATTTTGCTTAATATTGACTTCATTTTTAGATATATGTGCCATACTGAACATTCACTACAAATTAGGTAATTAGAATAACCAAAAGTAACACTGTCTGATTTTTTTTGTTTTGTTTTTAATGCCTTGATTATGTTAATATAATAAATTTAACTTCATTAAGGTTTAACTGACTGGTGTCTAGAAAGCAAAAACTCAGAGAACATGTTTATTGTAGTATCAGGCGGTGGTTTTGGATTCATGTTCATTCATTGTCTTCACTGGAATTTATTCTTGTTTGAACTCCTAGAAGTGAAAGCAGAGTACGAACTTTAGAGCCCGATTCATCTCTGGTGCCAGCTCTTATCTTTGATGTCTGCCTTATGTAGAAAAGCTGTTGAGATGCGGGTTTTTATGGAGACTTTCACACACTAAGGCTCTTAATAGAGGAAGTAGCAAAGAAAATATCTCTACAAATCTGTAATCTATGTTTTTTCCACATAAGTACAGTATGTCTGAAGTTACATTTCTTGTCATTGATAAGGTTGGTTTTAAGGTGGTGGAAAATACAGGTTTGAAGAGACTGCATGTTCTAACCCCATGGTTGCTATGTATACATCTATCTGTGGCTTCATACTCAGGATTTTTTGTACAAATATGAGCATTTTTATAAAAAAATAATGGGTTGAGAAATGTATATTTCTCAATCATCAACAGATCGTTGTCTTTCCTGCATGATGCCTCCCGCTGCCGTCCCTCTTCCTGTGGTGCTGCCTCCCTTGCTCGGCATCGCCAGATGTTATCCCCAGCTGTGCCTCTCAGGACTCGGCACCAGGGCTGATTTTCTACCAAACTTCAAGAGTAAATCTTCGAAAGTGGAGGGCATGCCGTATTTCTGCCTTGAGCCCCATGCACATGCTCAGACCTCCAGCCACAAGCCCCTTTACAAAAAGTGGAATTAGGCTTGTGACATGCCAAGTCTCTCCCTTTTTCTGATCGAAGATGCGTTGCTGGTGCCTGGCAGCACAATTCATCCTGTTCCGTTCCCGGCGGTTCTTCTCATTCAGTCTGGCACCTCCTCGCACGTAGCCTGTGCCTCGGCAGCAGGCGTGATAAACCTGGCAGCGGCGGTGGCTCCAGAGTAACCCCTCGTTCCCCAGCCACCGGCACAGCCCCGTGTCGGGCCGGGCTGCACGGCCACACCGGGGCAAGTTCACCCCTGTTCCCTTCTGGCTTCGAAGCCTCCAGCATTCCTGGTATGGCAGGTTGCTTCTTATCTCCCCTTACATTCAAATTGGCTTATGGCCAGAAAAGGATGGAGAAAATGGCACTATAAAAAAGTCAAGATGTACATTCCGTCTTGGAGGCGATTTAAGGTGTTTTTCATGTTCTGAAATATTTTCATCTTATTTGAATATTCTTGCTGAAAAACAGGTCTTTGGATACAAATGTAGAAATCGAGCTGCTTTCAAGTTCAATGGGTGACCGGGTGGGCGGTTTGCAGGCGCAGGTGATCAGGTCTGGTGGTCAGCGAGGTGTTTCCTGGCTGCTGCTGTGTACGCATCCGTGATAATGTAAAAATTTACTTTTTTTTTTTCTCTTTCCATCACATACTTGATTGCACAAAGTATTTGCTAATTGGTAGCATAGGCCGAAATGTGTCCTACAGCAGCTTTTGTGGCTGTTGTTTTCTTGAAGTCTATTACAGATAAATGAATTAATATTAATATTCCTAAAATAAATATCAAAGCTCTTTGCTGACTTCATCGGGTCCAGAGTTTCATGCCTTCCATGAAGGACCAAATAGTCTTCCCAGCTCCTCATGGAGAACATAGTACATCCTTGCTGTTAAAATATATATAGATGCAGTCACGCACACACTCACACGTACATACGTACAACACAATAACAGGTTCAAACCATCGATCTTATTTTTATATGCAGTGTGCGAATAGGTGTGGGTGTGTGTTAACGTATTTTGGCAAGAGGAGAAATGTTTCTCCAGAGGCTGGGGATATATGTTGAACAAAAAAAGAATATTAATTTGCCTGGGTAAAAGAAGAAGCATCTTTAGAGATGTACTAAAGAGCCTCTTGTTCCGTGTGGTTTGCTTTGTAAGTCCGTCCTGCAGAGCTTGTGACTCCTGTCATTTGCAGCTTCCAATGCATGAGGCTGAGGAAATCAGCCTGAAAGATGATTATTCTTTTTTTTAATCAATGATAGGACAGAAAAAAAAAATAATGGGCAAGTGCCAGTGGGGCCGCTCTGGGTTTTTTTTCCTCCTTACCTCAGTGGATTCCTGAGCGCTTTGCTGCTGTCAGATCAAAGGGTGGCTGCACTTCAGTCAGCATCACAGCTCTTAGATCTCACCTGCCTCTCGCTGGAATCACGGGCTTTTCACCGACGTGGGACGCTGTGTCAAACAAGCACCATGAAATCAAGGGGGAGTCATCACGCAGGGGGTGGGGACAGGTGTGTTTATGAAAACTGTTCGGTGAGATTTGCGTATTTTTACTGTCACTTATGTGTTTAAAATAGGAAATAAGTTTCTTGGGTTGTTGACATGCGTTCCTTCAATGCTTCCTTGGCTCCAGCCGTCAGTTCCTGCAGTGTGAACAAGGGGGGCTGCGAGCAGGAGTGCGTTCAGCTCGGAGAAGACCGCTACAGGTGCCAGTGCCAGCCCGGCTACCAGCTGAAGAGGGATGGCAAATCCTGTGAAGGTAAGTCCTGAGCTACCTGCCCGGAGACACACATGAAATGCAATTTAAAAGACCCCAGGACAGTGCTTTGGGTTGCTGTATTCATTCATATTTCATCCTGCTTGCCAAAAGCAGCTTTAGGAATCGCTTATTAATTTAGGAATCGCTTATTAACAGGATTAAAGTGACACGTGTCTGAGGTGTGAAGTTCATGTTGATTCACAACTTCGAACAAGATTTTGGCCTCGTAGATTCCTGGCTGTTCGTTGCACACTGACGATGATGACATAGGCTAGGAACTTAATCGTGGTTTAATTCTAACATTTTATTATTCGTCAAGTCGTATATAGACTTGGCCTGTATGCCATGTTTTATTCTACATAAAGCCTTTTCTTTATCTGCTTTTGGCTTACGTTGCTCCTAATGGCAGTCTGATTCATTCATCCTCCCCTTCAGGTTTCTGAGCAAACACTCTCACAAGCAGAACAGAAATACTACCTTTGGGTTTGATCGTTGGTTTTTTTGTTTTTTTTTTCTCGTGTATCTTAACATATTCATCAGTTTTTAAGGCAGGCCCCCCTTCCCCAACACAAGCGCACACACATGGTACCCTTGAATATGCCAGAGAAAGATAGGGCCAAATTTATGGATTTATTGCACTAAAATTCCTGTCACAAAACCGTTTCCATATGGCTCCTCTTCTGCTCGGAGATTTTATATTCTGTGTATAAAGTGTAAGTAAATCCTGCTGTTCAGCTTGCTTCCAACTCACGCTGTGTGCAGCGAGCACTTGGCCTTTGGTTTTGGCCTCCACAGGTCCTGCCCTCCGCAGAGACTGGACGCACTGCGCTTCAGCGAGCATCCGCAGCCAGCTCACCTCTCCTCCATCTCTCACGGGATGGCCACGGTTTGTCCCTGAGATTGACAGAAAGAATTGGAAAAGGAGAGCATTAGTGGGGAGAGGGTGTCAGAGACCTTCCTCCACTGTTCTCCAGCCCATTTCTAGACCTCTCATGGCTCTTCCGCTGCCTCTGGCACTCAAGATGTCCTTGGCCAAGACAGCTGGACGTGCAGACCCCTGCGTAAAACTTTTCAGTGTTTTGGGTTTTTTTTATGGTGTTGTGGTGGGACAGAGGTTGGATCAGCAGGGTCTAAGTGTGGCGATGCTGAGTTGGGTGGGAGTTGTCCCTTGGGTGGTCATGGAACAGTTCAAACCTTCATGCTCTGTCTCAGCTTAGCAGCAAAACGAGCAGGCTGGGTCCCCTAATTGGTGAGGTTTTGTCACTGCACGGGCAGCTGTGGCCATTCGCTCCCTCGCATCGTGGGGCTGATGAGGGTCAGACACACACCGAAGGCAGCAGCAGTTCGTCACCAGCCAGTAATTACTGAACAGTGGAGAAGGAGCAAGGTCAGCTTTGTCTGCGGGTGAGACCGTATCTGGAGTTCTCATCTATGCCTGCTTACCTGTGTTTAGGGTGATGTAAGTCAAAATATAATAGCACAAGCCCCCCAGGAGGACAGATGTGGTCAGAGGAAGGAGAATCTGTCTGACAAGGGGAGCTCAGCTGTTAGAATGAAATCCGAGCAGGATGCTTTTCTCCCATAAACACCTTAGCGAAAAAACACTTGAGAGAGAAAAGTGCTAGTTAAGATGATGGACGAGATTTTTACAGGAACAAATGAGCATAAAGTGGCGATGAATACATTAGGTTGGCAATTAGGGATGTTTTAAGTAGAAAAGGTGGGAGGAGGTGAGCCTGGCTGCTTTGCATTTCCAACTAGAAAGGATGGCTGCTAGTGCTAGTTTGGATGGAGAAACTACAGTGTCGTAAGGGTATTTGCTGCAGCAGGCGTAGCTGTGCTGCAGGTGTGGAGTCATCCTCGCTGACTCCTTGGGAGCTAATGCTGCAGCCCATAGCCCTGAAACACTCAAGCCTAGCAGGGTGGTGCAGCCTTCAGGATGGAGTGGTGTGGCATCAGACGAAGTGGTGAAATAGCTCCTCCAGGGGTGAGATATGTACAGAAGTGGTCAGCAGTGGTTGTGATACTTGTATAAGAGAATGGGCTATACAGGATGTGTGCTAGAATGAATTCTCCATCGGGTTATCCAGGAATGGCAAGAACAAACATCTTTCTCAAGCCATTTTGAGCTTCCCTTCTTATAAGTCAATGCTATTTCCACCTCTAACCTTCCCTGCCATGAGAAGGAAATTGTACTCCATACCGCTTCATATTTTCTCCAGTGTAAAGTCATTGTTACTGTGAGCAAGAAAATTCACTTGATAAGGCCCAATTTTCTTTCTTTAGGTGCTCTAGAGGTCCTGGGAGATGGGGCTGGAGACCCTGTTCTTTGTAACCTTGCAGTGAAGGTCTGGAAGGTCCACAGCACATGCAGAGCCCATACTCACACTTCAGCGAAAACATTGCTTCTGTATCACCATAGCTTTTTCAGATGAGGCTCCTGGATGTCCTGGGACATCTAGGAAATGAAACAGTTCCAGTAAATTTTTTGCTATAGTGTTTAACAGCTTGGAATAGAGCTTCGTAGGATGGAGTCTGTTATCCACTGTAGTTATTAAGTCAAACAATCAGAGACAAATGTGTAGGAAGCAGAACACCAATGAGTTATTTTTAGCTTTTCCTGAAACCTGCCTCTAATAGGAAGGAACAAATATGTCAGTAGAAAACAAGTCAATCAGTGGTTGCCTTATGTCCTGAAGATCTCTCTTTTAAAAACTTTTGTCTAAGGACTTCCAAGGCTCCTATCTTTATTCAAATTACTATGTTTTACTAACATCTACCCTATAATTTGTTGTTTGCTTGTTGTCATGTCAAGTATTACAGGTTTTACTCTATGCTGTAATCATTCTCAAATGAAAGCTTTAGATGCTCTGAAAACCTTTATAATATGCAGGTTTAACAGATGCTGTTTGATAGTGATTTCATTTAATTTAACCAAATAGAAAAAGAATCAGCAAATAACTCAATATTTCGTATCAGCAAGGAACGAGTTCTTGCTTGAAGCTAAATCCCTTGTAGACCGCAAATTGTCAAACTGCAGAGCCAAGTTGTCAGCCTTGAAAGTGTCACGTAGGATGAAGTGCTGCTGTCCCTTGGAAACCTATTTGCAACCTATCGTGTTGAAAGTCCAACAGAAAATTTCAGTTCTACATCCTTAACAGTGATTTTCTTTTTCTCTTTTTTTTTGATATTGTCAAGTCAAACTCTCAGCCTGCAGCCTTGAGCAGTTATGTTCTTGAGATGGCAGGAGGTGAAAAGCGGGAATATGAAGGTGTTTGGGGGCGACATCCTCCTTTGCCAAATGGTGGCACAAAATGCCACTGGCTACAAAGAAAAATAAAAACTGGAGGAAATGAAAAAACTCACCCTATATTTAAATGTATCTATACGAAATAGAGGTCTTTCTCTCCTAGTCCCTTCTCCTGCAGAGCTATATATATGTAGGTGGTTAGCCACTGGAAGAGCAAAGCAGCAAGGTCTAGAGGAAAACACCTTCAACCCTTTCCCAGGGTTACTGAAACCCTGACTCCACTGCCAGGGCTCCTGACCTGATGTTGACTTTCTTCCTGGTGCCCTGATAGAAGTTGGCTTGTACAGAGCTTGAGATGGCCAGTGAAGGAGATGTCGGGCTGGAGGCGAGTGAGTAATACTGGTTAAATGTCTCAAATCGGACAATAATTAGTAAAATGCTAAAACTGAATTAGGCCTTGAATTCTAAGGTAATACGCTTAACTTTCAAAAAGCTTTGTTTGAAATGAAGCAGATCTCTAGAGGACACATTTTCAAAGGCGTCCTCCAAATTTACCTATGATCGTGATGTTATCAACCAGCACATTCGTGTAACTAGTACTCCCAACTGAAACCTCAACCCTGTGCAGAATACCAGATTTTGGTATGAAAACTCTGACTCTTAACTCAAATCAGACTGTCCAAGTAGTCCTAGTAGGTCTGTTTTGGTACGTGCAAAGTCTTTATTTGGGAAAATAAATCAGTACACTCCCAGCAGATACGTGTTCCTGAAATAAACCCATAAAACACAGTGAAATCTTTGAGGTGGAGATTTCTGCAGACATTTTATAAACAATGTTTCTGAGTACTTGCCACTTAGAGCGGCTTATCCTTGAAATGGCATGTTATCATTCAAAAAAAAGAAAAAATCTTGATGTACAATGTGAATGGGTTATGTTTTTAGACTGGAGGAGGCCTTTTGGGTCTCTTCAGCATTTATTTCCTCTAGAGACTTTTAAATACACATTGTTCTGTGGCGAGCTCCACTGTTGTATGTGTTTATGGGTTCACACGTATTGGAGTGCTAATTGCTATTGTTTAGAGCGACTCTTGAAATCTGCTCAGTTATGGCAAAATAAGAATAAAATGTACTTTTCTTGTCCTACTTCCAAGGTGTAATATGAGCCCAGTTTCCCGCTGTTTTAAAGCATTGCTGGCGCTCTATGCAAAATGCTGTCCCGCAAGAGAGAAAATAGCAGACAGAAAAACAACAGCTTTACTATACACCAAATTCTGTCAGTTTTTTTTTTTTTTTTTTGAGTCTAATCTCTTACAGCTACAGTAATCTTCGTCGTTCGTTGTAACGATGGCAGGTAGGACCATTTTCAGACAAAAACGTGACCTTTAGGTTGACAGCGTGCTCTAATTGGTTTCAGTGATAGACCCCTGCACAAGTGGGAATGGAGGATGCTCACAAATCTGTCAAAATGAGAGAGGAATTGTAAAATGCGAGTGTCATCCAGGGCATTATCTTTCTGCAGACAAAAAGTCCTGTTTAGGTAAGAAACTACGGACTATTTATTGGGAAGAAAGGTACTAATCAGTGCTCTGGCTTACTGAGCTTTGAATGGAAAGGAATATGTTATACAAATATATGTATGCATTTTGAAACAGCAGTTCTCTCTGTGGTATTTATGTCAGCCCATAGGCTTGAAGGACCATTTTAGTAATGAAAATTACTCTGTGATCTCTTAAATCACACTTTCTAGCAACTGGATTTGTATATGCTGTAGTGTTATTCTTGTAGGGTCCCTTTAAAATAATGCCCCAGATACAGCCCCTGGAAAATTGGTTCAAGTAACACTCTGAACCAGGTCACTGAAAACCTATTTAGAATTCAAAAGGCTTTTTAGCTGGAGAACTGTTTCCATATTAATAGAAAAACTACTGTGAAGGAAGAAATCATGAAGTCTAAGATTTCCAAAAAGAGCTTAAAAAGTTGAATTCCAAAGTCCTGTATTTAGTCTGGGATTTTCAAAAGGATCTAAAGCATTTCTGACCCAAAATGTGGGGGAAGTAGAGGCCAAAGTACCTGATTTTCAGCATGATGCTTGGAAGCTGGATAGTTTATCAGTTTTATGAAGCGCAAAGGACCCGTGGACTTCACGGTGCGTGGATTTTTGCCAGCCTTGTCAGGATCAGGGTACATATTCAGGCACTAATTCTAAACTCCTCCGTTTGAAAACTTGGCCAAAATTTTGCCCGTATTCAAGCTGCTGGCATATCGATACAGAGTACGGGGCGCCTTGCGAAATACTTCCTACCCCAAGTACTTTATCCGGTTGCCTTTAAGCCCTTCTGCGCATAGCATTGAACACCTCTCTTACTGGGATTACTCATGAGTAAGGTTACTGAAAAAGCAAAGTGTTTTCAAGTGGCGTAGATGCTACATTGATGATTAATAGATGGAAACAGCGGGGGGTTTAATACTAGGGTCAGGATGTTACTCGTTTTATCTTGGATACATGTTGACAATTCTGTTAATTTATGTATAAACTAAAGCACTAGGTAACTTGTCAATGTTATTTATTGGAACAAATTTTCTTCCCAACCTCATGGCAACAGCCTTTTGGATCATTAAGCATCATGTCTTACCATGGATTTATAATAATTGGTTTTTCTCCAAGAAATTATTCAACATCTTTTGCAAAATTCAAGCTGGTATTTGACTCTTTGGAAACCAAGCTAGAAGGAGACAGAGGACAACTCAAGTGTTGTATTTAGTTATCGGCTATATTTACAAGATACAGAGAAACACGTGCAGGATGGTGGCTGTGGTTCAGTTTTCCAACTTTTTGTGTTTCTATTTGAAAAAGCGGAGAAAGGAAAAAAGAACATTTACAGCATTTGCCAACATACTCTACTTGCAAAATGGCAATTAATTACAGAAAAAAAAAAAGAGAAATAACCCATTTTATTCTAAACAGCAGCTACCCACATTGCTGCTTCAGAGCAGCTGTCATTTATCCTGAAATTTTCATGAGTCGGTGTGTGGTGTTTGCACTGCCTGGGGCCTCTTTTTGCAAGTCGGCTGATTGCATTCGTAAAGCTACTCATGTTCAAGTACGAGGGGCCATGAGTACCGCACTGTAACCAGCATATATGGAGGAAAAAAACCTGTTAGAAAGTGGGTTGCTGTGGTGAAAGGCGAGGAGCAGCACACTGGACTGTTCTCCCCCGTTTGGGCATGACCCAGGATCGTTGCGATGAATAATCTGTATTTTGCAAGCGAAATGTCAGAACAAGAGAAGGAGCGGGCGGGCGGTGTGCGATAATGCCAGTCTTTGCAAGGAGGCTGGTGTGTTCTGCAGCTTTGCTCCACAGTAGCAGTATTTAGTGTAAGCTTTTGTCGTTTTTTTTTCCCCAATTATTATTCCTTAAAAATATGTTCATGCTCTTCCACTAAGTTCTTAGGAAGGTGGATGCCTTTGGTGGCATTTAACTCCAAAATACAGACTAGTGAATGTAAAGCTGAGAAACAGACCTTGACAGAGGACTGGGTGAAGAACAGTTTCCCCACGTACAGCTTTTCACCTTTTCTTCTTTCCTTCCAGGTGGGGTGAAACTCCTCTGACCAGAGTAGGTGCCTCCCTGCTGGATCTCTGTAGAAGAAACTGCAGGATTCAGGGATGTGGCAGAGAAGATCTGTCTCCGTCGTACCTGCTGAGACCCCGCCACCACTTAATCCAAATCATTTGACGTTCAGGAAATAATCAGATATTTCCTGCTCCATTAATTTAAACATCATGGCTGTGGTGACCTAGTGATAATGTTAGGGTACTGGGAGACAGGTTTTTTCCCCGAGTTCTTCATGTGGCTTCGTTTGCCGTTGCTTTTGTTGTAGGATTAATAAGCAAGCTACTTTGGCTGATGCTGTAAATATAATGTCTGATATTGTAAATATTTATGTTGAAAGGTTCAAGGTCAGCGGTGTTTAGAAAAAAAGGTTATTCTGGAGAATAATGTTGTGAGTTCAGTGTTCCTACATTCATCAGATGCTGTCGTTCGTAGACTAACATCAGGATGCTCTTTTCAGTGAATCTTTGGAAATACGCCCATGTGCGTGTAGAGCAGTATTCATTTTTATTTTAATATCCAAATCAAATGAATGTCTTTGCCTTTCTCTCTGCTTCGTAGACATTGATGAGTGTGCAGAAGGGAGAGCCAGGTGTGCTCATCGTTGTGTGAACACTCTGGGGTCCTTCACCTGTGCCTGTAATCCTGGCTTCGAGCTGGGGGCTGATGGAAGGCGGTGCTACCGTAAGTGACACTTTTACACCTATGCGTTTCAGGCTACCTTATCTGCAAACTGTTATGCTTCATTTTTAATTCAGTTGGATTAGCACTCCCAGCAAAACAAATGCATGCAAAAGCTCAAGCTTAATACTGTTTTCTTCGTCTTCTGCTACTGCTGGTTTTGCAGGTTGATACATTCCAAAGCCTGTGTTCACAGACCTTAATTACTGCATTTCGAAGAGCAAATAGCCCTCTTGGTTTATCTTCAGAGGCTGGTGAATTCTATTGCAGAGCTACCAGAATATTGCTGTTCTATGAAATGTAGTCGTTCCTGCCCTCCTCCTCCCAGGTTTTTTATACGCTAGGTCTGATGCAAAGGAAGACCAACACGATGTTCTGCTCTTGTCTTTACTTTATCTGTCTGTGTTTACTTACATTTCTCCTGAGGTTATTGACACTGTTAAGTAGATGCTTTAAAAAAAAAAAAAAAAAAAAAGGAAAAAGCAAGACTGGGGATGAAAAAATATTTGAACAACTAAAATTTCCCAAACGAAAATGATGCTGAACCTGTTGTCTTCCCTCACATACTTCCCTTTTGCCAGCGGCGTTTCTTAATCCACCCTACTTTTCTTGAGAAAAGGGGATTGACTCCCAGCGCTGTTAGTTGATAGCTGATCCCTGGACTGTCCTTGTGGGCAAATTTGGATTAATAAAGGAGGTGATGTGGAAGAGTTGGTGTTGTTATGGACCTAACATAAGCTTACTGGAATGCAGACAAAAGCATGAGCTGTTTGAGCAAAGAGGTGGGCAAAGATCGTTCAATCTAATAATACTGTGCAAGAACTTTCAGCAGAATTTCCTTAGGAAAATATGCTGCATGCCAGAGAATGAATGCTTTCTTTAAGAATGTGTGTGTAAGAAATACTTACTAAGGGTGAAATTCGGTTTCAAAGCATTAACATACATTAAAACCAAAAACCAATTATGTGAGAGACATCCTGGAGAATTATTTCATGGGTGACGGGGAACTGTGAGTAGTGCAATGGCGGAGGAAATGCAATTAATAGATAGACACGAAATGATCTGTTACGGGGATAAAAAAGTGGTTTAGACCACTTAGATTTCATTGTGATTTTCTGATAATATTTTTTCTCGATGTTCAGAAAATCTCAGGGGGTAGTGATTCTCTCTGCCTTATGTGCAATATTACAGAGCAAACAATAAAAATAAAAACATTCTGCATATATTTATGATGAGGATTATCCCCGTGTTTGAGCAATTTACAATCATTGTTTATTCTTTCATTTCCCCGGTGGCATGGGGAAGAGCTGTTCTTCCAGTTTTACTGATGAGGAACTGAGACAAAATAAATGATGAAGATAGTGTATAAAGTCAGATTCTGCGTTGAATCGCTGAGTTTCCTAAATCCCAGCTTAACACACTGGGCAGGAGACTAGATTTCTTCTCCCTGGTGCGAATAATCATACCGTGCATGAGATGTAGCCCTCTGTATATGTTCTCCTAATTTATACCTTCTTCCATCTAGACTTGCGTTTCTTGTCAGCAGGCAGGTTGCTCCCTGGGGACACAAAAAGGGATCAGAGCCACCGACACCGATGTGTCCGTGAGGCACGGCAGCGGGGAAATGCCGTCCTTCTGTACCAGATTTGATGGCTGGCCACCGCTCTGAGCTGGGGATGTTTCTGGAAGAATGATGGCTTCTTTGGGGAGGGTGTTTCTCAGTTCTTCTACGTAGTATGGGAAATTAATTCCTCTCTAAATAGCTCTGTAACAAGAAAATCCAGCTGATTCTTCAAGAGAAAATTTGTAACTAGCCTTGTATTTTCTTTTCATCCTAAAGAAATTGTTTGATGAAGTACCTCGGTGGGAATGAGGTGGGCAGATGTCCCCTTTCCTCTATGAGGGTTTCCACTGGACCTGGCCAAAATGTTGTGAGGACTGTCCATCGCAGCCAAGTGCAGGGGGGTGGGGTGGTCTGTCAGGGCAAAGGGAGCTGGCGATAGCATCCTACCACCACCCTGTCTTAATTGCCTATAATTAAGTCCCATCAGAGGAGCTGCTGTGTGCCTCCTTGAAGGGACGTCCAAGGGTCAAAACCTGTGGATTATTTTGCTTTGTGGTTGGGTGTTAGGCTCAGCAACAGGACTCTGCTATGAAAATTTTAAGGCATTTGTGTGTTCGGTGGATGTTTCAGAACCCAACTCTTTCACATACAAAACTAAAAGCTGCTTTTTGGAAAGCATAAGCATTCTGGGTTGAGATGAACCACCTGGGTTCCTCAGATGGTTCCTTTCCTCCTCTGGGGCAAGGGCAGACCTCACTGTTAGGTTCAAATAAAGCATAAATCTCAGGAAACCCATGAATGCTCCCGTAGCAGACAGGCTGCTGAAATGGTGAGCTGATTTCATGTTACTGAAGTCGAGACCATCCGCTGTTATGATGCAAGGAGACAAATACCTGGAGCTCAGTGACTCCAAAACCTGCTCTTCTCAGGTGTGTGTGGGAGCTGCATTTATATTTCCTGCTACAGCAGCCGGCTTATGGATGTTTTTTTTACAGAAGGCTTATTCTCCAGTGACTCTCCCCCTGTGCTTGCTTTTTAACATCCTTTTGATTTATTTCTCTGCAAGGCATCGAAATGGAAATTGTCGATAGCTGCCAGGACAACAACGGCGGCTGCTCTCATCACTGCGAGCACACGACTGCGGGGCCACGCTGCTCCTGTGACGATGGCTATCGCCTCGATTTTGATGGCAAAACGTGCGCAGGTAATTCCCGGCAAACGCTGCGTCTCTGCGGGAGGAGGGAGGAGGTGCGGCGGGTCTCTACAAGGGGAGCCGGCAGGAGGGCTGTCACTCAAGGAAATACCTTCCCACCCCCTGCCCTTCTCCTACAAGTTTTAATTAATACCATCCTCTGGCGCTTCCTCCAGGGTTGCTCCAGCTTGCCTTGCTCTGCGTGTTTGCTGGGATTGTTAATTAACGAGGGGAAGGAGTTCTGCCTCCCAAATGGAAGATGACACTTTGGTGCATCACCAGTTGCCATGGCCATATCTTATTGTGTCCAGCCCAAGCATCACTTGGATGGATTTTTTTCCTTCCCTTCCTCAGCCGGTGGCTGGGAAGAGGGTCGGCTCTGGCTCGGAGCAGTAGCACTGCTGTTCTGAAGCGCTTCATGTGCAAACTTCGCTTTATGTTATGGAAGTTGCTCTATTTCCATCAGATTTGCTCAGTGATGAGATTGCACTTCTGGCTGTGAGAAGTCTCACTTAGGAAGTGAAAGCAATAGAGTTAGATTTGTTTTTATTTCGAGAGAAGAGCTTAAAAATTCCTTCATGTTTTAAACTATTTTACAATGTGATTTTTTTTGTTTACGACTTTTGCTATGCAAACTGTATCTCATTCTGGTTTAGACTCGCTGTCACTATGCCATTAAAATTTTAAAGAATAGCCAAGAATGGGGGGAGGTGGAGTTAAAAAAAAAAAAAGAGCAGGCATCACAGAGCAGTGTAGTGAGACATGAGGAGAGGTGGAGAGCGGGAGCTCTGGTGAATGTGAGAGGCATTACAGACGAGAAGAGTCTTGCAACAAAAAAAAAGCCAAGTGCAGGAGAGAGGAAGGAGCAGGGGAGGAGGGAAGCACTGAGGTCTGCAAGGACGGTCGGTGCTGGAGCTTAAAAAGCAAAAGAAAAGAAGGTCAGGGAGGGAGATTTGGACCCTGAGCCCCACAGGGGTGGGATGCGTTACGCGTCTCGTTGGTGTGCAGATGAGAGGAGGCAGAGCAGCCTCCTGCCCGCACCCCAGCTCAGTGATGGAGATTTCAGAGGGACGCGGTTCCTCTGGCCACATCGAGGGATGTGAGAGCGCAGGGGAAGGGTTTGGCAGGGCTGAGGATGTGAAAAGCTGCTCCTAAAAGCAAAAATCTCCGTTTTCTTGGATGCACGTTTTGCATTCCTACACAGACAAGGGACTGTTGCGAGACCCCAGAGCAAGGCATCGTCTGATGTACTGCAGAGGAGCTCAGCTTGTGACATTTCTGGAAAATCCTCTGTGTTCAAATAACCTGCATTAATCATTTTCGTGCTGACCTCCTCACCTCAATTGATTAATTACATTTTCTTTCTCCTCTTTCTCCTGTCGGTGTTTCCTAATAATGTTGGTACTCCTTCCAAGGTTAATTGAGACACTGACCTTTCCCATCTGCGGCTGCTCATCGGGGGTAACGTTCAAAAGCGTTTTGCAGACTCAGCATTGACAAGGTGGCCCTCAAATGGCCACCGACCCGCTCGGCAGGCTGAGATCAGCTGAGAGCCTGCAGTGAAAAGATAACAGCTCAATTCTTGTATCTAATCACCAGAACAGCGGTGTCGACGATGCCAGTTTCTGGATGGACACAGGGCAGGAGAAGGCAATGGGCAATTAGGCATCAAAAACCACAATTGTGCCCAGCAGGCGGCTGCTGTGCAGCCAGTGCAGTGTTGGATCAGAGCTTTGTTTCAGTGGTTGTTTGCACTGAAAAAGGTGGAACATACAAAAGTGCAAATGGTTAAATACGGTTAAATAGATAGTATTTGTGGGATGGTGAGAGCTAGTTGTCAACTTTTTTGTAAATCACCTCGTGGTAGCTAAGACTTGCAGAAAAGATGCTTTTCCCTGGACATGGGGAGGGTATTGGGTGCTGTGGGAGAAGGTAGAAGGCAGCTCCTGTCAGGGTTCAGACGGTGTATTGTGTGGGTGAAGGGAGAGGAGAAGCACAGTAGCCACCGCGCAAAACTGCGGCAGCAGCTCAGATGGGGCCCAAGGGCTGAAGGAGCTGCCCCTTCCTTACAGAGCTGGACGAGTGCGAGACCGGAGAGTCCTGCTGCTCCCAGTTCTGCATCAACTACGCCGGTGGCTACGAGTGTGCCTGCAAAGCAGGGTTCCAGCCCAACGCCGACGGCTGCGCCTGCGACGGTGAGTGCTGTGGTACCGGTGGCTCGGTCTAACCAAGCACAACAGCGGGAAGAAGAAATGCTGTCAAAGCTCAATCCAGGGCTTTGCGGGCATTTCCCTCATAAGAGAATCAGTGACCATATGTCAGCTTTGCTGATAAGGTTTTACAAATGTGTACATTCCACATTGTGAGACTGCAATGCAGTAGTAACCCAGCGTCCAGCATGGAGAAGTGGGGCTGTGAGAGACGAGCCAGCAGAGAGGAACTTTTTCTCCTCTCTCCATGGACACTGTATATTGATGTGTGTTAAAGGCTACTTCTGCAAAAGGAGAGCCCCCAAAATAACCAAAGGATCAACTGAGCTTAACAGCTTAAAGCAGCTGTTTTCACTTGAGACAAAAACATAGGTGAAATAATCTGTTCCACATTGCCCTGAAATGTTTTAATATCTCCAACACTACTGAGAAACAGAGAGCCCTAAAGTACTAAGAAAATCAGGTTTTCTTACGTGCAGAATAATTTTTCAGATGCAGCCAGGCACAGAGTGCACTCTTCAAGCAGAGGTACTTGCACCTAATCAGCATTTATATCTGCTTTTTCTAGATGTGGATGAATGTCGTCTTGATAATGGCAACTGCGACCACTTCTGTGTTAATTCTCTGGGGTCATACGAATGTGCATGTAAGGAGGGTTACAGGCTTGGTGTTAACAGATGGTCCTGCATCGGTAAGTTATTTTTACATCTTGAAGGCCATTAAAGTATTTCCCACTGATTTAAAATGTGAATTCAACTGAGATTTTCACAGATCCTGGGATTTCGGGGGCCCAAATTTAGCCATCTCTGAATGTGGCCAGGGTGGAGCTATGTGCAACACGTGGATCCCACATTCATCCTCAAGTAATGAGTTTTTCCAAAGATTAATGGGAGATCAACGCTTAAATCCCCTGGACATGTTTGAAAACCTAAACCTCATGTTTCAGAAATAAATGCTATTTTGACAGTTTTCTTTCCCTATTTGATGAAGTTTAACATCCTGCGGAAAAAAGGTAGCCAGATTCTGCCTTGATGAACCAAGGCAAGTTTTCCACGAAAGTCAGTGGTGTGATTCTGGATTTCTGCCAGCGTAACCAGTACAGTTTAGCCTGGCAACTTAATTTTGTAACCAAGTTTAGCACCTGCCAAACCTTGGGCAGAGTTGGATATTTTAACCAACTCCAAAATGAAAACCAACTGATTTCCCATCTCTTTGAAGCTCAAATTTTGTTTTTTCTGAAAATAAATTGGACAGTCAGCCTCACTCTGTATTTGTCATCTCCAAAATGAGCTAGAGTAATGACCTTCATTAACTAAAAATAGCCTCAAACTTCAAATGAGGAAAATTAAACTTCCCGTTTAATTTTTTGGACTCTTCAGGACCAGAGTTTATTTCCAGAAGAAAGAAAAGGGAAAGACTTTTCCCCCCACACTTTTCTGGTTTTTGGGTGGCAGAAACTCTGTTTATAAGTACAGATGAGAAAATGAATCGGCTGTGACTGCTGTGCAGATTGCACAGGAGTGTAGCTGGAAAATTTACAAGCATAATAAAAAATAAAAAAAGATGATGTAAATGAGAGGGAAGTGTCATGGAGGAGGACTCGGGGCCAGGTCCTGATGGCTTGTGTGTGTGTCAGCCCTAGGTAGGGAGGAGGCGGATGCGGAGGAGGCAGCGGGGTTCGCCGGGGCTCCAGGGCTGCAGTTCAGAGGTCCCCCCCAGCTCCTTCACTACGCACTTAGTGCCCTCTACGAGGATGAAGACCCACGGGGAGAGCTCACCCTGGTGCACAGGGTCGGTGAGTGAACGAGCGACGCTTTTAGCTGTTGCGGCAAAGGGAGGGAATGGTTTTGGAAAGAGAATCTGGGGTGAGAGTGGTGCTGGGCTGGCCGGGCTTAAGCCATCAGGAGGAGCAGAGGAGGGGTGAGCATTAATCCTGGTTTCTGCCTGTCCTCCGTGCTAGCAGGGAGGAAGGAGGCACTGCCAGATGTCCCATCCCAAATGGGAACATGTCTGGGGAATGGGAAGGCTCCCCGGTCACAGCTGCTGCTGCCTGGGTGCGGCGGGGAGGGATGCGGAGGGAGGGATGGGAAAAGGGAGCAGCACAGCAGGCAAGGGATGGGAGGCTTCTTGGAAAAACAGGGTGTCTGCACAAAGCCCTGGAGGCAACAGACAGAGAGATCCTGTTCATGCCAGGGGCGAGAGGACTGCGTGGGTTACTGCAATGCACAAAATCCACCAAAGCTGCTCTACTGAGAACAAGCCCTTGGGAAATGCTCCCGTTCTCCTAGGGGTAGGAAAGGGAGTTTGGGTGGGGGTATGTTTACAAGCCCTTTTATAATAATTTGAGATTTTCTTGCTTAAGATATTTGCATTTTTGTTTGTGGAGGGGAAAAAACCTCTGGAGATTCAAGTCCCTTTTGATGCTTTGGGCATGTTCTCCAGGAAAAGCACGGACCCATCCATGTAGAGCTGAGGCTGGCCGAGAGCTTGGCACAACTGGTGGCAAACAGAGCACATGAGTACACACAGTCACAGGACCTGGGTGCAAAGCAGCATGTCCCTGTGTCTTCTAGCAAGCAGCTTTTCACCCCACCTGGAATTTGCATGACTTCAGCATTTCCAGCTGAAGGTGGAAACTTCACCGCTTAAAACTATTAGGAGTTGAAACCCTGTGCTTTCTTTCTGATGATGCAGTATGTGCTGGTGGGTCACCAGGGAGGAATGAGATTTCTTATTTTTGTTATGTATGTCCTGTGATGTTTATATGAGCTCTAATTACTCATCCGAGGGCTGTGCCCTACAGGCAAAAATCAGGAACCGGTCTTGGCTTTAATGAAAAATTAACTTACTTTTATGAACAAAACTGTTAAGACCTCCCAAATCACATAGCATCCAGACGGACTCAACAACGATGGTAACCAATTGGGAAAGTGATAAATGAGATAACCATGGGCAAAATTATCAGGCCTAGAAACCACAATCAAATATTTATTAACCGGTTTTTGCATGTTTTATTTATATTTCGCCACATAAATTTGGGTGTTTTCAGTCATAGCTGAGCATCTGCACTTTTTCTAAAGCTGAGGCTTTGCAGCACATGATGGTTTGTAGGAAAAGGTAATGGAGAACTGAAACTTTTACTGTCTTAGTAGGTTCTTTTACCTCCCAAATATGAATTTATTCATAGAATCGTTTCGGTTGGAAGGGACCTTAAAGATCATATAGTTCCAACCCCCCTGCCCTGGGCAGGGACACCTCCCACCAGCCCAGGCTGCTCAAAGCCTCATCCAGCCTGGCCTTGAACCCCTCCAGGGACGGGGCAGCCACAGCTTCTCTGGGCAACCTGGGCCAGGGGCTCACCACCCTCACAGTCAAGAATTTCTTCCTCATATCTAATCCATATCTCCCCTATTCCAGTTTAAAACCATTTCCCCTTGTCCTATCGCTCCACTCCCTGATCCAGAGTCCCTCCACATCTCTCCTGTAGCCCCTTCAGGGACTGGAAGGGGCTCTAAGGTCTCCCCGGAGCCTTCTCTTCTCCAGGCTGAACACCCCCAGCTCTCTCAGCCTGTCCTCACAGCAGAGGTGGCTCCAGCCCTCGGATCATCTTCGTGGCCTCGTCTGGACTCGCTCCAGCAGCTCCATGTCCTTCTTATGTTGGGGGCCCCACAGCTGGACACAGCACTGCAGGGGGGTCTCACCAGAGCGGAGCAGAGGGGGAGAATCCCCTCCCTCGCCCTGCTGGCCACGCTGCTGGGGATGGCAGCCCAGGATGTGGGTGGCTTTCTGGGCTGCAAGTGCACATTGCCGGCTCATGTTGAGCTTCTCATCCCCCAACACCCCCAAGTCCTTCTCCTCAGGGCTTCTCTCCATCCATTCTCCGCCCAGCCTGTCTTTGTGCTTGGGATGGCCCCGACCTAGGTGCAGGACCTTGCACTTGCCCTTGTTGAACTCCATGAGAAGTATATTTCTTATACTTTCAGACATTTTTTTATGCTGCTCTCTAGATTATAAAAAAAAAAATTATTTAACAATAAGCTGGTGTAAGTAATTAAATATTTTCTATAGCTTGAATGACTTTTTGATGTAGAAGCATGATGTTTTTAATGGTAATCTGTATTTTTCTCCCGAAGTAAGAATTTGTAACCCGTTCCAAGTGGGAGCACTGGGATTCTGAACATCTCTGAAAGCTTGGGCATTTGTTCAACTACAGAAAAAGGAACAGTTGGGTGCCGAGACCTAGAGGAAATCTGGCCTCACATAGAAAATTGCTGGTGAAAAGCAACGAGCCTGCTGACTTAACTGTTAGCTGAAATAATCTGCCAGCTCGCTCTCAGGTGTTGTTCAAAATCCCCTTCCAAAAAGCCTCCAGCCACATCCATAAAGCCTCGAAGGCAATAAACTGACCAGATGGATAGGATCTTAGTGTCAATGATGTATTTTAGCAGAGTAACATTTATTTTCTATGCCTTTCTCAATAGATCTCACAAAGAGAGAACATGAGGGTGTGCATGTCTGCACTTGTAGTTGGGTGCAGGGGGGAAGAGGAGGGTAGGGAAGTGAGAGGGAATGCATTTTCAAATTTTTTTTTAGGTTTTCCATGTAGACTAACTCTTTTTTTCATATCGATGAGGAAAAATGGAAGTGATAAGTGTGCATTATACTTTGTTTTCCTAGAATAACGTTCAAATTATGGTGTCAAAAATATCACTGGACTATGCTTAAGTAGCACCACATCCACCTACTGCAATAGAGGAACCAAAAGGAGAGCCTAACAAGGAGAAAAAGAGATTCTCTCTCAAGAAATACTTTTAATTATGTACAATATTATCAAGTATTAGGTTCAAATTCACTTTTTCTGAAGGCAAAATAGCAGTTTAAGAGCTCTTTGATGGGGAATTACAGCATTTAAGGGAGTAGATTCCAGCTAAAGTCCCAGCTTTCGTTTTATTTAGACCCAAAATTTGAAGAGGAAAATTTGGGAATCTCCATTTTAGACTGTCTTTGAGGAGGAATCAGTGGTATTTGCAACACTACCAACAACACGAGTACTTTTTTTTTCCAGTCTGTCAATGTTGTGCAGGTTCCTTTTTGCACTTGTGCATCTGGAACGATAGATAAGAGCTTGTGGAAGTATTTTGTCTAGATGCTCACTAAACCTTCTGTATTTTTTTTCATTGCAGTTTGCCTTGATAACACTTTTGGCAACGACTGTAGCTTGAGCTGTGAGGATTGTCTGAATGGAGGCAGATGTAACAGCGAACACAGTGGCTGTGTTTGCTCGCCTGGGTGGACCGGCATCGTCTGTAACGAAAGTGCGTACAGTGTGTTTGAAAGATGGGGGCTTTGTCCTACTGCTGTGACCCAGCAGATAGGCAGGAAATAGGAATAACCTGTTGTACTTTTAATCCGTAAAGTACTTTAAGGAGCATAGCTGCCTTATAGGCAGGTCAAAATTTTATTGTAATGCAGCACATCAAATAGAAATTGTAAGGGTTGCTACAGTATACAATATGAACCCTCTAACAGCGAGGTCTCTGCCCTACAATGCAGTGCCGTGCAGTACCGTACCGTACCCCTTCCTAAGTATTTGTCTTGCTGTTCATTCCTATTCACTCTGCTGCTGAAAAGTGCCAAGGTTTGCCTGCCATGCTTCGCTCCACGACTTGCCTCGCTGACTTTCAGAAGTCTGTCCTGGCAGGTGGTGTGACAATCTGGGTGGACATAGATGCTAAACTTGATTTTTTCCTTTATAGCATCCCAAGACATTGCCTGTTTTTATACATTCTTTCTTGTGTTGGTAAACTTGGGTCTGCATTTTTTTTTTTCCTTATCATTCTTTTTATTATTAACATAATTTTCTTGGGATGGTTAATTTTTAGTATTGGATATTGTATTTTTCAGAATTCTCTTGCCAAGTTGACCAGTGCCCTTTGTAATAGCTTTCCACTCTCCTTATTCCTGCCTTCTGGTAGAAGATCTTTCTGGTTGAAAAGAACACATCAAAACCAACTGGAAAGATAGAGTGGCAATTTCTCGATGTCCCATGTGCTGTTCTTCATCTACAGTTCAGCAAAGCTTGTCTTTTGCTGGTCTGAGACTTCCCACAGCAGGTCTCCTGCATGTTTGAGATAGGTCCCTCCATTTCATGGTGTATGGTGTGATGGCCCATCATACTTAGAAAGTCTGTGCTGTCGCTGATGAGACAAAGAGATGATGAAGAATTTTAGTTTAGCATCAGTAGAGAGCAATCTGCAGGTTAATCACCATCAAGATTATTTAGGAGGCATCATCACAAGGACAGAAATATATAAAAAACAGCAAATGGTTGAAACCAACAGTCTGCCTGCAGTTATTCTGGGAGACCAATTGTGGGTTTGGTTTGTAAACACTGGGGACAGCTGAGAGAATAGGAATGAGGAGGATTAAAATAGTAATTTCTAGTCGACCTAAAAACAGTTCAAGCTATCAAGTTCGGATATTCTTACTCCTATGCGTGGTTCTCTACTGGTTAAGGATAGGTTATAAAAATTTTGAGACAGGATACAAATTCTTTAGTTCACTTCATAAATAATAATAACATTTTCAGTCTATATTTACAGTAGATAGCCATGCATGTAAGCTGGTGGAATTCATCTCTGGAATTTAAAGAACTTTAATGGGACTGCGTTATTGAGCCAAACCTGCAGTCCGATGAAGTAGGCATTGACAATGATAAATACAATATATAATCTGTATGAATTACCCATATGTGATTGCTTTCACTCTTTTCTCTGGCTTTCTTAATATACAGCATAGTTCATGGGTTTAGGGTAGGCTAAACAGTTGAGAAAACTGGAACTAAATTTCTGTAATAGTGCACCAAGGAAACCAAATGGAAATTGATGTGAAATGTCAAGTTTCTTAATGTACATTGATAAAATGTCAGTTAAGTCAGATGACTCCAGCAACTGTATTTACTCAGCTAGCTCAGGCTGCAAACAGGGCGGCAAGGCTTCATTTCACAGTTTGTTTTGCATTGGAGCGATGAAGGCTTTAGGAAGGAATCCTGTGCTGATGTGGATCCATTTCTGCCATGATCGTCTGGGGAACTGCAGAGACTATGTTAGAAAAACAGGTTATTTTTATAATAGTATTTGGGAAGGGAAAAAAAAAGTTTAAAGTATTTATCTCCTAATATTCAAAACTGTGCTTTGATTTTTAAGCTTTGCACTTTATAGGCAATATTTTTTGAGCCCCATGCATTGTGTGGAGCGGAGCATATGCAGGGGAGAATTTGGATAAATTACAAAGTACTTCACATAAGTAAGCTTGGTTAATTCAAGTGTCCTTTTAAAATTATCCAGTAAATATTAGGTGGAAGTGTATTACCTTATATAGAAAGAATATGACTTTGTTTAGAGCCCGCTTGACTAAAGAGATTCTTTCCTTGCTCAGCTTTGATGACCAGAGTCTTATTTCATTTCTAGCAGAGGGAAAGGATTTCTTGACGCGTTCATCTTCCCTGCTTTCTCTGCAGCGTGCTCCCCTGGGACGTATGGCAGAGGCTGTGCCGGCGTTTGCAAGTGCCAGAACGGAGGGTCCTGCGACCCCGTCACGGGGCAGTGCCGCTGCCCGCCCGGCGTGCACGGCAAGCTCTGTGAAGATGGTACGGTTCCTCTTGCTTTGCCGGGGGTAGTGTGCGCCTCAGACCTCACCGCTGCTTTCCCCTTGTTTCGCTCCTGCGCTTGGGTCACAACAGCCTCATGCAGCGCTACAGGCTTGGGCAAGAGCGGCTGGAAAGCTGGCCGGTGGAAAAGGACCTGGGGGTGTTGGTCGACAGCTGGCTGAACATGAGCCAGCAGTGTGCCCAGGTGGCCAAGAAGGCCAACAGCATCCTGGCCTCTATCAGGAACAGTGTGGCCAGCAGGACTAGGGCAGTGATTGTCCCCCTGTCCTGGGCACTGGCGAGGCCCCACCTCCAGTGCTGTGTCCAGTTTCAGGCTCCTCACGGCAAGAAAGACACTGAGGTGCTGCAGCGTGTCCAGAGAAGGGCAACGGAGCTGGTGAGGGGTCTGGAGAATAAATCTGATGAGGAGCGGCTGAGGGAGCTGGGGGTGTTCAGCCTGGAGAAAAGGAGGCTGCGGGGAGACCTTCTCGCTCTCCGCAACTGCCTGAAAGGAGGGGGTAGCCAGGGGGGGTCGGTCTCTTCTCCCAGGTAACAAGCGATAGGACGAGAGGGAATGGCCTCAAGTTACACCAGGGGAGGTTTAGATTGGATATTAGGAAAAATTGCTTCACTGAGAGAGTTGTCAAACATCAGAACAGGTTGCCCAGGGAAGTGGTTGAGTCACCACCTCTAGAGGTATTTTAAAGATGTGTAGATGAGGTGCTGAGGGACATGGTTTAGTGGTGGACTTGGCAGTGTTAGGTTAATGGTTGGACTCGATGATCTTAAAGGTCCCTTCCAACCTAAACGATTCTATGATTCTTTCTAGATACAATTGTGCGTGGTAAATCCTAGGGGCCCGAATGAGAACAGGCTCCATTGTGCAAGATGTACTATAACCTGTGGCTTTCCTTGCGGTGACTCTTGTTTCAATGATAGGCAGGATAAAGGGTGAGAGAAACAAGTGCCTTGTAAGGATGGGCTGCGACAAGTCAGCGTGGTCTTTTCCGTAGCACCAACTAAAAGAGAGCTGATTTGACGTTCGTGTTTTAACACTTAAGAGCTGATGCGTTGTGGTGTTTACCCACTCAAAAGGTTGCCCAAAAGGCCTCTTTGGGAAGAACTGTAACAAACCATGCAGCTGCGCCAACAACGGCTATTGCCACAGACTCTACGGAGCCTGCCTCTGCGACCCCGGGCTCTACGGGCGCTTCTGCCATCTTAGTAAGTCCCCGTATTTTTTCAGATCTGTTTAACACTTGCACAATGTAACAGTCAAAAAGGTTCCACTTCACGTATAAAATGAACGAGGCTTTGGGTTCTGCGATGAGCTGGGAGTAGCGGGAGGACATGACTTTTGATGCATGCCGGGAAGCCCCAGAAACTTCATTAATCTTTTCCTCTAGCAATTAATCTTTGCCATAAGGACTGAGATTTACTGATGCACAAAGGGGAGGACTATAGGTAGGGCTGGGTTGGGATGGAGAGGTCCAATGTTGGTGAGGTTAAAGTCTGGTTGGAGCTAGTTAGTGGCTGCCGATACGGTTGGAGTGGGAGGTGAGGAGCAGGGCTGGCTGGAGCAGGGTGAGGGTAAAATATTAAATGGGAATAAAATCAACCAAAACAAAAATGTTGCAGAACAAATGGTCAAGTTTCTTGCACTTACAGGTCCTGTTTGTAAAATCTATGCAAGACTGAAAAATAGCTGTGTGATTTTTTTTTTTTTAATTTTATTTTTTTTTCATTAAAGCTTTTTTCTTGGAGTGCATCCAAATATTTTTTCATTCAGAAACTTGACTAAGTTTGCTTTGAAACATTTCTGGTTCTTGCATTCACCAGATATTGCTTGAAATGAAATGAATTACTTCATATAGGAATCATGTAAACTATATTTTACACGCCCACACGTTAATAGGCACTGTCATAGGAATGTGGATGTATTTGCTGAAAGTAAAATGAACGTTTTGCTTTTTGCAGCAGTTGCATTCTGCAGCAGTGTGCAATTTCAAATAACTCATGCATAATTACCGAGCTAATGATTCCTTTTCATCCGGCTGCAGCCTGTCCCAGGTGGGCCTTCGGAGCCGGCTGCTCGGAGGAGTGTCAGTGCGTGAAAGAGCACACGCTGGAATGCAACGCCAGGAACGGGACTTGCACCTGCAAGCCAGGTTATCAAGGCAAAAAGTGTCAGAAAGGTATAATAGAAAGCCAGATTCCCTGTGTCTGCTTATCCCTCATTCCATTATTTCTCATCCTTTCTCCCATTTGCTTTGTTTGGCTGCTGCTGCTAATGTATTCATATTCTATTAATTATTTTGTCGGTGGTTTTTCGTAAACTCCATGAGCGCCTGGTATCACAGGGCTGAGAGGGACATCAAGGGGAAGACAGCTTAAAGAATGCAGGAGTTCTCGCCTGATCAACAACAGAAAACTAGAAACCAAATTCTAATCCAACCCTAAATAATAAAGATTGTGGGAATTTTCACTTTTGTTCTTTCCTTTTTCCGCGCAGACAGTAAATAAGTGACAAAACCTGTGTTCTATGGCAGCAGGATTATTTGTGAACAGTTTCAGCAATGCTGCTTTTCCCTCAGGTTTGCAGGTCTTTGAATTCAATTTATTCTTTGTAGTTTTTGGGGGTAGTTCAAAGAGAATTGTATTCCACATTCATGTTTGCATGTCTCAGTAGCCCTCTCCAGACAGTAATGGAGTAACGCAATAAAGATTCTCCTTTCAGATTCCTCTCTGGGCAGGCAGGAGCGTGTCGGGTTTGTGACACTAGTTCTTGGGGGTGGGGGTTGGCGGAGAATAATAGAGACGATATTTAATATCTTTAGCGTTCTCTGTGACATGCTCCGTTCTGGGGGAGAGCATCCCTCGCCCAGCACTGGCTTTGCACCAAGGCAGAGAGCAGCAGAAGGTACGGACAGATAAGAAGAGTAATTCGGTAATGGCTGTAATTGAATATATCCTGAAGTATTCCGCCACTCTCTTTCTGGCTTGTATTTAAGCAGTAACCTCTTTGAAATATCCATGCAAGTATTTAATAAGTATTTACACTTTGTTATCAGCACCTTTAAAATGTACATTATAATAGATTTTCTGCAAATTTCTGCCAAATCATTTTCTGACTTTTGTTCAGTTTTCTTACCTCTTCCTTTTTTAGTATATATTCTGTGTCTACTTGCATTTTCCAGAGTGTGCCCCTGGCTTTTATGGGGCTGGTTGCAAACTGAGGTGCGACTGTCCTCCGGATGTTTCGTGTAATCCTGAGACGGGAGTCTGCAAGCATCCGTGTCCTCCTGGGTTTCGTGGAGAAAAGTGCCATTTATGTAGGTACTCACTGCATGCTTCCCTGGGAGGCATGCTTTGGATGGGAAAGCTTACTCAGGAAACTTAAGTTCAGATATAGAAGTTGCAAATAGAAGGTACATCTGTTGTTGATAAGAGTTGGTGGTTCCCCACTGAAGCCAAACTGGTATTTGGAGCCTGGCAACGGCTGTGTCGCTCTGTGCAAAGGTCGAAGCACAAGGCTGAGGCCAGTTACTAAAACTAACGTTTGCCCAGGTGACTATAGGTCCTTTTACAGCTCCAGGCACAGATTTTGTAGAGCTCTGTTGCAGTTAATTACAGACCACCGTTTGCTGAGACACTGATGTTGACATAGATCGCTTGGTACCAGCACAGCTCAGTTTAAAATTGCTGGTGGTGATGCCTCCTAATATCTTCAAAATGCTTCCTTATACTAACCGTGTCTTTGGGTTTCTTTTGACCAGCTTGTCAGCCCGGGAGCTTTGGGGTGAGCTGCAGGCAGAGGTGCAGCTGTGGAGACGCACCATGCGATCCGAAGACGGGGCAGTGTATTTGCCCAGCCGGGAAGGCTGGTGCTACCTGTGAGCAAGGTGTGTTTGGCATTGGGCTGGAGTGGTGAGTGCCTTGCTTTGGCAGAAACAATAAGAAATGGAATTATTCTGTTTTCCACCAAAACTGGTGCAATGCAATATGCTTCATTTGCAGAAAAGGCAGCGGATAGGTCTTGGTGCAGAACATACAACATCCACCAACATTGTATGGCCTGTGAAGGAGGGAGCGTGACTCCGTTACCCTGTCTTGTCTCTCTGCTCCAAGTACTAATAGTGATTTATATGCTGGGCTGGGTCTGTACAAGTTGGGCAGTGATACCAGGGCATTGCAGCAGGTCTGAGTCCCAGAGCAGAGCTTGGGGCCACACTGCCATATGCACAGCGTGTGCCTCAGGAGCTGTTGAAGGGCCTTGGCCAAAGACAGCTATTGTGGAACCAGCAAGTGAAGGATCTGGTGGAACAGAGGAAGGAATTAAAAAGGAGAGTATTATTGTAGGTAATTAAGTAAAGGGATGAAGAAAATCTGAGGAACACTGAACTACTGATGGCCCACAGGATGCTCCTCTGCCATTTGCAGAGCTCTGGCTGTTGCACACCTGAGGAGCATCAGCCCTGCATGGACCCAGATTGTGGCTCACCACTTCACGGGGCAGGAACCTGGCCAAGAAGGTGGACCTGAACGGAGACCTGGGCTCCACCTCATGTCTGGTCCCTCTGGACTGTATGACCATCCTTGTCTTCCCCCAGCCCAGCAGCAGCCCTCCCCTCCTGCATCTGTCTGGCATCTCATGTGCTGCTTTTTTTCTAGATTGCCCGGCCGGTCGGTGGGGACCAGACTGCCAGTCCTCCTGTGAGCCCTGCGCCAACGGGGGCCAGTGCAACAGAGAAACTGGAGCCTGCGACTGTCCCCCCGGCTACACTGGGGTATCCTGCTCTGCATGTAAGTCCTCACATCTGGCTTCTCCATGAAAAGAAAGTCAGTTTTAAAATTTGGCTTACGGTTTGATTTTTACCTTCTTGCTGTTTTGCGAAATGCTTGCTGTGTTAGACACACTGATCCAAGATAAAGTAGCCCTCAGCTTCAGGAATTCCCCAGGTCGGATTCGACACTATTTAACGGAGGGAGATTACAGATAAACGCAGATGACAAACTAAACTGCATCCCAAATCGATGTTATCATTAGACCTAATTTATGGCAATATATAGTTAGAAATACAATGTTTAATAGCCACAATGCTTGCATTGTAATTCTGGTTGCTTGGCAAGAGGTGCCAATATGACCAATTGGCCCATATGGCATCACTCTTGGCTTATGTTTGCAGCAGTACTCCTTGAAGTAGCTAAGTCAGGATTAAATAGCAGTGAGGATGAGGGAGTAGTGTCAGAGCTGTCTCTGCGGATCCACCAGAGACCACGGGAATATGCTCAAGCAAGGGGTCTGTGCAACTGTGGCATGGCTCCTTATCCAGCCTCTGGGTATTACAGGCAGCTTGGGTATGGCTGTCATGCTGGCATAGACAGGCTCCCGGGGACAGCACTGCCTCGTGCAAGACCTCAGTGGAGGCATATTATTTCTCCTTGTTAGTCACAAAATCGCTTTTGATGAAGGTTTGCTCAGCACTCTTTTTTTCCTCCACTGATTGATCCTGATGTGCAGGAGAAGTACCCAAAAGTCATTCAAGCTATTCCCGCTTTACAGGACCCGGTCCCAGACACCTAATATACAAATTACAGATGTTTCTTTCATTTTGCCGTTTTGATTTCTGGATTCAGCTAATGCATGTTTTAGGGGACAAGCTGTTCCTGTCTTGTTTGAAAAGATCAGTCCGTGCCTGAGTTATTATCTAGGTGAAATTTCAGTCTGTTCATCTGTTTGCAGCCTGCCCTGACGGTTACTATGGACAAAATTGCCTGCTGTTATGCAGCTGTGGCAGCGGTGCTCAGTGTCACCACGTCACCGGAGCGTGCACATGTCCCCCCGGCTGGACTGGCCACCACTGCAAACACCGTAAGTCAAATGCGTATTCACTCCACAGGGCGCACGGCGTCTCCCAGGGACTTAACTCAAATGTAAGAACCAGCTCTGTTTGTTCTTAGCCTATTACAGTTTTTTAATATACTTTTGCTAATCTTATTGCTTCTGAAATTGTGTGTTTATGGGTTTGCACAGCCTGGATGGTTATAATCCTTAATTATCTAGGTTCAAAGTATTGAGATAGATGGCTGATGAAGCGCAAAGTATTGGTATAAGCTCTTATTTCAACACTATGGATCCCTTTGCCCAATACCATCTGTCCTGTCAGCGTTTTGACTGACAGTTTTGTTTTTCATTTTCATTGCAGATTAGTTTTAAGATTAATTCTCAATTTTTCATTGTGTTTAGGGGAGATTTATTCAACAAGTGAGTGGCATGTACAGTCGTGTGTCTTAAGGTCACTCCTTAACTTGTGAATATAAATGCTGGGAGAAATTCTGTTCTCTGGAAGAGCAGAACATCTTTCTGTTGACTTTAGCATCACTCTCCATATTGATGGCCGTCTAAGAGTACAAATTTGCCCTTTTTGGATAGCACCATATAAATGTTAAGCCATCCTGCTTTGATTCTTTCCTTTTCCTGTTTCACATCTTTTCTTCTTGATTCGTTATGATCCCTCCCGCAAAAAGCCAACAGAATACAAACTTCTTTCCAAATTTGATCTTAAACACATAAAGTCATAAATTAATAGCCAGTGTTGACAGCGGTAAGTTTTGGACCTGACTTCTCAGGCTCAGTACTGAAGAAAACTCTGGGAAAATCTGACGTTTCCACCAATATGCATATTTTAAAAATCAAACCAGTTGGTAATGTGTGGAGCTGTTACATAGCTTTCCATAACTTCCTAGGCTGTCTAAAAAATTAAGAGACCATGGCAAAGAAAAGCTTTTATTTCTGTCAAGAAAAGATATGAGAACAGTTGTTTTGCAGAGACATCTCAGGCATCTCTTCCACTCTCGCAGACCGGGCATGAAACGGATGCCCAACTCCAAAACCAGGTTTCTAATTGGCACTTTCATTTTATCCTTACAAGAAAGGAAGGCAATTCTGTACCACATTGTCATATTCATGTCAGTGTTATGTGACTTTTAGAATGAAAGCAGTAAGTTGCTTTAACAAAGACTGTGAGATTTCTCTGTCTGTGTCCGTGTTGCATTTCCCAGTATTTTGAGGAAAATATGGAGGATGCTCACAAATCTGTCTGGTTTTACCCACGAGCTATTCTGGTTATGCAGGTTTTTTGCTAAGTGAGTCAATAACTGATATTTTATTTCCATGAAATTATGTTTTTGTGAGTGTAGATTGATTGAGATGGATTGACTATGAGTAATTAGTTTTATGTGGAATATCTGCCTATGGGCCCCTACTTTCAGCTGAAGTAAATCGGCAAAAATTTTATTTATTTCTGTTGATTTGTGTCCCATGATGCAGCTGAGAGTCCAGAGTGCCTGTATCTTAAGGGACCATTTTGCATCTTTTCTGTTCTTTCCTTTAGGTATAAAATAATCCATTACCTGGGCTCAAAGTTGATTCTCAATGTAAATACTATTTTACGTTGCAGCCTGCACTGGTGGCCGTTGGGGACCACGCTGTGAAAACATGTGTGTCTGCAATAACAGCGACGGTAGCTGCGATCCAGTCACCGGCTCCTGCTTCTGTGAGCCGGGATTCACTGGGAAACACTGCGAATGGCGTAAGTTGCCACTTTGTCAACACGGGGAATCTGCAAAACCAGAAATTATTTTTCCTGATATTTCCCCCCCCAGGAAGACCTCCAGGCTCTACCGCCTCCGGTCTGCCCCACGCGTCGCAGGGCTCTCGGGTTTCATCGGGGTTAGATAGTTTCCCTAACTTGGATTCCAGAAAAGTTATTTTCAGACTTGTTTTGGACTCAACAGCTATTTTTAATGTTAAGACCTCGTGTGAGTGATAGGATTGATGTATATTTGGCTTGTGGCAGAGAAGTTTCCATATCAGTTTTATTTATCCAGCTTTAGGTCCACAATTTTTCTTCATAAATCTTTTTTTTAAGGCCAGGCATATAGAAATGCTTCACGTGTACATAACAGAAGCAAAATCAGGAAGATTTAGGGTCCTCTATTTATTAACAACAAAAATGCGCAATAATCTTACCAGAGGCCCATGATCTCCACTAATCTGTCTCTAACAGAGGTCAATAGCAGATGCCTTAAGAGGATAAAACCAAACATATAGATAATTCCTGATGTGTTTCCCCAGGTTTCATCCATTTGTCATTCAGGAGCTTCTTGAGACAGAAGCAATATCTCTACATTTAATGCAACTTGATTTTTTTTTTTTTTTCCAATTAATGTGCATATTTCCTTTTTCATTCCATGCAAACATTTGGTATCCACTTCATCTTGTGGCAATAAGTTGCATAGTTAAACTGCTAGTATTATTATTAATAATAATAATATTATTATTAGTGATTATATTGATGTTGTTAAAGAAAATAAATATTTTATCTATTAGATTAACAATCTTACAGTAGCACAGATGTAGCCAGCAATCTCTCAGTAGCGTAGGCAGAATTAACTGCTGGTGTCACACAGAAATGTCAAAACAATTAATCTGGAATGGTGACCTAAGACAAAAACCCAGGAAAGTTGATCTTACGGCTCTTGTTGCTGTTGGCACAGAGGGAATGGAAGGGCAGTCAGCGGGAAGACCAGCTCCCAGAGAAAGAGCTGCCAGCTCCACTTCTCTTTCGCTCTTGACCTCTCTCAAAACAGCATCTCAGCAGACAAAAAGTAGCCAAATAGCTGGTTGTCATCTTCTCTGGCAAGGTAATTAGCGAAGCCATTGCCACTGAGAAAACATCTGGCAACCCCGAATATTCTGTCTGTGGGGTTTCTGGTTTATTCAGTCTGGCTTTTACTCCGCTTTAATTGTGTGTGTATATACGTGTATAAAAAACCGCATATGTATACACACACACACATAACTCTTCCCTAAACATTTTATGCTGCCCTGGAGGTGAGATCTTTGCTCTCCCTGGAGTGCTCCTCTGCTCCCGAGGCATCTCCAGCCTCGTGCTGCAGGTCGGGCTCTTTCCCCCTGCGGCTTTGCAGGCAGCTCAGGTTCTCGGGCGCCGTGGATGTTTCTCGGCACGCACTGCAGCAGCCGGCGCCTGCTTGAGCAGGGGGGCAGATTCTCCGTGATGTGGACTGCGAAATCATTTGTGAAGTGTACTGACCCGTCACCATCACCGTGAAAGTCTCAGCTCCGGGCTAAACGCCGTAGGTTTGAAGAAAGCTCAGCTGAGCCCCACACCTATTACTGCACTAGAATACTGGTTTCCTTGCGTAGATCCGCAGGACTCTGACTGAAATTTCAAATGAAACGTAAACACTGAGCAGGATCAAGCTGTTAAGGCACAAGTACACTTCAACTTATTTACTCGTTGGACTAGCGTAGGAGGCATGATGCACGATGATCCGCAGCTTTGGGAATAGGTGCAGCAAATGGGGTTTTGCACCGCTTCAACCCTGGGACTGAATTTCAACTCGTAAGTGCAAAAAATACATTCAAACAACTCCCCATTTAAGCAACGGCCCCTTTTCCGACACAGATGATTGAAAGCAAAGAAATACTTAAGGTACCTTACTATGCTCCTGTCTCCCATCCCAACCTACAGCCTCTATAAAAGACCCAGAGGTTGTCTCCAGGAGCAACCGAATTCACGCCGTCTCCGATCACTGCCCGCCCACGGTACCAAACAGGCAGCACCAAACCCACCCCTTTATTCCAGGCATAGAGTTGTCTTTGAGGATCCTCGTTGGTTTCTTTTCTTTGTGATTCTTTCCAGATTGCCTGAAAATCACTTTGTTGATGTAAATGCTAAAATCATACACTTTTAAAAGAGATCTGGCAAGAATCTACCTAACTCATGTAGAGGGGAGTTCACAAGACATGAGTAGAGGCCCTGTAATACTGTACTTAGGCAAGTATATCTCTATATTTCAGCCCGTCCAAAATATCTAATGTGAATTAGGCAACTGGCCCTATTCTTAATTGATTTTCCTATAATCCTGGAAGAAATTATTTTCCTTCTCAAGTGTTTTTTTCTTTCTTCCGATAGCGAGTACCATGCAAATCTCTTAAAAACTCCGTACACTAACTGCTGTGGAAATGTAATTGTTAATCCGTCCCCCAGATGTAATGTTTTTGCTTGAATTTTTCAAAGCAGAGCCTGAAAGTGAAGGATGCAGCTTTCAGTTTGGAGCTTTCTAAAGGAAGCTGCTGCATTTCATATTTTCTCCGGTTTTCTGGGGAAGGAGATTTGCAGGAAAACAGAGGATAGGGCCTCAAAAGGAGGCGCAGAAGCTGGGAGCTTCCCCCCTCCTGGCTGACAAAGTCCCAGAGGAGATGTGCACGTAAGCAACGCCAGACCAGTGGGCAAAGCGTCATCAAGCTGAACCTGTGAAGTCACAGGCTTTGCAACTACCAGAGGATATTCGTTTTCTGTGCAGAATTTAGTCTTTCAACACCCTGGTGTTTTTCTAAAATAAACCTTAATACAGAAACAGCCCAACTTACCTGGCCCCAAGGAGAAGACTTGATCACATCAGTTTTAAGGCATTACCATTATGCCTTGATGCTTCTTTTGGAAATAGTACGAATTCCCATGTATCTAAAAATTCCCTGTTGATCCCTGATCTGCTCCGGAGTTAACCCATCATCTGGTTTTGATTCCTCCACTGCAGGATGCCCCGAGGGGAGCTTTGGCCCGAGCTGCGAGTCCAGCTGTCGGTGCCAGAACGGAGCTGCCTGCGACCACGTCAGCGGCGCCTGCACTTGCGCGGCGGGCTGGACAGGAACCTTTTGTGAAAGAGGTACTGCTTCTCCCTCTGCTCCCTCTCGGGTTTATGCAGATGGTTAGTTTGTTTATGGTTTTTTTATGGAGAGAGCTGGGTTTACAATTTACAGCGCCTCATCTAAGGAAACCATTTAACTTCACTGGAAGATGATACTGAAATGTGCGCTTCCATCCTAACTCAGCAAAGCATTTTGCCAGGTGTCTGGTGTTGGGCTCATGTTTTAACATGGTTAAAATTAAATACGTGCTTAAGACTCCTGCTAGTGCACATCTCTACGAAGACTCTCTTTTAAGCAGAATCCTACTATTTGAACACTGAGCAGAAAGATGTTTTTCCTGCCCTACACTTGCTTGTTCCTAGTGCATCTCTGAAACGTTTTAGACAAAAACAAGGATCTGTGCATCTTCCCAAATGAACCCTTTAAGAAAGATGTATTTTTTGGCTTTAATTTATCCAACAGATCATCTTCTATTACCTGATCATTTGTTAAAGTGTTGGAAAGGTTGGACTGGATTCCTTAGATACATTATTGTGAGTCAGTCTGTGGCATCGTCTGAGGTTGCTGTCATGCTGCATCATTGTGCAGATCATAAAAAAAAACCCACAAAAGTCTTGAATACAGCAGAAATAGCACGTAGTCAGTCAGGCATTATTAAAGTTATTTAAGTGTAAATGATTGAAGATTCTACAAATGGTGATCATTAAACCAAAGTCAAAATTATTTTGCTTAGAAAGCAGCTTTATCAGCCAGTTTAGAGAGGGAGCGTGGCTACAACAGGGGGCAGCGGCAGCACTGGCAGGCAGCTGCTGCCCTCTGATGGGAAGGGAGGTGCTCCACAGCCCGACCAGTAACAGCAAAGCACCCAACTGACTGGGGTGCAGATATTGCTGCTCGTTCCCCTCTCATTCTCACCAGGAATTATTATACAAAATAGTCTTCTCAGAGTTTTGCTGCAAAGTGTGCCTCATAGTTTATGGTATCTCCACTATGTCCTTTTTTAAAATTATTTATTTTGACTCTGTTTTCATAAGGCTATCTTTTCTTTTTTTTCCTTTTTTTCCTCTTTTTTTTTTTAATTGGAGGAGCTGTATTTGTGGTGTAAATCTGTTCATTCCAGGAGGAATCAAAATGGGGACAAAGAGGCTAAATATCCGTGGCCACAGGAGGTGTGAGGAATAGGGGGAAGCCTGGGAGATGTCTATTGGGGAAAAAAAAAACAAGTCTCCGTTTTCAAATCAGTCATGTTGGACATTTTTATCTTTTTAAATTCCTGAAAGAAGACTGTAGAGGGGAGAGTAGGTAGAATTTAGTGCTTACCGTTCTTAAGACCCTGTTTTCTAGATGTTTTCTCTCAAGCAGGCAGGGTGTTTGCTTTGAGTTGACATGTTACTTATTCACGTAGAAAGTTTCAACCAGAACAGTTTGCCTGGTTCCAAAAGATGAAGATGAAGGAAAACGTGTGGGTGGTTTGCCCTTGGTAGAACCTTCTTGGCACCTTTTCTCCGAGGAACTGTAGCACTTCTGTTTTTAGTGACACGGAGACTGGCAGGGTTTCCTTCTGGTGGGGATGTGCTTTTTGCCGTCCTCTTTGCAATCCTCCCACGTCGGCCAAGCTCTGTGCCTTGCAGACAAGAATGTGGAGACTGAGACCCGGCGCGGCCCTGGTCATCCCCTGGTGAGGCAGCCAACCTAAGGGAATGTTCAGCCTTGAGATGAGAAGGCTCCGGGGAGACCTTACAGCAGCCATTCAGAACTTAAAGGAGACCTACAAGAAAGATGGAGAGGGACTTTTTACAAGGGCATGTAGTGATAGGACGAGGAGTAATGGCTTCAAACCGGGAAAGAGTAGATTTAGATTAGATATCAGGAAGAAATTTTTCATTCTGAGGGTGATGGGGCACTGGCCCAGGTTGCCCCGAGAAGCTGTGGCTGCCCCATCCCTGGAGGGGTTCAAGGCCAGGTTGGACGGGACTTGGAGCAACCTGGGCTGGTGGGAGGTGTCCCTGCCCAGGGCGGGGGGTGGCACTGGATGGTCTTTAAGGTCCTTTCCAACCCAAACCATTCTATGATATTTACAATATTCAGTGCAAATTGGTGTTTTACCTACGTATATCACCTGTCAGTAATACAGATAACAGCCAAAGCCACATCGTCATCCACCAGCACAGGACAGTTTCCAAGCCAACCAGTAGCAGGAGACACTGTTGCTCCAGGCTGCTGTTTTGTGAGTCCTTGCTGTGAATGACTGGGGAGTTGACTGAACTTCTGTGCCCTCAGCCACAGGATGCTGCCAAGAGACCTCACACTCTTCAAAGTACTTCTATCTGTCCATCAGCATCCCAGTTCTGCTTTGCTCGGAGTCAGCTTCAGTCGGCTGTTCTTCATCTCCGACTGGTATCATTCATTTGTACTGCTGCCTCTCAAGTAGTTATGTGATCACATAGAATAATAATAACAACAGGTAAGAATAAAGTTATCAAGACACTTTCTGAAAGAAAATTAGACATTTCTGAAGGTGGAACATGCCTGCTCTATCTTTCTGTTCTGCTCAGTCCATTGGAAAAATGGACTTTCAAAAGAGCTGCAAAAGGAGCAGTTGCAAAATAGTGAACATTTCCAAATAAAGCTGAAAACAAAATAATCTACAAAGAAATGTTTGCAGGCAATCTGAACAACCCAAGAAAGGCTTCCTTTGCATTTTCTTGAAAACAGCAAGTTGATACCACCAGAGCACTAAAGAAATAATGTACGTTTCTTCACAAGGTCTAGCATTACCGAAGGAAAATGAATTATTTTCGGTGTTTTCTTGCACATGGTGCTACTAGCAATGCCACTAGAAATCTTTCCTATCTGAGTGGAGAATGTTACGTGCCTGGGGAGAAGGTATCTGAGACACACATGGAGGTCTGGCTGTTCCTGAACTGAAGCAGTAATTAATGCCTCTGCATTCCCGGACCGTGCAAAGGCAGTAATCGTGGCAAAAGATGGCTTTAAGTCCTTTCTCTGTCCTGTTAAAGCATAGATAACATGAGTAGCATTTTCTCCAGAAAAGATGCCTACTGTATTCACCCCCTGCCGCAGGGCTTTGGTTTTAATGCACTTACAGCTAAACAGGCAAGTCAAAAAAACCCACACACAAAAAAACCCCAACACCCCAACCCTAAAACCCCCCAAAAATCTTTCTTGTCATAAATAGCTAAATATACCAATGCTTCCTTCAAATAAACATTAACATCTGACCTGCACCAAGCCTGGGCCATGGGCTTCTGATGCCAGGCAGCCCAACTGCCCAACCAGCAAACCCAAGAGGACTCGAGATGTGCCCGCGTTCGCCATCCATGCTCACAGCTCTGCCAGGAGCGCGCCGGGCCAGCCGGGTCACCCTGCCCTGCGCCGGGCTTGCTCTGCTCCCGGCGCGTTTGGGAAGGCAATTGTTATAATTGATTTAATTCTGTGAAGTGCTGAGCATCTGCTGCTCCTGCTTTGAAGGTTGCAATTGTCTTCACTGCACCGTAATCTTGTTTAATTTCGTTCCCTGCTGGTCTGGTATGTGCTGTGTGACCCAAGGCATGTGTCCAGTTACGGGATCAGGCCAACAGAAGAATTACCCAGTTCGCTGCTTGATCTGAACGAATATCCCCAAATGCCACACAATTATCCCACAAACTGGAGGCAGCAGGAGTCTCCGACTTTTCCTACAGTATGTTTATTAATTGATGCATTAATAACAGCAACGTACAGCCCTTGTGAAGCACAGCACTCAAAGTTTGCATTTGAATTGCTGTCTAAATCAGCTCTACTGCAGGACAGACCGACCGGGCTTCTCTCTTGGGATTTCAGCAGTTAATCATTATCATAAGATAGCCCGGCAAGAGTTCTGTTTTAACAAGATAAAAGGAAAAATAAATACTGCGCATGTCTAGGAATAGCTGACAACACTGTGTAGTCCCTACATTAAACAAAGAAAAACTTTGTCAGCCTTTGAAGTCACCTCGGGTTAAGTAGGAGAAGTCCTTTCTTGTATGCTGTGCCATACACGCTACTGAAGCGTAATAAATAAGAACATAAAGATTGAAACCACATGCTGATGTCTCTTCCTTACAACTTGATAACAGCTCTCTCCCCACTACCAACAGAGCAGAGGCTGAGGGATGTGTTGCAGTTTTATATTGCTATGATATAAACTGCTTTTCTGAGACAACACATGCATGGAAAGTGGTATAAGCCTGAAATCTTTCATATGCCAAAGAAGAAGCTGCAGTCTGGACGAAGGGAAGAGCAGCCTTTTGATTTTGAGTAGGTGAAACAATCATACGTACGTAGCACAAGCTGAGCAGGAGCTCTGAGAGTAAAGAAGCAAAGGGATGTGGCAGCATGGTACCCTGCCGCCTTCGCTGTCGGAAGGTCCAGGCTTGGCTCTATCTACAGATACTGGATTTTTCCGCTTGTATCCAAAGCAGACAGCAGGGATGTCTGCCCTTTCAGAGGGCTGAATTTGCCTTTGTGGAAGTGATAGCAAGAGAAAACTGAGACAAAGAGCCTGGGCATGAAGAAGAGACAAGGCGAGGAAAGGGACAGGAGAGTCCAACAGTGGAAGATGCATGCGGATAATGGTGTTACTGTGATCTGGCGGAGAGCTTTGAAATTAGTGTGGAGGGTCATTGAGTAGTGTAGGTGATGATAATTGTCACAAGACTCCATTGGGAAGCCAGGCGTTCTGATTTCGTGGTAGAAGTGTGAGGATCAGGTTTTGAATACGAGTTTATATTGAAGGAGGAGGACAAAGAGCTAAGTTTTATTGAATAACTGTTCATGTAATGAGCACCGTCACTCAGGGGTTCTGTGGAAAGAATGATGTCCAATTGTGTATCTACAGATTTATTATCATTTAGTGTAATATAATTATACAAGTACTTATATAATCTAAATACACATAAATATGCAGAGAGGTTAAATTAAAGCTACACAGAAAACATAATTCCTAATTTATTTTTTTTAACTCTGCATAGCAGCCTTAATGTTCTTGTAATGCAGCACGTTGGGTATGATGTGGCCCCCTGACAGACACCCGTGGCTTATTTTCAGTCTTGTCAGCACAGGTACAGATGTAAATTGAATCCAGGGGCCTGCTCTATGTGTCCTCGATGCAGGTACTGAGGTCCTTAAGCTCCCTGGAGCTGTTGTGCTACATTTAATTTATCCTGGTTTTCTCTGCTTGTTCTCTTTGCCAGGTTTTCATTTCAGCACTGAACTACAACGCTGTGGGTTATGTTCACTGTTAAAAAAAATCTTTACAAAGGTGTCAGGAGAATGAATGGGGGAAGAAGTTTTGCATTTCAAAAGACAGGGAGATAATCGGGGATGGGTCCCTGGTCTTGCATTATGTTGAATTATTTCCTTTTTCCTCCGGATCCATTCTCTCGCCTGTTTTGTGGCTTTTCAATATATTCTCACCCCTATTTTTCTATGCAGAAATCTGTTGCTTGTGTAAAACAGGTCGCATTTTGCTGAGATGCACATAGCCGAGTTGCACAAGTTTAACCTTTGAAGCAACTTTGGCTTTTAAGCGCAGTCACAGAGTGACGTTGTGACAGAGCATCCGTGAAAAGATGAGCAGCGCCCCGTGTTGTCAGACCTCTCAGCTAGAGTTTATACAAAAAAAGAAACAGGAACTCAGCTAAAAATGAAATGTTTTGCATTTCAGCTTGTCCAGATGGATTCTTTGGGCTTGACTGCCACCAGGTGTGCAAGTGCAAGAATGCTGCAGGCTGCGACCACGTCCTGGGAACCTGCCGCTGCCTCCCAGGCTGGCTGGGAGAGACCTGCGAGCAACGTACGTACGGGCTATGGGCTACGGGCTATGGGCTACGGGCTATGGGCTACGGGCTATGGGCTACGGGCTATGGGCTACGGGCTACGCTCACCAGCCCCGCTCCCAAACTCTTCCAGCATTAACATGGGCTCCTTCTGGGAAAGCAGGATGACCTACCAGGGTACAGTTTTAGATAGGTCACATTCCTTTCCAAAAATGCCAAAAAAGGGAACAATTTTTGGTAGCTGTGTAAATAATCAGGTTTTTTTTTAACTGCTGTTGGCACTTGTCAGACATCATAAGCATCACTTTTTAAATAGCAGAGCTGTGTCCTACCATATGACGAATCTCTGCTTTTTATTTTTGTGCAACATTGAGAGATGAAATGTTATATCCGTGTTTCTGGTGTATCTCGTCTAATTATCAGTTATAAAGTGCCAGATTACAAATGCACCAAGTGGAAAAATCAGAGCTGGGACTATTTTGTTGTTTGAGCATGAGAAAATAGTTATTTAACTAATTTTTAGAAAAGTTATTTGTTTTTAAGAAAAGTTGGCTTCCTAGATTTTCACAAGTGTGGATTATCCCACAAACTTTGAGGCTTTTTTGTGTGTTTGTGTGTTTGTGTGTGTGCATATATAACATTGGCCCTTCTGAGAAATTGTTCACTAAATGTCATGGGAAATTAGATCATTTTCTTTAGCTACATGGCATTGCATATGGAGATCACGGAGCCCTTTTGCAAAATTTAGCAAATATGTTTTCTTTTAAGATTTTCATGTTTTAGCCTCTCAACTTCCTAGTTTCCCTGTAGGATGACGTCATGGTCTATGCTTCCTTTTGAAAATACAACTGCCGTCTGTAGGGCTGTGTTGTAGAGCTGGGGGCCAAAGCAGCTCTACAAGGAGCCAACTTTCATTGTTAGTGAACACTTTCGTAAGAATTCCTTAATCCAAAGGTTGCAGATTTCTGCAACAGAAAATTAATTTAATTTAGAAAACAGAGAGGAATTATACTTATATTGAAACAATTCTCCAGCTATACACTGTGTTATAATCAGCCCTGTTTGAGGGCTGCGCTTGCTCTTCCTAATAATTTTTCCTCATTTGCCCCCGCCATGCAACACAGCCTGTCTTCTGAAAGGGCTTTTCCTGCAAAATCCCCTGCTTTTTTTGATTTACAGGGGGGTCAATGCTGGTGAAACTTTCCACTTAGATATTTCTGCAAACATCCCACCGTTGCAGTCCTTTTTGCCTCCTCGTGTCCCCCCCGATAGGAATGCTTGGCTTTCCATCTCCCACCGCTGAAGACGGTGGTGGTGGTAATACTCCCCTGTGGGTGTAGGTTAATGAGCTGGCCAAGAAATAAATGCGGAGCCAGAGCCTTATAACCATACCGCAGAGCAGAAAAGGTGCTGCTGAACAGGTACGATGTTTGCTTCTTGGTCGCAGCCCACTTGTACTGCCCTTCAGCCGAGCACGGCATTAGCAGTGTATCTCTTCCCAGCTCCTTAGACTGCATTAGGGATGGGAAGCTTTGTTCCTACATATTTCATTAAATTCAATTAAGAAATGCAGCTCTTTGTCAACGGTCTTCTGCGCCCCCCTCTACTCACATGAGAAAAAAAACCTATTTATTCTCTTGAGCTGCAGCCATTAAGAGCTTTATGCCGGGTTGATTTATTCTTCATGCTGGTGAAGACGCCAAAGCCTCCGAGATCTCCTTTGCCTGTAAGCAAAGGAGCAAAGTCAGTTAATGGTGCGAAGGATTAACCTCCTTTTCTCTGGGGTAAATGAGGAATCTTCATTTTGATTTTAAGATCGGATCTCGGCCACGCTGCTTCAAAGCTGCTCGGAGTAAGGCAACCATGGGCCGGAGATGCCGGCTCACCACTCCCCATCCTTGTTGGGTGTTTAATATTCCCCCTGCCGGTTCCTGGGACTCACCAGCCCTAGCAGCTGGAAGGACAGCGCTCGTGTTCATGTAATCAGATTGCAGGCAATGTGCTGGAGGATATTGAGGAATAGCTTTGACATCATGGGATTTGAATTGATCTTAAGCCGGCCATGCAGTGCATTTTATACACTGCTATCTAATTATGGGCGATACGGACAGTAATGCCTTTTGTTGAAGCTGCCTAACACTTTCTATTACAAGACTGTGTTTTTCAATTGCTTGTAAATTAATTATATTAATCTGGGATGAAATCTGCCAAGCAAGCTCTGTCTCAGTTTAAGGTTGTGTTTGTTGATTTTTTTTTTATTTTGGGTTGGTTTTTTTTGAGTGTCTGCCTAAGATATTTTAGATTTCCAAGAAAGAAGTTTAGGAAAAGTGTATTGCCTATGTTTAAAATAAATTAAACTGTTTTGTGGAGTGTCATGATGCCTCAGCAATTTAGAATTGAGGACCTGACATTTGGCTTCTCTTTGTGCCAGAGATGCAACCTTCCTTTCTGTATACAAACTTGGCCAAATTTTGCAGTTTCTAAAACCAAACAAATACAAAAAGAAGTCATGTTGTGTATGGACTGTAGAAGCTGAACACAATTTAGCATCTGCATTTTGCCCTGATTCTAATAGTACAAAAACCGTCTCTTTCTGGAGCTGTTGGGGCTCAGCAGGATCTTCACAGAAGCAGTTCCTTGTGGTAAAACGAGACCACATTGGTTTGCAAAATAAATGAGTATGGAAAGATCTGCTCTGCCAGAGTCTGTGCTCGGGGGCGCTGATAACCAGGGGTTTGACGTTTCGTGGTGTGTGAGCACTTGACTTTACAATTTCCCTGTTCTTTTAAAGCTGAAGCTTCATTTTGGGGAGAGTAATCCACAGGAGCTGCGTGAAATCAGAGCTTCTGGGCGCTCTGCTGAGTCCTAGTGCCCGTCATTTATTTCCCCGTGCTCCCCGACACTTTGGATGGCTGTTGACTTCCAGTCTGAATGTTTTGGTCTCCAGTTTCACGTTCCTTAATCTCAAAAAGAGATTTTAAAGATTGCAAAAGAATAAATCGTCCTCTTGCAGAGGAAAGGCACCGAGAGGAAGATTTTGAAGCAGGAAGAAGTGTAATAATTTAAACCTTTCTATTGCTTCTTCCCTTTGCACTCATCATGAAGAAAGGAGAAAAGTCCCAGGGATATTTGTACTTTCAGTTGTGGAACTTCATAAAATAGCTTCACTATATCACTTATTATCTTATTCTTCAGAAAAGGACCTTGATAGTCAGGAGTGTTCTACCAAGAAGCTAAAAAAAGTTTGTATCTACCCAATAGAATCATTAAAATTTTCTTCTCCAGAAATTTCTGCTTTCTTATCCGAATTTTCACTGGAAAACTCTTTTGTCTTCTCGGTAAGCGTAACAAGAGCTTTGCACGCATACTCCAAAAACCTCACACGAACCACTAGTAACCAGTCAGGGGACCTGGTTATGAGCTGGTTTTTCCTTTGGCTTGGTTATGATGTAGTTCTGGTCTGTATTGTGGAAATATTTAGTTCTGCTCCCAAAACCGAGCCAGAGCTCTGTAGGATGGGCTGAACTTTTAACTTGGCAACCAAGCCTCATTTGCAGAACAAACTTTTAACTACGATGGGGCTGAGCTCCTGCACTTTCTTGTGGTTTCAATGTGGATGGGGTCCAAGCGATGACAAAAATGAACACTGTTGAAAAGAAGTCCGTGAAGAAATGGTGTCTGTGAGAACCACGTTGGGAAGCTAGAAGTCCTCAAATGGGAAGAAGAGAGCTGAGAATGGGTCAGATGCTGTCAACCAAGTTCACCCCTGAGGTCAAGGTGGTTTCACTTCTCCCTTCAGTCCCCAGGGACGTGTCCTCCCGCAGCACTGCATCTTGTTCTGTTCACTGACACCCTCAAAGGCATAGAGGTGTTGGTGAAAAGTCATCGTTTGGGTCTGATCCTGGGAAATACCGTATTCAGTGAGTGAAAGACACTTTTCTGGATCAGGGATCAGAGCCTTTTTTACCTCTCCAGTGTGTGCCAGCAGTGCTGCAGGGATGAGAGGCTCTGAAAGCTTCATTCAAGTGAAGAAGCCTCTGCAAGGCAGGCACAGAAACCGTGCATGGAGGGTCTCCAACTTCATCAACGCATTTTGTATTCTGTGAGTGATATCTGAAGAAAACAGGGTAGCAGCACTGTCTGTTTTCCACCATTTAAAGCTATCCAAATCTCCGGTGCAACGGAGGAATTTTATCGCTGCCATTTTTCATAGGCAGCAGGACTGAAAACGGAGCTGCAGCAAGTGTATGTTTGCGAGATGGCTGTGTTAAGTTTTCACCTGGGAGCCAGCTGCTTAACCGAACGCGTTGAAAGTATCACCCCTCTCTGACCGAAGCATGAGACTCTGGGTGAGCGAAGGCATCCAGCTGTGAAAAATGAACGCTGAAAACAATGAAGTTGTCAGTTCTCTTACCAGGATGCAAATAAATACCCGGGCTGTCAAGCTGGCAGTTCTGCTGGACCATTAGTTTAGCACGAAGACATTCCAGAGGGCAGGGGATGACAGCTGATCCATCACCCGAGCGATCCTGCCCTTCCATAAAAACCTCTTCAGAACGTGCCAAGATACATATTTTTAAGCTACGTTATTTAGTGTCAGGCATGGCTAATATATGGACTTAGGCGCCCTTATGATGTGAAAAGTGTGTCACTGGAAGCCAGTTTCAAACTGATTTTGCCAGTGTTGGGTTGTGTCTCAGTTTTGCTCTGTACGATGCCTCCTTTGATGCGTCCTGATGGGCTTTTATGGACTTTTCTCGTTGCAGCCTGCCAGGGGGACAGCTATGGGCCGGGCTGCAACCACACTTGTCACTGTCACAACGGAGCCCTCTGTCACCACGTAACTGGGACATGCCTTTGTAGCCCGGGGTGGAAAGGAGCCACCTGCGAAGAAGGTACAGTTGTAAATTCAGCCCCCTGCTGGAGGATTATAGGAGGGAAAATTAAAACTTCTGCTCAGGGGGCTTTGTGGGTATCTTAATTATCAGCTTGTTGGCCTGTGGTGTCATTGGTTTTGTATCTGCACGGCAACGCGGCTCGGTCCATTAAATAAACCTGTGATGCTGCGTTGCTGGGGCCTGCTGTAGGAGCTCAGTGTACAGTCATAAACTGGAAGAGAGCTGGTTTTGAAGGCTGTCTGATTAAGGGAGAAAGGTCCATAAAACTCCCATTTATGACACTGAAACAAAACATTTTCTTTTCTATGGCCTGCTTTACTGTCCCATGCACCCGACTGATCCTCGTCATTACCGTACGCTGTTCCAGACATAGGCTAAATCCAGAACATGTGAAAGGAATTGGGACTTCCAGCCTTGGCAACTAGACCGATATGTGTGACTCAAACCCAAGCCCAACTCCAAGGAGTCTTAAGAAGAGGCTGGCAAAGAAAGGCTGCGCAGAGGCTTACGTTTCACCTCCTAATCCCCTGCACCCAAGCAGCTAGAAAAAGTCTGTCCACCCCCGTTGTGGAAGGCTTCTTTTTCTGTGCCTCCCCCACAAGGTACCTGGCTCTGTAAGCAGTGCCACGGAGCTGGGGATGCTGCTGCGGATGCTTCTGGGAGAGCTGGGGTTTGGGGTCAGCACCTCCACCCAAGCAGCGGCTGCCCTTCAGCATGCCGAGAGGACGGTTAGGGAAAGTGGATGAAAACTGGCAGGAGTAGAGGAATATATATTAATTAATTAAGTGGGTCCCCCTTTAAAACCTAATTTGAAGAGCTCTTTCCATGAAGGAATAAAAATTTTGGAAGGCACCAAACCATTCTTCATGACATATACGACACAACCTAAAATTTTCTGGTTTGCATGAAGGCCTCAAATACAAAAGCCAAGCAGAAGTTAGAAAAGCCGTTGTCAAACAGGGAGATGTTGTCAAACATACCCTTTTTCTTTCATGATGTGTTTGGAGGTTTCTTTTCTCTTTGGAAGTCAGGAGGTAGGATAAGCACGTGAGGCTGGGAGAGCCATCCTCTGGTGACTCTGGTGCTTTTGCAGAGTGAGAACTTGCCCCTGTTAGTATCTTAAAGAGGTGCCACTCTGGCACATGACAGAGGTGTGTATTTTTTGTGCCAAACAAAAAAATGAGGTTCTATCCATAGGATCTGGTTGTGATGGCGTTAATAAACTTGCTTAATTAAAATTAGGTAAGGTGTAAAATGTCATCAGCCAGCTGTGGGTAGCAAGACCAATTAGAAAAGGAGTTGTGATTTTTAGAGAATTGTACAAAGAAACGCTGAAATCAATAACTCCCACTCCTTGGTGTTGAGAAAGCTGGTAGAAACCAAGAGATGTTTTCCTTGGGTGTGAACAGAAAATCTCGAGGCCGTTTGGTGGATCATACCTAATTCATTTTATCACCTACTTTGTTCCCAGACCACCTGTTTTACGCTGGTCCATGTAATTCCTTACTAGTAATGGCCCCATTTTTGCTCGGTTGTAGCTCCCACAGCATCTCCATGATCACCAGGGTGAGAGGGGGTGTAAGCTGGGAAAGGTTGTGCTTAACCTGTGTCCTCCTCCTGCTCTTCCTAATGGAAGGCTTTTGTCCTGCCTCCTCTTTGCAGTCTGTCCTCCTGGGTGGTATGGTGCAAACTGTCTCCAGCGCTGCGTCTGCCACGGCCAGGTGACGTGTGACCGGGTGACAGGCGAGTGCCGGTGTCCCCAGGGTTGGACGGGGATAGCCTGTGAGCTGGGTGAGTCTCATCAAGTCCTCCATCCCTCCAGCACCAGTTGCTCCGCAAGGAAATTCAGTTCTGGTGAGGTCTGGTTTGAGACAGCCCAAAAAAAAAGAGAGAAGAGGGGCAGAGGGCTGGAGAGCATAGGGTGTGGAGAGGCTGAAAAAATTGGGGTTGTTTAGTCAGAGATGAGAGGACTGAGGGGAGATACAGCATTGACACTTGAACGTACTGTGGCGCTAGAAACTTACTGGAAAAAGGGGAGGAATAAGCTATTCTTTGTCCCTTGGGGACAGGGAGGATAGGAAATGAACTCAATTTGAGGAGAAAAAAAATAATAAAAGAAATCCTCCAACAGGAAAATTATGTATTCCTAGAGAATTTTGCCAAGCGAGCCTTCAAAATCTCCCTCAGTGAAGGTTTTTAGGACCAGCTTAGGTGTCTCGCCATATTTCAGAGGTGTAAGCGTGTTCTCCTTAGAGCCCCTCCAGCCTGGACCATGTCAGTCTCCCCATTCTCGTTTCAGAGTGTGGGGACGGGAGGTCCGGAGAGGGCTGTGAGCAGAACTGTAGCTGCCACCATGGGGTTTGTGACCAGCACACGGGGAAATGCATCTGCCGCGCCGGCTGGACTGGGGACCGCTGTGATGTTGGTAAGGGCGGTTTGTTCTGCGGATGCTTTATTTTAACACTCTCTTCTGCACTCAGCCATTTCTTCCTCCACAATAAGACGTCCATCTCTATTTTATATCTTAATTTTTCAGTATTCTCTAGGCCAATTAGAAGTGACACCAGTGTGAGCGTTCACCGCGTGTCTGGGGAGCTCTGGGTGCAGCTCCCTGCGCAACCACAAATACATGCCTTTGTCCAAACAAATCCTACTTCTGTTCCCTGCCTGCTAACAAAATTAAGGTATTTCTCTACCTTATGGGTACAAGGAAGAACACATGAAAGGGAGTGAGTTGCAAGGAGAGTTTGCCAGATTGGCCACATGCTGCTTCGTCTCTGTGGCTTAGCAAATTGGCCTGTAATTGTTCAGATTGCACCTACCTTGCACGTGGTCCAGATTGCTCAGAGTTGGCATAGCTGCCTGGCATGTTTCGATCCATGTAAATCCCTGAAAAAGAAATCTCATCAGCAGTAGGTATCAGATGACTTGAAACGTGTCAATTTTCTGGTGTCTCCTAAGGTGCTGAGGACTCCCAAAGCCTCAGCCACAAGCGTGACCTGTAAAGCCTTCGCAGTGCCCACCATCCTTTTCTTCAGGCCTCACTTTCTCTCTGATCGCTTTGCAGAGACCCGTGAGGTGGAACGCAGTACGCGGACACAGTGTATTTTCAATGTTCAAACAGCCGTCCTTTTGTCTGTGCATAATTATGTAAAATGGCATCGCCATCTCTATAGGCACCATCTGGGTTTGTACTCTAGACTGCAACTAAGTCTTTGCAAGCTTTCACGTGAGGACTCATTAGTAGCCAACACTAAATGCTTTTAATATTTTTAATATTTTTTTCTCTTTCAATGATATTTTCTGGGCATGCAGTCTTCTAAATATCCATTGCCATGTGCAAGAGCAATATTGGCTCATTTGGCAGTGATGGATGCAGGAAGAACTGTTGCTATCTCTGCTTCTCCTCGCAGTCTGTCCCCTGGGATTTTTTGGCAAGCAGTGCGAGGAGCAATGTGACTGCATGCACGGCTCGTCCTGCCACCACCAGACTGGAGCGTGTCGCTGTGAGAAGGGATGGCGAGGGAGGCACTGTGACAAACGTGAGTGTCTGCTGGCAGTTTATGGAGGAACGTTCAGGTTGGTGCATACGTTCCTCCTGGATCCAAAGCTGATGACAGAATCCTTTCACTCCCATGTTGCTCGATGGGGTCGGTCTGGAGGTGCTCACAGGGATGGGTGTGCAGAAGATCCATCGGAGGGGGGTGGCTTTGCACCGTCCTGCCTACCCTGTGCCCTAACGAGGATCGGTTGCACCGTTGCAGCTTGCTTGCCCGGACGCTACGGTGCGGGCTGTGCCCAGCGGTGCCGGTGTCCCGCGGGTACCCCCTGCCATCACCTGACAGGCGAGTGTGGCTGTCCTCCGGGATTCACCGGCTACGGCTGTGAGAAAAGTAAGTATGTTACAAAAATGCAAATACTTCCCTTGTAAATTAATTAAGAAATTCATTTCTTAAATAAAAGAAATTTTCTCTCTCTCTGGGAAGACCTTATAGCCCCTTCCGGTACCTAAAGGGGCCTACAGGAAAGCTGGGGAGGGGCTCTTTATCAGGGAGTGTAGTGATAGGATGGGGGATAATGTTTTTAAACAGAAAGAGGGGAGATTTAGATTAGATCTGAGGAAGAAATCCTTTGCTGTGAGGGTGGTGAGCCCCTGGCCCAGGTTGCCCAGAGAAGCTGTGACTGCCCCATCCCTGGAGGGGTTCAAGGCCAGGCTGGACGGGGCTTGGAGCAACCTGGGCTGGTGGGAGGTGTCCCTGCCCAGGGCAGGGGGGTTGGAACTAGATGATCTTTAAGGTCCCTTCCAACCCACACCATTCTGTGATTAAAAACCTGGTGATAAAATGCTTGAAGAGGGAGAAGGCAACAACCGCGTGGCAGTGAAGATGGACAAGGGCTGTATGTTCCTAACCCAAATGGTTTGGCTGGTTCTGACCTCTGTGCCTGGTGTGGTTTGGGCTGGTGGGGTTTGTCCTCTCTAGGTTTGCATGTCTCAGGCCGGCAGGGACTGAACTTGGTCAAAATAGATCGAGGAAGTGCCAGCAGAGGACGGCTCCTGCCCGCGGCCATCACTGTGCCCTGGGTAAAGCAGCAGCTCTGTTTTCTGTTGGCCTTGTCCCCTTGAGAAACTGTCTATTCCTGCTGCCAGAGCTCATGGAAGTGTCATTATGTGGTTTTTCTTTGGTGTTGAATTTGGCCATCTGGATCTGTCTTTGAAAGCAGGCTCGTTCTGTGACCCCGGCTGCATAATTTTGACTTTATTCATCCTTACAAGGTTTTGCCTGAGCGCCCCTTTAGCAAAAAGAAAAACAACAACAAAAAAGAATTAAAAGAATTTACATTGGTGTCCCATATCCTGCACTAAAGGACTCTAAATCCTGACCCACTACCAGGGCAACTTAATACAAGTGAGATGTAAGAATTAGACGTGGGAAGTCCAAAACCTGTAGGCAATGTGGCTGTCCACGGGCAAAATGAAACCTCTAAAGGTGTTGGTGCTACAGCAGCTTTGCAAGTTTAAACTCCCTGCAAAAGGTAGAATGTCTTTATCCACGCGCCTGGTCCCTTGTGAATTATACTGTTATTTTAGTCAATTTTACCTGACATTTCCCTATGATTTTTTCTAGTGACAAGAAAATTGTATCTGGCCCTTGACAGTTGGGCACAAATTGACTGAACGAAACAAAATGAAGCGGTGAAGTAACCCCCAAGTAAATGTAATAAATCCAAAGTCCCAGAGGAGAGCGTCATTCTGTAGGCAGGGATTTTATTTAATAAATTTGAGCTCACTCTTTGTTTGAGTGTTATATTTACCAAGACAAATTTAATTCATTGGTTTACATTTCCTCTTCCCCAAGCTTGTCCACCGGGCACGTATGGTAAGAACTGTAACCGAGTATGTCAGTGCTCTGCCGAGAATGAGGAATGTCACCCGGTGACCGGCGCCTGTGCCTGCCGCCCCGGGTACTACGGGGCCCGCTGCACCCTCCGTGAGTATCTTTGTGGGCCGCCCGCTTTCTGAGCGAGGACCGAGTTATGCAGAAGCATGTGCTGGCCCTTTGAGTCCACCTGTGTCAGTACTTTCAGTGTTGACTGAGATAAAGTAAGGGTCGGTTGGGTTATTTTACAATAATATAAATACCTGTCTTATTGCCAGGGTTTAATTTAAAAAAAAAAAAAGAAATAATTAAAAAACCCCAGACTAATTTACTAGCTAAATTCTTTCCAACTTCCTGCCACGCTGGAGAATATCAATCTCGTTCTCTGCATTTACACCTCTCATCTTCAGCTGCACCTGGATATTGTGTACCTCTCCCATTTCCAAAGACCTAAGCCAAAACGCTTCCCGAAATCTCTGCGTGCTCAAGTAAGAACAAATGGTTATTAGAAAACAACAAGCTGCAATTGGCAATAAATCGAAGTGATTCATAAAGTCACTTAAGTTGTAGGGCCTTCTGAGGAACAATCAAATTAAACAAATTGTTACTCTGGATTGAAAAATAGTGACTAGTGTAGAGGACAAAATGCCAATTGGCTGAACACTCCATCATAAAAAAATATTCCCAGACCCCCATGCCTCATGCCGATATTTTAGGACATCTGTAAAGTTGTTCCTGGTGGAATGTGGCAACTGATAAGAAACATGTACCAACATATCCAAAAAAGGAGACAGTTAATTAGCTTTTTATTTACAACTTTAATTTTGTTTTTACTCCATGGCTTGTAATAGTCTCATTTAAAAAAAAAGAAAAAGCGCTTTCTTTTTGGCGAATGCTGATTTTCCTTTCCTAGGAATTGAGCGCGGCTCTGGTTTGCTTGCTTTTTTGGGTGACAATTTGGATACAAATGCCAGCTGTGGTGTGTGCAGCTCTAGTGAGGGTTAAACCTGTGCTTTATTCCTCGAGTAGAAATAGGAATGAGGCTCATTTTGGAGATGGGCATTTGTATTGCCATCATGTCATCACAAATTATTCTTTAAAATATAAATGTAAATGTAAGGATTGATTTTGTCCTCCTTTGTACATCAGTTCTCACTCTAAGTGGGATCGAAATCCGGCCTTCAAAATCTAGGCTAGAGCCATCTGGATCCATTATACATTATATTATAATAAATATTATAGTAGAGCAGTCGTGGAGATCAACTATTTAACAGTATCATTTTAAAAGACTTAATCATGGTTAGCCTATTACTTTTATGCAGCAATCTTTCTGTAGTCATTACCTGTGCATATAGTACTAAATCTCTGTAGATTATAGTGAATGTCCTCGAGCTTGCGTAGATCCTTAAGATTTTACTTCAGCATTTAAAATTTAAAACATTAATAATTGCACTGAAGGTCTGACATAAAAGAAATTACGAAATGAAATCTGTGTTTCGTTGCATTCAGAGGGGATTTTGCCATGGGCTGCTGCATAGCTAGGATTAAACCTATAGCGTATGAGAGATGAGCCTTCACGGTGTTGTGTTCTCTTAGATTCCAAAAATACACAGTATCTTGCACAGCAAATTCTCAATAAATATAGTTTTGTTAAATGTTTACTGGCGAGATAATGGAGTGGTGGATAACCATTGTCCGGTAATGTCTGATAACCGGGGATAGCTAGCGTGACTTTGGTGAAAATAGTCCTTGTTCCCACCGTCCTCACTACAGGGAGAACTGGGGCTGCTCCAGGATGAAGAAGCTTTCGATATAATATTAAAAACAGCATAGGGAGCCGCTCCCAAAGTCGTGAAGTGGGCTTCAGTCCAGTCAACATGTGGTTGGATGCTGCTGGAAACGGTTTCTGGCAACTGTTGCTGTATTTATAGTACTGTGAAAAAAGGTTCAAGAAAGTATCTATAAAAGGTGTAGTTGGCTGGGAAGTCAAATTTCCAGGAGCCAAGAGCAACGAGGCTTTCATGTTCTCAAATTTTGGAGTGAAGAGCTGAAACAGTCTCTTGGCAGGATCGAGAGGAAGCAGACAAACTCGCAATAAGGTTCCCATCAGTTGTCCATAGCTCAGTGGACAGGCAGATCTACTTGAGTGAAGTTACGAATAAAAAGCAGTTAGTAGTGGCGTAATGGATAAAAAACCCCATGCTACGTCTCTGTGACATTTACTGGGCTGGGTGAACCCTGAGCCAGAAAGACCTCACCAGCTTCACTTTCAAGCTGTAGGTAACAGGATGCTTCAAAAGTGTGTTTTTTTGACAATGCAATTAATAATATTAGTAAGAAAAGCCCTAGTGTATGCAGTCGGTAGAAAAAGATTTAGGAGCTCTTGGTCAAGGCAAAGCCACCCAAACCAGAAGGAAAAAATCAGGAAATGAGTTAGAAATCTGGCTGCTGCTCCTGCCATTCTCAGAAAAACTTAATTCAGATGCACAGGAAACTGTTAAATTAGAAAATGTCTTTATGAGATAACTGGTGGTTAGAGGCTAATCCTCTTTATAAAGGCAGAACCTACTTAAATGGCAGGACACTGTGTAAATTGCCCTAGCTATCTGCATAGAAGTTCTTTTGCAAAACAGTAACAGACGAGATGGCCTTGTTAATAATCACATGAACGTCACAGCTGATGTGTTTGCCCTGCTTGTGCTGCTTCCTGTTGAACCAAAATAAATAAAATGCTGCAAGGGTAAATAAAATGGTAAGGGGGGAATTACTGCATCCCTTTCAGTATCGCAGTAGCCCTTCCTAGTCTTGAGGAACAAATCTAAAAGTTTTGCCAGGGTGAGGCAACGTGTTTGGGAGTGTGGGAAACAGAATTAAAAAAAGAGGAAAGCCAAATGATGACCAAAAGGAAAGGGAGGAGCAAAAGAGAAACTCACTTAGAGTCCAATTAAGTCATTGAATCTGGGTGTGTCCTTAACTTCATGTCTTAGTGGAAATGAAATAGATGTTGCAGGGCTCACTTCTTGATGCCAGGGCTTGCATAGGAAACAGATTTTCTGTACTGACAGATGGAAGCACTGATGACGAAGTATTCATTGAGAAGAAGCCATGGTTAAGAAGGGCTGGGGAGAGTATCTGCATGTTATAAAAGTGTGTATCTGTTTAGTCCTGATGATCTGCTATCCTGATTTGAGCAGAAGCCAATTTTCAGTTTTATTTTGAAAGGCGTCCCTTTAAAGCTTCTCACCATAAGCTCTCACTCTCTATTGAATAGTTCAAAAAATCTAGAGATTTCTCCAGCCACTCATACCATGCCTTCAGAAAAGAGAGAAAATATATGAAGTTATTTATGCACAGATTGCAAGAGATCTGTTGCTTGGAGACGTGCGCAAATATATATTCAACCAGATTTCCAAAGTAGCTGTAGGCTTTCCTTTTGCCAGGGGAAGAAAAGGAAGGAGCAAAGAAATGGTGTGTAGAGGTAGTAGCACTAGGGTAACTGTTGAATGGAAAACTGGGAGAATAATCTGCATCTCCAGAGTTCAGCGGTGGCACACTGGAGGCAACCCTGACAGACGGAGACATGTGCCTAGCAGCTCTGCTCAGCTCTTCTCCTCAGTTCCAGCCTCCATCACTCTAAAGAGGATCTTGAAGACATGAGCTAAGCATGGCAGATGCATTCATGTCTTCCTGGTCTTGTATTCAGTGCTCCTTCAACATTAACTGCTGAAAAAGAAACCAGAAATGCTTGCTACCACCTGGAAAACCTCTTCATGGACAGCTCGTTGCCATGTAACGCTGACTCAGCAGTCCATCCAGGTCTAACGTTTCTTCTGGTTATTACAAAATACAGCTGCTTTATTTTTTCCCCCTGAGAATTTTCTGGCTTTGCATTTAAAGCATCTCTCTCCTGTGTCTATCTTTTGAGAAGGTGTCTTCTGAAATTTCGTGTTATTGCCATGTGCACATTTTCAGTCTTCCATCCAGAGCCCACTAGATGTGCCAGAGCAACGCCAACTCCAGTTTGGAGTGAGAGTAGATCATAGAGGAAAGAAACTTTCTTCAACTTAAACTTTTTTAAAAGATGAGACCTGCCCCAGTATCTGTAACTGGTCAGCTAAAATGACCACTAAAAGGGGCAGAGATGGCTCGTGGCTTCTCACCATCGCAGGCAAACCGGGCTGTTGCTGCCCAAAGGAAGAGGGACCAGGGCCCCATCTCTCCATCTCTGCCATAGGAGGCAAAGGGGGAACAGATTGGTTTGGAACAGAAATCCAAGAGGATAACCTCTGAAGAGCTGGGCTTGTTTTTCTTGCTACCATCATGTATGAGGAGTGGGCAGCGCCAGGAGCAGTCGGACCAGGCTTGGTGGCAGCAGTTGGTCTGGCTCTCCAGGGGTTTGACACTGCAGGTCAGCGCTGCCTTGCTGCCCCGAGCAGTGCATTGCTCGAGGTGACCATCTGCTTGTCGATACCCGCTCCTGGCCCGCTAGAAGTGAATAGAGTAACAAAATGAAAATCTAATTTTGGTTGAAAGCAACAAAATGCTGATGACGTGAAATGCAGTGGTTCCAGTAGCAACATAGCCTAATTGCTATTTTCTTCTTTTAAAACAGGGTGTCCGAAAGGTACTTATGGTTCAAACTGCCAAACCCCCTGTAAATGCATGAATGGAGGCCATTGCGACCCTGCGTCGGGAACTTGTGATTGCGCGCCTGGTTTCATTGGAGCCGACTGTAGTAAAAGTAAGCCAACCTTCATGTTCTCCTTCTTTCAAAAAACAGCAGAGAGAATAATCTGCCTAAAAGCTTGTCAGTAGAAAAACAGACAGATCCCAGCTACCACCTCCTTGAATTGTAAATCAGGATTCCAGCTTTGTAAGAAATCTCTTGCAAAATATTTTCCCTCTCTTCTGCGTGCATAGAAGCAAGGACGCTCATCCCAGGATTACAACCCGCTTGCCCGAATTTATTTCTAGAGCCAGCTCAGCATGAATTGCTCAAGTTCCTTCTTCCTGTCCAAAATTTCTAGGTTGAGAAATTATCTCAGTATTTTGCTTCACGCTATGGTGCCATTAGTTTCAATAAATGGGAAAAAGATCAAGTTTTGTCATGGCAAAACTGGTAAAGACTCCATGGCAACCCTAGTCTTACTTCTCTGTTTCAGAGCTAAATTGTGTGGCTGAATTTCTGTGTTATTTCCAAAGCTATGGTCTCTGTGAAGTTCTCTTCAGCTTATTCGCAGAAAGGCAATGCTTTAATGGTTAGTAGCCTATTGCTTTGCTCTTCAGCAAAGGACAGCATCGATATTAAAGAACGAAAGACATCTTTAGCTGGAGGGGTGAGCAGCTGATGTTTCAGATGTACACTCACCTTTTTTGTAGGGAACCTAGTAAAAGTTCCATGTGAAACCACGTATTATATTTATAACCTCAAGTAAAGTTTCAGAGGAAAGAGCAGTCATGTCTTTGGATGGGTTTTGGTTTCATAGTTGAGGCGCATTAGGTGAAATAAACCCAAAGCCAACTTTACCTATAAGATCCTGCCTATGTTAAAAATGAAAACTGGCATTGGATGCCCAGGGTGTTTCACAAAAGGCCGTGTTTCCTTCAGCTTGCCCTGAAAACCGATATGGGAAGGACTGCACCCTGTTCTGTGTATGCGGTAAAGGTCAGTGTGACCCGCGGACTGGCAAGTGTACCTGTCCTCCTGGCCAAATGGGGACCAGCTGTCAGCAAGGTAACAAAGCGGGACCCAAGGTCATCTCGTCAGTTGGGCACATACTTATAACAACCAGCAAATAAAACTCAGCGCCAAACATTGTTTATAGCTGTGTTTCCCAATGCCTTTGCTTGATACCATTGCAGTTTGCTGTGTACTCGGCCTCTGTCCCTCTCCGCTCCATCACCCTGCCTTTGTCCTACTCCCGTCTCGCTGCTTTGCTGCACCACACTTGGTACCGTTGACTTGGTTTCTCCTCTAAGCTGAAGTGACCGCTTTCAGAGACTGCGGTCCAAACAGAACATAAAGATGGGGGATGTGTACCACACAACACGAGCAGTGTGAGGGCCCTGTGGATGGATGGGACTAAATTTAGAAGCAAATTGCTTGAGCTGAAAAAGTGAAGGGAGAGGATTTACTGAAGAGGAGGAGTTGTCAGATGGGACAAAGGGAGGAGAGCAGGATGAGCAAATGTGGAGTGAAACCAAGCAAGGAGATACGGTGGGACAGGGAGCATTCGGTTGAAACTGCTAATAAGCATGGAGTATTGTCCCACAGCCCTTGGGAGATACCAGGCACTTGGGATACTCTGTGGGGAGCATGTGTTTGTATTTATTCTGTCACCTTCATTCTTTTTTGGGGATGTTAGTTTGTTTGGGGTTTTTTTTCAAACTTTGTTAATTCTCTGTAGTGTGTCCCCAGGGACAATATGGCCCGAACTGCCAGCTGACATGTACCTGTCAGAACGGTGGTATCTGTGACCATGTGGATGGCAACTGCACTTGTGGGCTCGGCTGGACAGGAAGATCGTGTGAGAAAGGTAATTTTCTGCTTTGAAGATATCAGATGTGTACATTCAATGCAGTATCTACAGACCCACAAAAGGAGACAGTTTTTGTGTAAGTAGACTGTCTCCCAGCTGCCTTCGTCTCTGTAGTTTCTCTCACACAGAACTGCCCCTAGTTAAATATTTAGGTCTTTTTTTTCAGAGACAGTTTCCTCGTGAGTCCTGCCCTGTAACTCTCAAATTCCCTTTTTTTTTAGAGACAGTTTCCTCGTGAGTCCTGCCCTGTAACTCTCAAATTCCCTTGCATGGACTCTGATTTCCTCTCCTGTCCAACTTTTGTGTTCTTTTGTTCATGGGAACATTGTTTTGTGTCTTCTGTCATGTGCTCCTCCAAAGTCATCAGAAGCCAGCGGCTCCCTCCTCGCTTATGTTCTCTCTTGTTATTCTCTTCCCTTTGACGTTGGATTGTAGTTGAACTTCCCATGTATTGACTTTCCTGTTAGTACAGTTCTGACAACATCTGTCCAAAGCAATTGAGACTGTCTTGCTATCTCGCCCATATTTCCCCATGACAGCTCTCCCATCCACAAGACAAAGCACACTTAAACAGAACAAGCTCAGTTTTCACTCCAGAAACCCTCCTGCCAGCCCAGAGTAGAGCTTTTCCACATCTTTCTGTCCATCTCCCAAAAGTCATTCTGCATTTCTGTGTTCTCATTTCTCTCTCCAGATAAGAGATAGCTGTAAATTATGAACGTGAATGTTCAGGAAACCATGAGTTTACTGGTATAATGTCAAATAAATGGTTAGTTCTGAGTTCACATTCAAGACAATGTCATTATTACATCATAACTGCCACAGTACAACCTTCCCAACGCACTCTCAGACCCTCATTTACAGCCTTTCTGTCCCTGGCATCTGTAGAATATCCACCTCAAACTCCATACATATCTTTACCAAGAACTGGTCTTTGCAGCGGAGTGTCCCTATATAAAAGCATCATGTAGAAGTGATACTTTCTAGCAGAATTCTATGCAATTGTTTCCCTTTGCACCTGAGAAGACTCAGGGACCCGCTTCATAGATGCATGTGTGCAGAAAAGGAAAGATGCTAACTACATGGAGCCACTCACAACGCGAACACCACTGTGGGCAGGCACTAAAGTACCCGTCCCCCCCACCCCCCCAAAAGTGCATTTTACCAATAACTGGCTAACTTCACCTTGCATAGGCCACCTGTATTCATCTCTGTTTGTCTGTTCTTGAAATCTCTGTGACCATCCATGGGCTGCATTTGGGTTGCAAAGCCCCAGCAGGGTTGTGGAGGTGTCACCACGTGGAGTGGTGGATAGTGGGTGTATCTTATGGGTGTGCTTAGATAAAATGTCTCTGGTGTCAAGCATGGCGGGTAGATATGCACACATCGCAGACAGGACTGTGTGTTTTATCACTAGAAAGAGCTTCACTGTTTATCTTTTGACAGACATAGGCAAGTTATTGGAAATTTGAGTCTTGATTTCCACAGCAATGTGGTTTTGAGTGTGTTTTGTCTAGAAATCAAAGACAGCTAATCAGGCATCCTTTTTCTAGTGATTAGATATGATGTTCGCAAAAGATCTTGCCTGACATTTGCAGAGTTATGAATCTGATTATTTGGATGGCCTCTCTCATTTACGTTGGTCTGCCCAGATTCAAATTAGCACAGCAGTGGGAAGTTAACTTATGCAGAAATGATGCCTAGGTTAATTATATTGGCATAGCCATCTTTGCATGACTTGGCTTTCAGTAATTTGAGATGTGTTTAGTTCTGTAAAAGGAGATATCTCATTATACATGGAAAGTCTGTTGCTATGTGTGAAAAAGTGATCCTCCGGGTTTTATTAGGAATTGGAATAGTGTGAACTCCAGTGATAACACAGAGGAGGAAAAGCGATGTGTTTTCTTTCACACTTTCTAAGTGTCTAAAAGAAAATATTGCTGTAGATAGAGAAGAAAAAAAAAAATACAAATTATACCATTTACTATGTGGCTTTACAAGACAAGTTATGAGTTCAACATTGACTATATGAAGAGACAAATTAAAAAAGGTAGACTATAAAAAGTACAAGGAAACTGCACTTCGAACATCTATGTATTATAAAAGATTTCTCATGCAAGTATGTAAATGCGTCATAGTTGTGCAGAAATGCTGTGTCTTCGTAACAAATGTTCTCCTTGGCTCTGCAAGTTATTGTATGGGCATCATATCTCAGCTATGCAAGCTGTCACATAAGAGCTTTTCTAGGTAAGGGCAGTGATATTTTTTTGTTTGTCTGTTTTTCTGTCCGTGTCCTGCCAGCAGAATGTCTCCCAGGGAAGTACGGGTCTGGCTGTGGCTTGGACTGCTCGTGCCAGCACAACGGCACCTGCGACAGGTTCACGGGCTGCTGCCGGTGCCCTGAGGGTTACTACGGCCACTCCTGCGAGCACAGTAAGTGGAGGCACCGTGGGCAGCCCGCTGCCCTGGTTTCCAACAGTAATGGGATGTGGGGCTTCAGTGTCACGTAAACACCTTGCCAGTTCAGTTTCGGGGTGTCCCAGATCACCCAGCTGCTTCTGCATCTGAGTGGTACAAGTTTAAAAGCACACGGCATTATTAGAGTTAATGGTGAATATCACATTTGTTGGCTCCCAGGGAACGTAGCTGAGAATACGTAGGATTTTAAAGGGATGTATGTTTTTCCTCATAAACCTTCCTCACTAGGTACTTTCATTTTTCAGAATGTCCCCTTGGATTTTATGGGCTAAGCTGTCTTCATGCATGTGCCTGCAAAAACGGAGCGAGCTGCGATGCAGTGACGGGAGAGTGCATTTGTCCTTTGGGTTATCAAGGTGTCCACTGCGAGAAAGGTACTTGTACCCCTCTAATGTACAAGAAAAAAACAAACGAACAAACAAAACCAAAATAAAACTCAAAAAGTCATTACTCAAATATTTGTTTAAGAGCAGCTTCTTCCATATTTTGAGCTTTTTGAATATCCTGAAACACTGGATTTAGGACTGCTTACCTCTTATATAGCTGGGCATTTTCATTCGTTAAAATTAACTAATCTGGTTCCGATTAATACGGTGAAAGTCCTGGTCTCTGTGATGTCTTGCAGCAATGAGTTCCACATGTCATTTATTAAAAATAAGTCCCTTTTACTGATCCTAAATTTGCTTCTAAAACTCCAAATAAGATTATTAAACGATTGCATGTCAGACCTGTTGAGTGCTATGGAACGGTCTTCTAGAGAGTTCTAATTAAAAATGAAAATAAGTGCTAGTTACGTTTCTGGGACAGATTTACAGATACCTTTGATAGGTAGATCAGACAAACTCAACATAAGGAGAGTTCATATAAATATTATGCCTATTCCACTATGTTCGATTCTTCATTAAACTTGGCATTTACACGAGCTTCAGTGGAGAGTTTATGAGCTTTCCTCTGAGACATCCTGGGAAAACTCCTGTGGCTTAATGTACGTCTTGCCATTCAAACCTGCATCTAAAAAAGCGCTCTTCCCGTCAGGCTGCGAGAGGGGCTGGTTTGGAGAGAGGTGCCAGCGTCGGTGCGACTGCAGAGATGCTCCTTGTGATCCAGAGACTGGGAAGTGCCTTTGCCCACCTGGGAAGACTGGAGACAACTGTGACATCGGTAAGGGTAATGTTTTCTAAGGGCTGGACTATGTATAGTTAAACCAGTATGACCTGTTGGTCTAAGCGTAACTGTGAAAGGACATTTGCTGGTATTTAAGAACACATTGTTGGTAGCAAATTACTCTTCAGGTTATCAACAGCTTTTTCAACAGGCTGCACCTCTTGATTTAGTCAATATTTAAATTGATACACCCGTAGGAAAACTATTTCTGGGTCAGCTGTAAAATGTCATTTGCCTTTAGCTTTGGAGGATGTGCGCTAGTGACGAACACACCAAGAAGCCCAGTTTTGCAGACGTAGTCGGGAAGACTCCAGAGGGTGCAAACGGGCATGGAGGGATCCGATTGCAGTGTGTTTTGTCACACAGACATTTGTCATCCTTTTCAGACCAATGCAAACGTATGTCCAGCTCCGGGTTTGCTTCCCCAGGAAGCAGGGAGGAATCCCTGCGGATGAGGGTAGCGGAGCTGCAGCAGCTCTGCCTGCCTTTGGGGTTCAGCAGTAGTCCGGGAACATTTAATCCAAATAAAATTTCCTCGTTTGCAGCACAGGCACTTGGACTGGTTTTTTGGGAAATGGTTGGCCCACGACAGCAGAATTATTTTGTAACAAGGGTATAAAAATAGGTGAGAAAATTCTCCTGTAGGGAAAACCAGTCCCACCGCTGTACCCTGATGAGATGGTTGCAAGGTTGAGAGGCAGCAAGGGCAGGCAAGATTCCTGAGCCAGACTCTGATCACAGTTACGACGGAGTAAATTTAGGGTAATCGTTGGAGTAAAAGGAATCGCAGTTGTTTAAACAAGCGTAAGAAGAGATTTGTGACCCTAACGCTGTGGCAAACAAGGTAAAAGGAGTGAAAGTCTGTGTGCTGATACTGGAGGTTCGCACCAGGAGCCACAATCCTCCCGAGGCCCCGAATCACAGTGAGGGAATATAATTTCCCCTTTTGTTCTAGGACAGGGCAGGAAACAGCTTTAAACAGCCTGTTATTAATGTGAGGTAATTGCTGTGAGCTTAAGTGCTAGTGCAACCTGCAAAACGAAAATGGAAAATGATTTTTTTTCCCCTCTCTGCACTGTCCTGTGGTCAGAAGCCGAAGCCACCCAGTCTGCAGGCGCTGGTCCGACGGGGGCCATCAGCCGGCCCCGCCGCCAGCGCGGCGCTGGGCAGCCGGGGCCTTTCCAGCAAAATTTTAGGCAGAAGTGGAACGCAAGGGGGAAGCTCAGCACCAACAATGTGAACCCAGGTTTTGCTTCTTGCAAAACTTCAGGACTCATTTTTATTTTTCTTAAATCAGCCAGGGTAGCCCCCATCCATGAAAAGCTGTTATGGGGCAGGTTTTATTTGCATTTTTATTTTCAATTAGGCTCAGTTCATCTGTGATATAACTGTGAGCAGCTGTGACTGTGCAGCGGCCATAAAGATAAAAGGCCTGATTTTAATTTGAACTCTGGTAAAGCACCCATTAAACAGGCAAAATGTTAATTAAAAAAAAAAAAAAGAGGGAGAGAGAGAATATAACAGACTTTTATGGGCGCTCTTTTTCTGTAGTAAATTAACATTGCAGACTTTCAAACAGATGTCTTAAATACACATTGTTATTAACATGAAAATGTGGTATTACATAAATTAAAATCAGGTCCAGAGGTGTTCGGGGAGACCTTTTCTCATAACATTTCCTAATTGAAAAGGCCGAGCTCGGAGCGCAGGGGGAAAGTTCTCCCACGTGTTGGGGCTGCAGCTGATGCGGGGCTCAGCAGCACTTTCATTTACCTAATGGTGCCTGTGTGAGAAAGTGAGCGCCTTGATTATTTACAGTATTTTCTAGCGAGGCGAGGGAGAGAGGGCTATTGTTTACAGTGTATTTAGCGCCCTGCCTTGTGACCTGCTGCTCATTTTTCCTTCATGCCGTTACTCTGACTGCATTAAAAAAATTGCGATGAGGATTTCTCAGCCCAGGTATGAAACGTATTTGTATTTGGGAGTGAGACATTTTGTGAGTTTAATTTGCCAGGAGGCAGCAGAATTGTGCAATCGGGGTAAGACATAAGAGGATATATAAAATGGATTAATTTTCAATTTCTCATTGTCTGAGTGAAGACTCTTTGGCACCCGCTGACAGCCAAGCCGTGCAGTGGAGAGGTGCAAGAGATAGTGTGGATCCAGGATGCTGACAGTAACTTTCCTGAGCAGATCCCAAGATCTTTTCTGTCGGGCTGTCAACCCCTGTTTTTTACACCAGTAATGATTTCCATTCTGGGAACCTCTTTAGGACAGCTGGGCTACAGTTTGGGCAGACCCTGTGGTAGATGAAACTTGAAAACTGCAAGGCTTTCCAAAATATCATGGTTTAATGTTAACGGATGTAGGTGTCTAAGTAGCTTCCTGATCCCAGAGAACACGGAGACTACTAGGGAGCGTTCACCCTTTTCCAAACGCTTCTGTCCTTCCAGAATGCAGGTCCGACCAGTACGGCCCCGACTGCTCCCTGCGGTGCCAGTGCGCCAGCAAATCCCAGTGCAATCCGTACAATGGGAACTGTGTATGCCCAGCCACGTGGATGGGGCCAACCTGCAAAGAAGGTAACACAAGCTGGAGATGTGCAGCCTTTCTTAGTAGAACTACTCATGCGTTGGTGGTGTAGACCATTTGGACAGGAGTATCAACCCACCACACAAATGTGGTGCTCAGCAGCAGCCACCACAGTTGGTGTCAGGCTGTGTGAGGCAGAAGCTGTTTTGCATTCCATCTCTGGTGAAAAACTCAGAGCCTGTGATAGCAGCAGCTTTGCTTGGAATGGTTGTGTTGGTGTGTGCTGTCCTCCTAAGGGTCCAGGCGCCTGATGGTGCAAATGCCAGCAGACACTGCAAATGCCAGGAGTCGTTCCAGGTGGTTGGGGGGTCTTGGCCAAGCTGAACTGACTCAGTGCAATGGTTTCCCCTCAGAGCAGGCTGTGAAGTGGAGATCTTGCACAGCTTGCTCATGGATTCCCGAGGCTGCCTCCAGCACAGCTGTGCCGGAGAGCTGTACGCTCTTCTGTGCCTGCCAGTATGAAATCTTGCCCTGAAATAGTTGATATCCATAGCCTCTGTAAGGTGAATAAGGAGGTTTGCTTGCTGTACGTGCCGTCGCATTCACGTACTTTTTGTAGAGGTGTCAGGTTTTGAAGAGCATGGTGAGATGTGAGAACCCAGATAAGTAGATAAAACATTGGAAAATAGATCTGGATTTATTTGTGTCTGCGCTAAAGCGCTCATTGCACTATCACAAAAGGGCTTGGGGTGGTTTTTTTGTTTGTTTGGTTGGTTTTTTAAATTTAGATAATTTCACTTCATGAGATAGAGTACTGAGTGAAAATTTCCTCCCACTTGTTTTCTAATCACAACTGGCTTGATGGTGATGCCATATAGTTCTGCATTTAGTTTAGGAAACACTTTGGGAACCTTCCATTTCGCAGAATCACAGAATGATAGGGGTTGGTGAGGTGTTTTATTGTTTGAGAGGTGTTTTATTGTTTTGCCTGCTCTCTGCCTCTGTGAGGAGGTCAGTTGAACTCAGTCCTCTACCTTCGTTTGAGGACTACCATTTATTGAATTATTTAAGTGTAAATTGTATAATCTATATAATATTTCAGTATTCTGTTATATAGACCTGAAACCATGTTTCTGCTTAATTCTCTAGGTGGCCCTCCAAAGCTTCCTTTTTATGAAGAACAAACTCAAGAAAGAGGGAATATTTTTCCAAGAGCTCTACAACAGTAACATTTGGACTAATAAATGAACTGTTTTATATGCACAGACGGTATTTGAATTTGGATATGAAAACGGCTATTCAATTCAGCTTGAATTGTACTGAAGTATTCACACTTCTTATGGAAGACTACAGAGGCCATTTAGTAGCTGGATCCTTTTAAAAAATTGAATCTGTTTCATGTATTTATTCCTAGCCTCTTACCCCTCCATTAATCTGCTCTGGACATTCTTTCTGATATATAATATAATTCATTGTTTGAAATCTTGGACGTGTTTTCAGTAAGACCAGTTCCAAAGAGTATCAGGATAAGCAGTATGTAACATATCAACTTGCAGTGAGCCACACCACGTATAAGTGACTTTCTAAACCTGCTTGACAGCCAGCATGAAGTTTAATGCACGTTTCAAGGATTATGAAGCCAATATGGATCCACTGCAAAGTCACATTGCACAGAAACAAGTGGGATTCACCAAATTAATTCCTCTTTGAATAACATCGTATGTTCTAGAAAAGCATCCAATCTAATTTTAAACTTGCATCTGAAGACGAGTCCATCACAGTCCTCAATAAGTTGTTAATTAATTTAAGAATATGTACCGCATTTCTAGTGTGGATTGACTGGTTGGAAGGTCTCCATCTGTATCTTGCTACGTCTGAGTGTCTTCCAAAGAGCAGGATGTTGTCTGTCAGGCTCTTCTGTCATTCTGCGTTCTCCCATCTTGTCAGTTGAGTTTCTCAGTGGTTTGTCAAGTCAAACTGTGCAGCAGCTCTCATGAAACAGTGCCTTCTAACGCAGAGAAGAGTTTTATCTTGCATGGAGAAAGCAGATGTTAAGCAAGGATAGACGCTTAGAGATAATCGCCGTGTTCTTTATATAAGGGATTATAATGTGCCTTTACTGCACAGTAGTTTGATTAAGTCAGCTTTAAAACATCCCGACACCATTCAACAGCTGCTGTCGGGCACTTAATAGAACAAAGACATTTTGGTGCTATGTTGCCTGTTTAGACAGGTTGTTCTTTAGTATAGAACTAAGTAATTATAAAGAAATACTGTTCTCTATTTTAGTATTCTGAATTAACCAGACTAAAAGATTTCAAGAGTGCCTCTTTATACCTCTCTTTAGGTTAGGAGTTACGAAACCTATGTAGTAACCTCTTGAATCTGACTATATCAAAAGTACACTTATTAAAGGGCATCAGGACCATGGGCTCGGTAGCCATGGTAGTACAGGCAGTTCTAGGTCTTGTGTTCACACTACCATTCACACACCATAAGAAATTGCAACTCTGCAAGAGAAGATTTTTGTCTTAGAAGAGACAAAGTGACAATAATTGGTGCTAAGTTGTCATTTTTAAAGATGTTGGTTGTTGCGGTTGGCTAATGAGTAGGTGAAGTAACAGTTTTGCTCCATGGTTCCATGGTTCACCTCAGGTCTTCAACACATCTGGAGTCATTAACTGTCCAGCACAAAGCAAGATACACTTGCTGATCTGGGATTTTAATTCAAACTGCGATCTATTTGAAACAGTACAGGTTTAGTAGGTATTTTTCAGGCTTCATGGAAGTCTTATTATTGTTCATCACTTCATAGGTGATGTCATCCTAAACACAGTAAAGATATTTGTGAATGTGTCAAAATTAGTTAAGCAACTGTGCTTTCAGCCAGAAAATCACAGGGGCTGATGCTGATCCCGATCCCTTGTCATTTCTTCTATAGAGCTCTATGAATGTCACCGGAAAGTTTACACAATGGAAATGTGACAAAAAATGTCCCAAAACTAGTCAGAAGTGTGTGGCTGTCAGCAGGGCTTTACTGTCAGCTGTGACATTTTGAATGTTCTTTTGGAGATATGATGGCCTGGGTCTGAGCCTACAATTATGTGAATTTGGGGCAATTTCACTGAACTGGAACTGATAAGGGAAATCTCTTGTGAGGCAATTAGACATAATCTTAGCAACTGCTGGAGAAAGATTGTCCAAGTTAAGCAATTGACATATTTTGATCTTAACTATGCATTTACTGCAGAGCCAAACTACAACACTAATGCAAGTGGTGCATTATATTCAAGATTTTTCGTAGAATCATAGAGTTAAGTTGTAAGAGACCTCTAGAGGTCCAGGCTTCTCTTCAAAGCCTTGTCCACTTCAAAGTTAAATGGGGTTGCTCGGACATTCATCCAGTTGAGTTCTGAATATCTCCAAGGATGGAGATCCCACCACCTCTTTGAGCCCCTGTCCCAGTGAAAATGTCATGCTCACAATTTTTTTTTTTTTTCCTAGTTTCTAATCTGAATATCCTAAGTTTCAACTTTGGCCTGCTGCTTCTCATCCTTTCAGTGTGCATCTCTGAGAAGTGTTTGGCTTCACCTCATCTACAGCCCCCATGGGGTAGCTGAAGGCAGCAGTAATAACTCCCCTTGGTCTTCTCTTCTGCAGATGGAGCAAACCGGGCTCCCTCAGACCCAACTGTATCAGCCCCAGTTTACCTCAGTGACCCCCCACTGACCCCATTCCCATACATCGGACATTTCAGGTTAGGGAAAGGTGCCCGATGACTGGTGTGGTTACTCAGCCGCTAATGCATAAACCCCAGGAGCTTGCATTTTGCTGTTTCACAGCAGTTTATAAAATGTACTGTTTTTTTCTTATCTACGTATACTGCTATGTGGTTAGAGCAGCTAATCGAAGGGGAAACCTTTCTCAAGCCATATTATTTACACCTGTGTATACTTGTTTACATTTTCCGCAGTACCTTGATAATAGAATTGTAAATATGTAGTATAAAGGAAATAAAAGATTTTTGTATTAAGTATTTTTTAAAGAATGTCACAATTTTAGGTACATGATGAAACACGTATTTTAAGTGACTGATACTGAGCCTGTGCCAATGAATTAGAGGTCCAAGTAGATCTGCCTGGGAAATAGTTCAGCAAACTTTTTTTTAAATCAGAAAATGCCAATTCATACAAAGCCATTTACATGCAATAGTCTTTCTTATTCATTCCTCCTTCAAAATACTTCTTAGCTTCTTTATGTTATTGCCTTGGGAAAGAAGTTCTCTTCAGTGCCATTAAACAGATCATTCTGATTTGGGGTTCAATATCACTTTTTGTTCCAAAACACAAAGTACAATCATATAAAGGTAAGAATCAAAATTAAATATTTCAAAATTATTAAAAGTTGAATTTTTATTGGGGTAGTTTTGAATGTCTTTTCTTGGTTCTCTGTTGGTGAACATTTCCACTTTTTTCACAAGGCAGGGAAAATGTTTACGGGATGCTGTTTTCTAGAAGAGCCAGAACTTTACATCATTAGCTATTAATTAAGGAAGTTTACTTGCTTGTGGTGTGATTATTATTTTTTGATTCTGCTCCTTACTGCGGATTAAGAAATTTACCTAATTCTGTGCCTACAAAATAGACTTTATTAGGCACATGGACTTTTTTAATGGAAAAACTACTAAATCAGGTTTTCCATAGATTAATGTTGTGGCAAGTGAGTGTAATTGCTACTAAAATAATATTACTTTGCTTATTTGCTTCATCAGATTCCAGTGAAAGACTGTCAGGCTGATACTGTCCTGAGCATAGCACTGGAGCTTGTTGAAAATGAAAGCGAAAACTTCAGTGAAAATGTTTTTTATGTTTAAATTTATGTCCATCTTCCACTTGGTAAATGCCTTTCTTGGCTCTCCATTTCCCAGAAGGCTGAAGTTAATTATGCTTTCTTGAAAGGAGCACTCTGTGTATTCCACTGTAGCACACTTGCATGCACAGATAACTCCTTTCAAAAAGACATTTAAATTATTTCAACCGTGCAGTTTCTGTGCCAAATCCCACTCTCTTACCTTGGTGTGTATTCCAGATAACTTCAGTTTGGGAAGAGTGGGAATGAGTTGAGTGTAACTCAGTGGGTCCAGCAGAATCTTACTCAATGCAAATTCGTGAAACCAGAACATGTTTTAAGTTAGACTTGAGTATTTATAGCACTATCCTCATAGGAAAACAATCAGAATTTTAAAAATTCCCCGCTTCCCCTGCCAAAAATTATTATTCTGCTTTTATCCTTTTTATGTTGAAGAGCCATAGCTATTAAAGTTTGCCCAGATTTCTTGCCAACTGTGTTATTTTGATTGGCTGCAGATTTCTGTTTGTGTAAGTAATAACCATCATAGTATCAGGAGTTGCCAACGGGACAAACATGGAAATGATACCTTTATGTCCTTCCTAGAAGAGCCAAAGACACATTTTGGAGACATCATGGCTTCATACAGTGGATCTAACAGTGACAAATAACAACGTTTCTGTTAGAATTTAGCTTTTTATCAGAGCAAAGCAAAGCTTAGGAAGGGTCCTTGAGAGAACTGGTGGACCAAGAAACCTCCATCCTGCCATCCCCACGTTAATTTTTTTTAATAGTTAGGCCAGAAACCTTCTCAGACCCCAGTTCTTGAAGGACTTTTCCTGCACGATGACCTGTGGCTGACTGCAGCAGCTCCATGCGGGAGCTGCGACTGTGCCCAGTAATGCTTTTGCAGGGTCAAAACTTTAAATTCAAACCGTGTGTAAAGCAATTGCCAGCAGTTAACACCAAATCTCGGACTTCTATAGCATAAATTCTTTATTCTGTTCTTTCTGTTGCTTTTAATAAGCACTTGCATAGCAATATTATGTCTTTGTGAATTTGTAACCCCTCTTCGAGGAATATGTGGGATGTATCTCAAAACTGTCCTGTACTTTCTGTAGTACATGTATCATAGTGAAAGCTGATTCTTTTTTTTTATATCCATGTCATTAAAACTTGTTCTTGTTTTCTCCTTACAGTCTTGAAGCAGTAGGCTTACGTTGTGGATGAAACTTTACTCTGTTAAACTAATTCACATTCCGAACAAACACACTGAAATCACACCTGCTGTTAGTAGTTTGTATAGAATAAATAATGGCCTATACATAAATGGGTTTATACATGATCCCTGACCAGAGCAACTTGTCCAGTGACCGAGCCTGATAAATAGAGGTTTCTGGCACTCAGACTCCAGAGCATTAGAAATATTCAACACACAGCATAAATCTTGCTGGAAGAGGATGGTTATGAAGTGTAACATTTCTGGAAGACTTGGGCATGAAGCACTTTGAAGGCATTTGAAACCGCACACCTGCGGGCTTCCATCAGCCTTCTTGGACACTTCCCAGAGCCTAATACTCGCCGAACAAATAGCCCGGTTCATCTTAGGGGTATTGTCTTCTCACATTGGCAGGAGCTAAAGGAACACATGTGCTTGTTTAATGCCAAATAATGCAGTAAGTGTGTGCTGGTTAATTGGAAGTAGCATGCTAAATTGAATTCAAAACGTGTAACAAAGGGGGACAGTATATCAAGCTGTCAGAGAAAAAGTGGACAGATATATTTAGCTTCTGGGAGAGCAGCTCTACAGGCTTGGACTTACTTTTAAATGTCAGAGCAAACCCTTTTAAGTTGAGCTCTGTAGTACTGCAGGACTTTGTCATACGTGATTTACTTCACTGTCCATACAGTTTTCAACAAGGAGTAGAATAATTAAGTTCATTTGGTTTGTCATCTTTTTAACATCTGTTATAAAGATAGCTCTATAAGCATTACAACTTCTTCAGTAATTTATTAGAAACAGTATTTAAGCTATTCTAAGAAATTGTAGAAGTTTTTGCACTAACCTTTCGGTCCCAATCATTGCCATTAAGAACTGATCAAAAAGTAGACATGTTGGGTTAATATTCTCAACCTGTGCAGAGCTGGCATTGATCTATGTCTTAAACCTTTAGAGAAGCCATTCGCAGCTCTTGAAAAGTTCACGTGTGCCTGCAATAGATGTATGGCATGGGAATAAAAGTGATCTTGTGACTGGGATCCAGGAAGCACTGCTCCATGGTGTGGTGCCCTCAGCGTCTCCAGGCACTGTTAAACCAATCTGCAGCCAGCACTGCTTATCTCTTATTTTAGTCAGCACTAAAAGTTCACACGGTGCTAATAGAGTATTTGGTGTGCACACAGTAAAAAAACTGTCCAAAACCCATAAATGATTTTAAAATGACTTAAAAGTTCTGTGCGATAAGGCACTGCTTTGTTGATTTTTTCAAGCATGGTAGTTAAAAAAAAGAAAAAAAAAACAAACAAAACTACAACTCAGTTGTGTTGTTTTATATATGAATAAAGATGTCAGCAACTAGTCATCTAACTGTCCGTGCCATTTGGCAGTATCTAGCTTCCTTTTCAGTAATAGCTCAATAAATCTTTATCTTTTAGTAAGCTGATGACAACAAAACATCTTGAGAAGCTGCATGTGGTGTAGATATTATGGTTAATGTTTAAAATGCTTCATGCCATCATCTACTGGGTGTTTTCTCCAGGCCAGATGTAACATCTTGTCTTAAGACATGTGCTCGTGTCTCCCTCTAGTGACTCCAAGGGTCTAATTATAATTAAACTAATTAATTATTTTAAGGTCTGTGATTTCTTGGTATAAGAGATCGAAGAGTTAGGCTTGCTGCTGCTCACAGGCCAAATCTTGGCTAATTAATTAATATAGTGAAGTACGACTGACTTACATCAGTCGTGGACCATGGCCCATCTGAGCAAAGGCTGCGCAAACGCGGCAAGGTGATGGTCCTGCCCCGAGACCACCATGGTTGTCCACAGCAACTGCGGTCCGTCTCTGCTCACGGGGCTTTAGTGCTTGCACAGGCCTCTTACCAAAAGTAATACAAAATTTGCAGCTCTCCAATTTGCAGAAGTTTCTGCACTTCCTATCGATGTTTTCTTTCTGCCTACAAGTCCTTCTTAGTTCATCCAGAAGCGTGCTCCATGTTCCCACTGATTCTGCCCTGTTGCTCCAGTTCTCATTAGCGAGACACTGCCCTGTCATTTCTTTGTTATTTTGTAAGTCTTAGTGTGCTATAAATTACTTACAAACTGACTGAAAATTCTCTTGTTCTCGCGGCTGGAGTTTTTTTCCAACCAGAAATCCAGTTTTAAATGATTTATATGTCCTGTAAGATGTGCAGTAGGATTCCTTGCTGTATGGTAACAGCAAAGATCGGTGCGAGCAGAGGCTGGGGGGGTTGATTTCTGCCTGTCGGTTTGCTTTTTTTCCTTTTTCTATTTGACATTTATGTTGTGGTAGCCGTTGTGGATCTTGGCCTTGCACTCCTAGGCACATGAGAAGGCTGCTCTTAATTATTACTTTAACCTTAAGGGTATATACGAAGTACAGAATAACAAGCGTAACAGCATCGCATGAAATATGGGCTGCATTTCTGGATAATGAGGGATGGGAGCGCTCACAAGGAGCCGCTCTGGCCAGGGCATCGCTCTGCTCGAGCCTTTTGCAGAGCCCTTCCCCACCCTCTCAAACGCAAGAGGTTTGAACAGACACCTTGAAGGGCTATTAGAGCTGTTCACGGTCATATTTAGCGTGTTAACATTTTTTTTTTACAAGAACTAGTGAATTCGATCAGAAAATAGTTATTTTTGGCTGCCAACGTGGCAAAACCACTTTAAACGCAAACTCAAAAATGTGTTGAAAGGAGATGGTTTGCCAGCGCAGCTATTGTAGCAAAGTCTCTTCTCTGATCCAACGGGAGTCCTGTCTCCAAGGTAAGTCCCGCACTCCCACGGGTGCAGCCCCACCACCACCCCCACCACACAGGGTCCTGTACGGAGCCAGGGCTACCTCCCCTGGGAAAAATCAAAAAAGAAGGTCTGTAAGGGTTTGGGACAGAATGATTTAACCTAAACATGGCAGCAGTAAAAATCCATTTTAAGGCATATCTCAGTGGGTGCTTGTGCAAGCAGAAACAGCCCCCGAACACTTCAGGAACTGAAAAAGGGATGAATCCAGAGCGCCTGTTATCTTGAGCACGTAAATGGTTCTTCAGTGCCCTGCGCTACAGCTATCACGTGATAAGTGTGTGCCAAGTCATGGGAGATGTGAAAAACATTAAGGCCGATAAATGAATGTTTTATTTTGAGTAGGCATGAAGGAGGACGTTGAAAACAGGTTTCTTCCTGACTCTGCTGCCAGGAATACAAAGCACCACACAAGAGACTTTGAAGGTCCCTCTGGGAAAAATGCCATTACCAACTCAACTGCGGTGCGTTGTCCAAGTTGCCCTGAAGGAATCTCTGCCAGAAACACCTGTTAACAATAAGGACTTGTTAATGTTTCACGATTATTTTCCCAAGTATGTTATTGCTACACCAGTCCCCGACACAAGAAATTTTGGCAAACATTAAATACACATGATACCTGTGAAACCCTTTGGTCTGCATCTGCAGAGACCAAGATAGAGCTGCATCTGCAGGCCTGCTGAGGGCTCAGTGGAGCTCAGCTTGCACTCAGCAGGGAGGGATTAATGGGGTGTGTTGGGCACACACTTGGGATCTTTTGGGACCCAGCACTAGGGAAGAGATGGTGGTCCTTAAATGAAAAAAATGACCTATTCCAGTCCCTCCTTACCACACTATTAGAAGCCTTATTTGTCGTTGAGGTAGTCATTTGCCCAGCCTTGTGGTTCTTCATTTTTAATCTGTCCTGTTTCAGTCCCAAAGCTGAACCACTTCATTAGAGATGAAAAAAATCTCAGACTTGTGCTTTTCCTGCCATTCCCCTGACACAGGGCACACCGTGTAGCATCTCCCCCGTGCAACCAGGAAGAATAAAAAGCTGTGGCTCTATCAGTCATGACTACAAGTATTTCAAATAAAATCCGCCTGAGCATCTCATCTTTTGTGGAAGAAAGTGAAGCGACAAATTATTCATGACACATCCTAACTTTTCAGTACAGAGGCTGAAAAAGGGACTGGAGGAGAGCAGCACCAGTGGCCAGTCAGGAGGGATTTCTTGTATTTGCCCCATGTCTCCAAAGGTGTTGCTTCATCACTAGCTTCAGTTCAGACCAGGTACAAACTCATGATTTATGAGAGACGTGAGCATCCTACTTCAAGGTGTATTTACAGAGCCCTTGACAGGCGTGGTAGACTTCCCCCTGTGAAAGTCAAGGCTGGGCAGCCTGTGTACCTTTGCAACTAAAGAAAAAACGTGAATTTCAGCTTCTTTGCCTGATATCAAGGCAACATTGAAGTTTATTTTGGTAGTTTATCCTCTCCAAGTGAGGAAGAGCAGCACTAGCACACTTTCAATATAGCTGTTAAAGACAGGGGTGTCCCTTGATTGATATCAAAAAGGGACACTGGAGTTCGAAAAATTGCATTGAGAGCCTGTCTTCATTCTTGAGCCTTTAAGTATGTTCAAATATCATCTTTGGACTTCATGCACCTTTTCAGTGGGTTTTTAAATTTAGGTGTCTGCTTAAATCTCGTCCGTTTGATGCAGTTTATGTATGAGCTATTTAACAGCACACACTTGCAATTAGTGACAGATTGCTCAATGACGTAGGTCCCGAGGAATGGTTGGTGTCACGTCCATTGCTTCCAAAAGATGTTCACGGACTGCGATGGCAGAGACTGATTCATTTTGCTTGGGTTTTCCAGGGGAATATGTGGATTCAAACCTCCTGAGATACGAGCGAGGGCTGGAGCTGGGGTCTCCTACACCATGGTAAGCACTCTAGTCACTGAGTGATTTGATAAGGAAAACACTATCTATGGCTATCTTCCCACAGGCATATAAATATAGCTTCAGTGTTTGCTTATTTTTAACTGGAATGAGCATATTGGTAATTTGCACCATTTTTTGGCCTCTAAAAATGTCCGAGTGACTCAGTAGGTGGCACCCTTTCTATTCCTTTATTTTCCACCAAATGTCAAAAATAAGTTGGAGCTGGAGCTTGTGTGTGTGTGTGAAACAAGTTCAGTAAAAATGTAAATGCATATTTGTCTCCTTAATTGACTATAGTATATTGTGAAATCATTACTGTCAGGGCACACTTGGGTTTATACAAACGCTTAAGTAAAGAAAATATATAAAACTAGATTGACTTGAACAATTTGAATGTGATAGCGGACATCTGTGTTCAATAACGTTACTTTGGTAAGCGGTGTTTAATATTTCATGTCAAAGCAAGGAGACTAATAGAACGGGGTATTTTCTGAATTCTTAGATTGCTGAAGTTTATGGCACGGCGTAATATATAATCTGCCCTTTGTCAAGCTCACCAGAAAGAGCCCTACTGCAGCTGAAGATGTGAAGTGCTCTAATATATATGTTTCTAGACCTCTCCCTGCTTTAGGAATTAATCTTGCAAGGTGCTGAGTGCCCTGAAGTGCCAGTGAAGTCAGTGGGATTTGAAGTTTCTCGCAGCTCGGTGGACGGGGAGCCTTACAGGGGCTAATTACCCTCCTCGGTCCCCGGCCAGGAAAGCCCTTAAGCACTGCTTAACTTTTAGTATGTGAGGAGTCCTCTTGAAACCGGCGTTATTAACGCTGCTGAGAGAGTGTCCAGAGGTCCAGCTCATGCCTCCATCATCTTAAAAAAATAAGAGCTGCCCCCTGACTTTGGGAATTTAAAATCGGGATGGAAAGAAGAGAAAAAGCAGGAGAAAGCTCCTTGCCCAGGGGCAGATCTGCCACCGAGGGCTGAGCCCAGAGTGCCCCAAAATGGGCAAAACCTCATCTGCTGGGTTTGGGGTGCTGGAGGAGGAGGCAAAGGGCACCCCTTCGCTCTAAATGAAGGCTATGCACACGCACGTCTCCAGCTCGAGGAGTGTTTGCCTTCAGAAAGTTCAAAGGAAGAGAAACATTTCTAAGTATCTTCCAAGTCTATTATTAATGAACAATTACATTGATGGTTTTGGATGGATTTGCACAGAGTAATTCAACTGCAAACAAATCTTTCTTTTGCATCCCCCCTCCACCCCCCCTCAACCCCAATCTTTTGTATTTCATTTTTAGGTGAAATTCTGTGGTGGAAGTGGCCAAAAGAAACATGCTTTCCCGAGCCTCATGCTGAATGTCTGTCTGGATATTTTCATTTTAACTGCAGCTTGGGAAAAAAAATGTAAACATGGTGCTCGTATCATTTTTAAGCTGGAACTGTTCTTCCCTGGTGTTCAAACAACATTATAAATGTTTGCTCAAAAGAGGCTTATTTATTCATCTAGCTTCTGAGAGAACACTGTGTGCATAGGTAGCAGGAAAAATGTATTAGGGAGTGAGAGAGATTCCCCTGGTAAATGGCTTTTCTCTTGACCTCCTCTTAAGCATCTTAGCGGGGGCTCTGCTGCTGCCTCTCTGAGGAAGTGTGTTTGCACTGGGGAGGAAGAATTTTTAAAGTTGCAGAGTGTTACAAACAGTGAGCAAATAAGTGTGGGTTCGGTTTTTTTTTTTATTTTTAATAATGCTGGTAAAAAAAGCCTTATGAAAAAGACATGGCATGCAAAGCAGTCACACACAATGAATGTTGTTCCCAACATGCTATATAATTTCCTTCAAGGTAGATGATCTATGTAACTGTTATTCCATAACATTAATTTTTTTCTCACTAATTTCTCAACAAAACATTTTTTGGCGTGACTATTCGCTAGTCCTGCGTTTGATATTCAGATGTCGGTCAGATACGCAACATCTGATCATGCAGCTTATCTGGCAAGTGACGTTATTGTCCCCTGATTACCAGCACAAGTATGTGCAAAAATGATTTCCAATAACTCTCTTGCATGAGACCATGAAATTGCTTTTCCATTAATTTTGTTCACTCAAACGTGTGTGAAAAGGAAACGTAAACCAGGAGGGACTGTAGCAGAAAGAAATTCATCAGGCTATTTGTATGACTAAGGACAGGACTTCCCTGCTTTGCTCACCCAACTGTCTCTCCTATCCAATTAAATGTGCACTTGGCAGTCATCAAACTGAAAGACTCGATTTGCCATAGAAGCTGGAGATGGAAAACACCTGCTCAGATCATCTTCCATCCAGTGCAGAGCCATTTCCCTGCAGGACATAGGTCATCCCTAAATTCTGCAGCTGACATGCTATATACAGCCTCAACTGGCAACATCCTGTCCAGCGCTGCACTTCATAAATCAGGGTTAGGCCCAGTAAATCGGCAAGGAAGAGCAGTTACCAACGGCATATCTCTCCTCCCAATGGCTTTCTTATGTTTCAAGGAATCAGTGGCATGTCAGAAATGATACTCTTACTCAAACACTAAATAGTATCTTGATAGTGCCGTATCTTGCCAAGCAAGAACATAAGCAAACACTCAGGTCTTCACTGGGGACTTGAGCAATTGCCCTCCGTGGCCAACATTCCTCCCAGCTGTTTATGCATCCGTCATAGGGTCGTTGCTGTTGTTATCAATAGCCGATGTTATTACTGCCATATTACTATGTCATTTTATCATTCCTGGGTGGGAGGATGAGTTAAACGAGGAATCTGTGCATATTTGTCACGATGGGAGCCTCCGGATCTCTGCGTTTCTGTGGAAACCTGGCCCTGGTTTAGCTGAACTGGCTTTAAAATCTGGCCCCATCGTGGGTGCTGAGCACTCAGAAAAGGAAAAAAAGCTGGCGCTGAGCTCCGCTTGGAAATCTGCTCCCAGATGTATGGATGTTTGTTTATTTTCACATTTAAGAGATCTAGAAAACTGCACCAGGATGCAAAATAGCACGACAAAAATAGTCTTTGCAAATACTAATCTTTGCCGATTGGCATAAAGCGGATATGTATTCTTTCCATAAATTTTTGGGTAAGCTTAAGTTACAAGAGGCCAAAAAGGAAAGATCAAAAAAAAGCCTATCTCAGCCAAGATCATTAGTTTAGAATATATGTAGTGCCAAAACAATACAAGTTGCACAATATCACCACACACACCCATTTCTTAACCCATTCTGGCTTGATCAAAACTCAACAGAAGCTGATGACTCCAGTAGACTGTGGTGGACTTTACACTGTGCTGTGGCAGCTGATGTCCTACTCCTGGTTGTGGTCCATCGGCCTATTGACCTCATTGCAGGTAATATTGGACAATGTAGTGTTATTTCTGGAGAAGCAGTGAGCATTTTGAGCAGAAGTCCCTTGGGAACTAATCAGAAATGGTGCACCCTCTCCTCCGTTAGATATGGGTTAGAAGCAAGCTCTGATGAAGGGCTGCTGCTTCTTCACTTTCTGAAAAAGACGACAGCACTATATTATTGTGTATGTCTTCCTGGGTCTTGAGATGAAGTTTTTCAAAGGGCTCTTGAGATACCTCTAACGTATGGTGACATTTTCAAATATTCGCCATGCTGGAGAGTCCCTGCTCTAATGTGGGCAACTGCCATGCTGCGGGGAAATAGCACAAGTCTGGCTTACAGAGCAACGATTAAATAATATTGTCCAAATTTTAACAAGGTTATCGCAGTGGGCCTGGGAAAACTTTAGCCATGTGGCTCTCTAATGGAAAGACTTTGAGGTATTGTTAATTAAATGACTGCTGTGTTTTTACTTCCCATAAAAAAACATTACCTCCCATAAAAACTTTTAGCTTGACAATGCATTAGGCAGAAAACCTGCCCAATGTCTGCCTGCTCTTATGTTGCTCTTGCGGCTGCGCAAGCAGATGCAGCCCCGGTGCCAGTGCCCCAACCCAAGCTGTGTCTGGCTGGAAGGGCCCTGAAATGCCACCACCACCTCCCATCTGGTCATGAGTGAGACAATGGCAGTAACCTCCTGGCTGATGAACGCAGACGGGCAAGATGGGAAGGGCATGAAAATGTTCAAAATGCCATGAGTGAGAAGCAACACAACATCCATATTGCCTCTCTTGTTCTTGGCATTGCAACAATGCATAGTTTTTGGTTGTCTCTGGAACCACTCAGGCCTGTAATGAATGGAGTACCAGTGATTGGAAACGTTCCTTTTAAGCGGATGTTTCCATTACTTTGTTTTTCTCCTTAAGCCTTGTAATGGTTTTTTCAAGTGTCAGCAGAAGGGCTGAAGCATCTCTTGATCTTGCAGATCGCATGTCCGTGTGGACCAGTCCCGGCACTGTGTGGAATTTTCAACACAATATTCACTTGTTCTCCCAACTCTCAATGTTTTGACTATTTCATTACGCTAGTACTAGGAAGGGAAGACTTCCAAGGTCTACATTTTTAAAAGTGATCGCAGACAGTAATTCTGTTTGTGAACACGAAACGTAAAACTGATTTTCAGAAAAGCTGAGGTCACCTTCTTCACCATGACTCCAGGCAAAGTTATGGGAATTTGTTATCTCTGAAGAACTGAAAAAATAGTGTCCACCTTTTAAAATGTCAGTTGAATGTTTAGAGTTGGTTTGGAAGCTTCAATTAAAGTAAAATTTTAGAAAATCTTCAGTTGTCAGCACCAAAATTTGGTGAAGGATCAGATGAACTTAGACCATTCTTTCCTCTGTCTCCACGTCTTAGTCTGTGATTTACCCAAATTCCAAGAATGCTGCTGCTTTAAATAGCTCAGTGCTCAAGATAGCTCATGTGTGCGAGAACTGGGATTACAACCCTCAGCTGAATGCACCTGAGCAGAGATTTGATCTTGAATTTCCCACACCCAAGGACCTAAATTCCAGGATATTAGCAAGATAGAAAGAGTTGTCAGGCATCTATCGTATTCCATTGGAGGAAAAAAAAGAAAAAAAAAAAGGAGAGAGAAAGGGAGAGAAAAAGCCTTGGCTTCATCCCAGTGTGGAAACCTTTTCCCATCTCAATTTAGCTGAAAAAAGAGCCAAGACTAACAGCCAATGCCTTAGTAATGTAGGGACCCTATTCAGCAAACTGTTTAATCCCATACTTAAGTGTACCTATGGATATGGTTTATGTTCAAACTTGCATGTTTTGCTGGATTAGGATGGATTTAGATGGAAACTTGAAGATCTGGAGAAGAAAGTCGGTATTTCTGATCCTTTGGTCTTCATTCAGGCAGATTGCTTCCTGGTCAATAAAACTCCGGTAAGTACTGAAAGTGGATACCAGTTTCCCCCTGGCAATAATTGGTAGAGGTTTGGGCTACCATCTGCCTACCCATTTTTTCTTACGTCTGTAAAATGCGATACAGCTTGGATCACAGTAATTCAGTCTCTGAACACCTCAGGTCAATCACAAACGGTGTGGCCATGCTCAGAAGGTGGCTCTGAAAAAGCCCCCAGTGTCTCACCCATGGGCAGCAGCAAACAGGGCCGCCTAGTGGGAGGACATACATGTCACCTCACCTTGATCCTGCTCCACTTCAGCAGAAATGTGTGACCAGAGTAAATTAGGAAGCTCAGAAAAGGGACTATGGGAGTTTGCTTTCTGGTTAGGTTGGTAGCCTGGAGAAGAAGGCTATAAAAGAGATATATGCTGAATCTGCATCGATGCAGTAGAGAAGTCCCACGCTCCTGTGCTTCTAGACATGCTAGATGCGTTTTCATGAGCTCACAGAAATGTGGGGTTGGTTGGGGCCTTGGGAGGTCACATAGTCAAGCTGCTGCACTGATGCCAAGACCATCCCTGACATGAGTTTTCCTGCGCAGTTGTTGAAAACCTCTTCTCAAGGGACTCGCTAACTTCCTTCTTTTCATTAAGTGCTCACGACCTTTGCAGTTGGGAAGCTTTGCCTCAACATCCAAGCACAGCACCTCTGCTGCAAACCCAGGCAATTTCTTTCCCCATGGGATCCGGAGTTGTCCGTTGCCCTTTTCGTAACCACACTTTGTGCTTTGGGAGAGAGCTAGCACGTCTCCCATGCGAACACAAGCACCTTTTCAGTTCTCCTCAAGCTTACATATATGTATATTTATATATATAATGGTACTTCAGTCCCATTGCTCTCCCGAGTTCGGCAGTTTCTGAGCCTGCAGCACACTCCTTGCTCCCCAGTGATGCCCTCCCTGGAGCTGTGCGCCTCTTCCAGACCTCTGTCCCAACCGCTGCTCAGTCCTGTTGGTAACCCTCATGGCCATGCGGCAAATGGCCCCGAGCTCCTTCCCTTGGGTCATTTTTCTAGGCTTTGTCAGACGGTGTTGAACAGGGGCTCTCAAATTCCCCCCCAGATCCCCCGGGTCCAACACTGGGAGCTGCTGGAGGACCTGCAAATCCCGGTGGCCACGCGGGGTGACCCATTATCTCGCGGCCCCCACTTTGATATAATGGCATCATTGTTCGTAAAAGAAGTATTTTGGCATTCGGGCATGACTCTGCCCCACAGGATCATAGAAGTGATATAATATTTTAAACTATGAAACATGGCTTTTAACAGTTTCTGCAGGGTGCAAGGGCACTTACAAGATAGCACTGTATTAGTCACTACCACGGGCCACCTTCTGAATATTATAAACCTTAATTTACTTTTTTTTATAATCTGAATGGACTTTTTAAGTATATCTAAGGGAATTGGAGTGAGGAGAAACATTGCTTAATTCAGCCATTGCATCCTTAAAGCCAGATTGGAAACATGGAAACCATATGTGAGCTTTTAGCTAATAAAATAAAATGCCAAAATGTGGCGGCTGAAGCTATTGCACCCAAAAATCTAATTGCACATATGCTCATTTACTCACTTATAATCAAAACATTAAAAATAATAAAAAAAAAATCTTTGATACTCAGACTAGGTGTAACTGTTGGACTAAGTTATTTTACAAAATTATTTTACATGGAAAGAATGTGCATGGGCTTTTCTAATGGCAATATGAAAAGCAAACTGTATAAATACAGCCACACACAGCACCAATTGATAATGTTTCACCTGAAGACAAAAAAGTCCTTAAAATCCTTTAGCAGGCCAAATTTATATTCATTTTACTATAAAGTAATTTTACTTTTAGATGTCTCTAGACTACATATTAATGGTAAATAAGTTTTTTTATGCTGAGCGTTGGCTTTCTCAGCGGTGGATTCATTTTTTCATTATTACATGTCCTAAAGAGATATTTAGCCCTGCCAAAGGTGCCAGAACTGAAATCATCTCTTTACTTAAACACTTCATCCCTCATGTCCTGACTGTCTCTAAAACATTCGTTTTAGCTGGTTTCAGTCTCTCTTCCATCCAAGTCTTACCGTCCCAGAACTGATTGGAAGCTTCACGGAGACGTTGAAAATGAGCTGCTTAAAAATCAGTCAGAGCTGACCCTGCTCCTCGTTCAGAGGTTGAGGACGTACAGTCCTTTTTTCTCCTGTTTTTCCCTGTGATATCGGCTGCATGAATTCAAGGAATCTCGGCTCAGCTTGGGCAGGTGAAAAGGGGTTTTGCAGTGCGCGGTCCCTCGGGAGATGTTTGCTGAAAGCCCTGCAGGGATGGAGCAAAGAACATTTATCGCATCAATCTTGAACGCTGAGGTCTAGCGCAAAGCTGGACCGCTGATGGGGCCGCAATAAATTCACTTTTCCTGTGGATTAGCTGTCAAGAGTGGGAAGCGAGAGGGGCAGCATTGCTCTTTCTGACCGATAGGCTACACTAAAACTTGTCTGAGCATAAACCTCAACCTAATGTGCAACTAGATGCTGTTGCCCGGCTTGAAATAATGGGAGCAGCTCTTTTGCTTTGGAGTCATTGACCTTCCTGGTACTGCCCCGGGGTGCTCTCGCCATGGGCAGACCCAGCGTCTGCTCCAAAGCATCACTCCTAAAGCCAACCCAAAGTTCCTTGAAATTAGCCAAAGTGACTGAAAAACACGTGTTGTGCATGAAGAATTAGAGTTTTCAATGGTCAACATTTTACTTTTTTAGAAACGTGAGAGAAGGGGGTAAAAATTATAATGTGTCTTCTAAAAGGATGAGAGAGGAAAAGTAATTAATAGAGAAGCGATTGGATGGGAACGTGGGTTAAGTGCCTGGCCCTGCCACTGCCTTCTTTCACAGCCATGGCCAACATCCATATTCCTTCCTCTCTCCAACCTTCGCGTCTCTCCTGCCCCCGTACGCCATCTGTGAAACAGCTCCCATCTGCAAAGTATTTCCATTGTTTGTCTCGAGAGCTGGATGGCTTTTGACTATGTGCAGCGCATTGCACAATGGCCTCTGGATGCGATTTTATAAACAGCAAATATAAATAGAAGACTTTTAGGGAGACTAATAAAAAAAAATTTAGGAATAATCTGTTTAAAGTGAATTTGAAAGTGAAAAGCTGATGTGCAGATGCAGTGCTGGGATATCTTTAAGGCGGGCTAGCCAAGAAATTGTCCCTTGTTTATTTTCTTATGTGATAAGTTAGATAGGGAAAATGTTTTCTTTTTTTTTTTTTTTTCCAAAAATTAAAAAATCAGATGTAGCAGCCAAAGGAATGAGTGAAGTCAGATCAAAGATGATAAATTGAGTCTGATGAGATGAAGAGTTTACCTATTTCAAATACTCAGCTGAAAAAGTCCAATTTTATAGAAAATTCTTTCTTTAAAAAAAAAAAAAAAGAGGAAGAAAAAAAAAAACTCAAGAGAAATGAAAAGGAAAACATGCCATAGCCAATAAGTTGTGAAAAACTGTGGAGACTGGCACTTTCAAATGCTTGGCAGGTTATTAAGCCAATTTTTATTTAGTCCACTATAACTGTTGGAGGGTCTGTGATTCCCAACTGTTTCACATCAGAGAATGAAAACAACTATAGCCCAGCCAAGACCACATTGGTGACTGCCAGCCCCTTTATGTGCCAAACATGAAAGCAACAAGTCCAGATGCTTTGATCCCGGCATTTTTGGATTTAGCCCAGAATGTTTTTAACTCATGTTAGGACAACATACATTATAACTGGAAATCAATCAATAGCACTGTGACCTTCAAACGCAGTAAATGTTTGGAGTTAGTTTCTGAGCATGTAATCTAAATTGGGGATTGGAAGTTGGAAGCGATCCTAACCCAACAGAAAAAAAAATAATGTATAGTTTTAAAATCTGTAGTTGCAAGGAAGCAACAAATGAAAGTTTAATTATCTAGGGAAAGAGCATCAGGCATTGGAGATGCATCTGATGTGAAGGGCTGCAAAAGCCCAAGGAGCAAAGCTATCCACCCCAGCTTAACAGGGAAAGGGTAAATGGGACTATATGGGAGAAATATATAGGGACCATCCCTCTCCTGCTCTGGACTGAGGATCATGAGCCCATTTCAGAACTGAAATGGTCCCTGGGTCAGTGACACGTCAAATGGCCACAATGCTTCCCACCAGTCACTGGTGGGAGCCTGCTGGCACCTGCCTTCAGCAAAGCTGTTCTTGGCCTTTGCCCCGGGCCGTGGGGCTGCAGGGCAGGGTGGCGTGCGAGGGCGAGGAGATGCTCGTGGGGAGCAGGCAGCACAAACGCATCCCTGCATCCCAGGAAGGTTAACGGCCATCGTCTGCATCCCGGGCATTTCACATGAGGTCCTGAGTCACCACCCTGTGCTGTGGTACTCCTTTGGCAAAGGTTGTAGGGAAAAAAAGAAAAAGAAAAGGAAACACCCCTAATTTATTGCAAATATAGCTGTACTATAGGCCACGTTTTAGCTAGTCTTACAGACCAACACTGTGATCTCTTTAACCTTTGCACTGCTGCTACGTCAGTGGAGTAACACCTGATGTGCACCGATTTAAATCAGATCAAGGTCTGACCTCTACAGGAGAGAAGTGGCTTCGAAAGGTAATTAAAATAATTTAATCTCTTTTTTTTCTCTCTTTATTTTTTTTCCTTTTGCAGTATGATTTAATTGTATTGCCACTAAATACCAGTCTAGACAAGGTCTTGTTAAAAGCTTTAAAATCCTGGAGTAGTTTTACCTATTAGTGATTGCGAATAGTTGCTGGCATGCTGTGGCTGAGCTCACATGAAAGCTCTCTTACAGGAACACTCTTAAAGTTGCAAACCCCTATTGCACGGAATAAAAAAAAACAAATAAAAACAATTAAAAAGCTCTTTTCCAGCTGGAAAAGTGAGCAAATAGGAAATCCATACTGACACAAATCATTAATTGGCAAATTGCTGTGTCAATACAATACCGACCCCGCACCCAACTTGGTTGTCACCTGCAGCTCCAGGGACACGGGGCAAAAAAGGCGGTGGTGGCCCACATCTATGGCTTGCCTGGCAGGGATTGCGTTGCACCTGAAGACAAGGCTCAGCCATCATGGTGATAAAGTCATTCAAGGTGGTGCAGATCCTGCAGATAAAGTCCCTCGAGGTGGTGTAATGTGGGGAAGGGAGAGACCCATTTTCTATGGGGAGGGAAGGGGCACCGGGCAGAGGACTGGGAGAGGAGACACAGCCCTCAGCCTGGAGTACCACATGCTGGTGGGAAAACCTCTGCCGCAGTGAACACGATGTGCAGGTGCATGGTCAGGAGTGGAGGAGCCCTGAAGCCCTCCTGGGCACGGGAGGAGGCAGCATCACCCCTGGGTTGAGCCTGGGTGAGGATATCTGAGCACCCAAAGCCCTGGGAGCCGGGGCTGGCTGTGGAGGGACTGTGCTCCTTATGTTCATGCCTCTATTTCTCCTGCCTGGACCTCTCCCGCATGTCCTCACTGCACCCTGCATGCACCCGAGCAGCCCGTGGAGTTTCTCCTTTTCCAGCTCACCAGGCTCTTAGGGCCCCATTTTTAAGAAGAGGGAAGGTACTCCAAATGTCACGGGGAACCCAAAGCTCTTTGAGTGAGCCTCCAGCCCTCGCCGTCAGAAAAAGGGCATCTTGTCAATGCTAAGAGGAAATAACACGGTGCTACATAATTGCCATCGTTTGTCTGTCTGAGCTGATGACTATCCCGTTTCATTTCCTCCTGTGTAATGTTATAGGGGACATATATGAGATATTCAGTGAGGACTGAAGCAGGGAAGTCTGCAGGAGTGTTTAGTGGGAGGTCAGGAATTTTTAAGAGGTATTATTACAAGGCGGTGTGGTTTGGGTCATGTTTCTTGTAGACATCTTGTCAGGAAACTTTTTAAATAATAAATTATAATATCTCTTTATATATTGTACGACGTTATTAAACTCAATCTTTAAACATAAAACTGAATTTTGAAAGTATCGTCAGACAAGGTCAGAAGCTAAAAACAAAAAAACCCAAAGAGAAATAAAACATATGCTAGCCAGAGTTTTAAAGACGGTAGCCACAGAACACCAGATTTTAATTAGCAGCTACCTGCAGTGGCAGTGGCCTGGGATGAAATGTTTTGATGTGCATAAATGTTTCTATAAAACAGTTGAAGCTTTCTTAGATCCCGTGTCAGCTTTTTTTTTTTCTGAGCGTCGTGGTTTTCCAGTATGGACATTTCACAGACTGAGATCTCGGGAAGATCTAAAGTGTTTGCTCTCTGTTTCTCCAATGGTAAAATGAGGATACTTGTATTTACGTACTATGAAAGGCTCTTAGCTCTTCCAAAAAAACAATATTTAATGACTGGGTAGGACTAACAGTTGTGGTAGCAATAGTTGAAGTCATAATCTTACCATAAATCCTGCTAAGGGTTGGACTAGGAGAATAATGCTGTATGTAGCGATCCAGATTTCCTCTTTGAAATATTCCTGCTGTGCCATCTTTTGTCAAAAACATCCTTGAGTCTAACCAGCACAGGTCTTTTTCAGAAACATAACGCAAACAATTTATGTTCTTTCTCCCAAACCCCTGTGCACTGCAGAGCCTCCGTTGACTTAACCAAGGCACTTCACAAACAAAGTCCTTGAAGGTGGCTTGGTGACCCCAGCACCAGCTCTGCTGGGAATCCCCCATGGCAGCAGCTCAGCTCTGATTTGAACGTGGGGCTCTTTGCTTTGGTATCACCCTTTCCCTTCTGGATGGGTGAGGACTGCACAAAATCAGGGCAAAAGCCAGTGATGGAGTCACTGACATGGCCTTGTGCCCCAGAAGGACGTGGGGTGACAAGATGGGTCCTGAAGAGCTTTTTGAGCAGGAAGAAGATGCCCAATACCATGCTCCTCTCTCACTCACTCATTGGGACTGACCTCACGGCATAGAAAGTGATGGAAAGGTGGGACTGACCCGGTCTGTGAGCCATTTTCAGGCATTCATGGTAAGGGCTGATAATGTCTGATAAAGTCGGGAGAAAATCCATCTTCCTGTGCACAGCTGGATTTGTATGGATTTGGGGGAAAGGGTGAGGTGTCCTCTAAATAAATCCTGCCCCAGGTCAGGCGGGTGGCTGCTGCTCCCGCTTAAAGGAGTGCTTACACATTACTGGGATATCCCTCAATTCATGTGCACTGTTGATCTGAATGGGAAAGCCAGTATATACAAGTGTGTATACGTATGTCTCCCACCTTCTGTGCCTGTGATGCTCGTTTCTGGGCTTGTATTTCTGCTTTGAATTTGCTGGAGCCCGAAATGAAGGATCTTGTGTCACAGCCTACGCCTCCATCCCCATCACCAGGGTCGGCTCCTGGGGAGGTCACCCCATCACACCGCGCTGTCCCACAGGGACCTGCCCTTCAAGTGGACTCATCGGCCTCAGACACAGAGGACACACCATGCCCTCTCCTGATTTACACCCGACGCAGTCCAGCCTGGCCCAGCATTGGCATCTGGCACCTAGTGAGGAGATAATATTTATAGAGATATAAATCCGGGAGCCCCTTTCCAATGTAAATAGTACCAAAACGATTTGACCCCAGGTACTAATTTCCTTTCTTAGTCTGTAGTCGAATAGAGCATTCTTGTAAAGTGCAGGTTTTCCTCAAAGGTGCTTTTTATCAAGTGCTTGTTGGAGGTCGGTGGAATGATTGGTGATGAATTGCCGGTCTCGCAGTAAGGGTAAATGTGATTAAGGTAATTAAGTTGTAGGCACTGTTACATATTAGAGATAGCTATAGATTTTTATTATCAGTTCTGTCAGGTTTTATTGGTGGCTATTAGTGTCTCATCAGATCTGAAGATACACAAAGCTTTTTAATGGGAAAACTGATCGCACCTGGGGGCATTTTCTCTCCGCAGTCCAGATTGCTTTTCTTCTCTATCACAGGGAATACTTGTACTCATCTGTACTGCAGCAGCTCTTGGTCAAAAAGCAACCTTCACTGGTCATTAGAAGTCATTAGAAGGCCTAGGATGAAGGGGCAGTGTGGACAGGAGAGTACATGGGGTATCAAGGAACTGAGGGTTTCTGTTCTGTGTTGCTAATTACCTGTGTTTTAACTTCTGGTCGTTTCTGCCTGTTTTGACTGTAAATTCTTCAAGGCAGTAAGAATTATACTGTGTTTGTATGGAGCTGAACATGTTGGCTCTGGTCTGATTTTTGGACTTCTTGGTCTTCCTATAGTGCAAATAATAACTATAGAGTACTACCAGACACCGGGGACTTTTTTATTTTATTTAAAAGTGAGGTCCAGATCCAGGCTTAGAACAAGAATTTCTGGCCCAGTCACAGTTTAGAGAATGGGAAAGGAAATCATTGAATCAGCTAATTCAAAATAGACTAGGCAAGATACATCGGCGAACGATTATGCCCTTGCTTTCAAAGCGCATCGAGAAGCTGCTGCTTCCAGCGATGTGTGGGTACCTTGTATTAACCTGGAGGGAGCGTCTCTACTGCTGAACCGCACAGCTCATCAGCTTCAAATAACATGCTAGATTTATCCTCTGCAAATTCTCATCCACATGTATAGATTCAGTCCGATGTTGTTAAGCTTGTGAAATTTGATGGGCTCACAGCACGAGGTAGTTTAGCTGCTGCTATGTGAGATTCCCATCTATGTTTGGGTTTATTGAAAACGTTATGTCCCATCTGTTTCTAGATGCTCCTTTCATGTTCCTCATCTCTTTAGGCTCTCTCTTCCAAAGAGTTCGCTTGATCCATGTGGAGTTAATAAGCGATTTTGGTGTGTGAGTATATGTGTAAGGACCAAGATGTCTTGTTTCATAAAAGTCTGTCATTGATTTATTCCTCCTTCTGTTGCCTTGCTTCCTGTTCATTTCTCCTCGCACTTTCAGAGCGAGGGACGCTGTTTACATTAAGGATGTTTCTTGTGTTTACAGATGGGGCAGCATTTGTAAATGATTCCGAAGAGTTGTTGTTTCCAAGGAGTCTCTCCAGGCTTTCAGGGAGGGGTGTCACCATGTTAGTGCTTTGTGTTTGCTGTTTGTTTTAAACTTATTTTATATGTCCTAAAAGCATGCCAGTGGGACTGGTCAGCTCCTGATGCCGTTAACCTCCCCACAGTTTTCTGATGGCCGGGAAGCCGGGATGCACGTGGACATTAGCTCTAGAGGCATTTGTCTGCATGTGCAGTTCCACTCGCTTCTCCTTGGCTGTAATTGAGTGTGAGACACTGTCACGGCGTTTTATTTCAGAAAGTCACTGTTCTACCTCTTGTCTCTCCCCCAATATGTGATGAGTCCGTGTATCATAACTAGGAACGCTGGAGTTTTATAATAACACTACATTTTCTTTCAGAAAAAAAAGCAAAAGCACACTAGTTTTGTGTTTTATTGGTATGTGTGCTTTGAGTCTTACTTTAAAGAAAAATTTGTTGTTTTGGATGTTGTCAGGTTAATTAAGAAGATAATCTAGAAATAGAGTAGATGAGCCAGAGGCATGGCTTTTCATGGAAGTCCGTCTGCCACTCACGGTGGATTTTGTGCTTCTCTTGATGTCTGAGCCATAGAGAAACATTGGAAATAAATACATTTACCAGCTATAAGTGCATGCACTTGTCTTGGAAGAGCGGACACCAATTTGAATTGACTACCACCCTTTTTATCCCAGGATGTGGGGGAATATATTTTCTCTACCATCATGACATAGTTTTTGCACAGCCTAAAATAAAAAGCACATGCTGCATAAAGGCGAAGTGCACTGATATCTAAGCTATCAAAGAGGAAGAGTGACCAAGCCAAATATCTTTGGCTAAATGAGGCAGGAATTCAAAGCTGAGTACTGCGTACAAATAAAATGCCAAATCCATTGTCGTTGCTTGGAGTTTTTTATAAAAGAGGAACGTCGTAGGTTAATCTCAGTGGGCAAATCTAAGCTGGAGGTTTGCTGAGCCAGCGAGACTTGCAAACACACGTGGTAGCCAGCAGAAAGGAGCTGATGGCTTTTGGAAAATCTTGCCTAAGCAGGAGCATTTCTATGTCTTCTGAGACAGGTTTAAAGGGTGGCTACAAGTCAAGCGTTCAGCTCCTAGTTGTTGAACATCTTTATTCGAATTGCACTGGATGCAATTTTTTGGATGAGATGGAAAACTGGGGTCTTAACCTCCTGTTTTAGGGATTTTTTTTTAATTTTTTTTTTTAATCCAATTTTGCATTTCATGATGTCCCAGTGTTCTTGGTAAATTGTTGCCAATTACACTCAGTCAAATCCTGGGGGAGGTCTTCTTTTAACCAATTCTTCTCCAACGTAAATTCTCCTGTGAGAAATTGAACTCAGAAAAAACATTTGTCTATAAACAAGTGTATTGGGAGAAGGTTTAAAACACACACTGCCCTTGCTGGAGCTTCTCAGGCTTCTGAGGGCTGTGGTAAGTAAGTAAAATCACTAACTAAGAATTTGAAACCTCACTTTTGGCAAAAAACCACCCAGTCCTGTAAGTGGAGGTATGTACAAAGAAACTGTTGCAACCTGAAGCATGGAGAAGTTACAGAGTTTCTGTTTAGAAAAGAATTTCGAATTATACGCCGAAACCTTCATACGGTATGGGTTTAATACGTATAATTCCAATTTTAAACATAAGCTGTGAGCCAAGTTATAGGTAGAGCTGCTGGTGGTGAAATGTTAGACAGAGAAAGGTCTGAAAGAAGCTGATACTTCTGTGATAATACAGCTTTGGATACTTGAGTATTCTTTCCATTTCTGTTTTTACTATGCTCCATTACCAGTAAAATATGCAAGTGTCATTCCAGCTTTACCGTTTTTGAAGTACTACTTGAGCATTGTAGGAATCTTTTGGCAGGAAAAATGTATCTTTCACAGGAAATTCTATAACTATCAAGATAAGTTTTAAAAATATTTTCTTTTTCAAAGAAACGCAAATCAAGCACCGCTCTGCAAACTGACACTTTAGATGAAGCAATGAGCCTGGGCTGCCCGAAAGCAAAGGGAAGAAGCTACAGCTCCTTAAATTTTCTCTTATCTGACTGCCTTTACAAAAGGTATTTTAATTAATTAGTATTCTTGGAAATACCACTTGCTGGGTCAACACTGTAGGCTGATGCTGCCAAAAAGCCTCTCATCCTTCTGGGGAGAGTGGCAGTCCTGATGTGGAGATGTGCCTGACCAAAGTGAGCTGTTATTCCCCCTTCGGTCTGACCGCAGCTACTACAAGTTACCAACCTTTGGTATTCAGTTGCTGCTGCAATGGCTTTGACCAGGCGGTCCTTAGAGACTCAATGTTTAAACCCTTTGACCATCCGCGCCTTGAGTTTTAATGTTATTCCTACAAGCACCTCTGATGTAAAGCACCTCTGATGTAAAGAAAAAGTTGGGTTCTCTCTTGGTCATTATGGGAAATATTATCTTTCAAAGGAGGGGCAGCATTTATGTCTTTAAAAAATTAATTCAAGATCAGAAGCGATGACTTACAATACCATTTTTCTTTCAAGTTTTCAGTATCCTGAACCATCTGATCTCACCTAATAACGCTGCACCACGTCAACCGATCAGTCTTCTCCTCTTTGTCCCAAGGTAGCCTCCACCAAGACGTTAAGCTGTATTTGCTTTGGGTAAGGTACCATTCTATGCCAATATTGTTTTGCGTGGGACAATTTTCTGATGTTTGATTGCCTTGGGTAAGACATTTTTGGTGAATCATTATACCGAAATGCAAAGAAGGTAACTTGAGAAAGATGCTTATGTTTCTGTAGCACTTTGCAGCAGATGTCTCCTATTTACTGCTTTATTTTATTGCTTAATGACTGGATCTCGAGTAATTGAACAATTTGACAGATATTTATTTGTAAAACGTGATTCATTTAGTCAGACATTGTGAAACAGTTTCATGCCAGTTCTAAAAATTTTGGTAGAACTTTCTAAAGATGCAAACATTCAAGTAAATTGCTCATGTCAATAGCACATCCACTTTTTACTGTTCTTTACTGCACACAAATATTTGAGTTGACAAAAAAGCGCTGGTGAACAGACTACAGGGACTTCTGAACTTTAATCAACCACAAGCACTGGCAGGGTTCAGAAGTAATTTCCTAACTATGAATCACCTGCAGACAATGAATCACATACTGGAGAAGATTGCCAAATAAAACAAGCCATCATGTATAGCTTGCATTGACTGGACTATGGAAAGGCCTTTGATTCACCTAGCTGAAAGAGAAGCTGTGATGAAAGCACTGAAATAAAGGCATAAAAGAATGTAGGAATCCCAAACCACATCTGCTAGCAGTGAATGGCGACATTTAAGTTCGACAAGAAAGATAAAAGAAAGCGAGACTAAGCAAAATAGCAGGCAAGGAGACACTATCTTACTGGAAAAGACTTGCCTGGAGAAGAACTTCACAAAGTATTTCTGGGAAGAAGACCTTAGCTTAACTTCAACCATATGTGCGAGCTCAGATTTCGACTGCGATGGAGCAGTTGTCTTTTCTGAAACAGCCAATGATCGCCGGGTGATTTTTAGAGGAACTGAAACGTGGGGATAGCAGGGAAGACAAATGGGAGGCGAAGGCTGAGGAGGGAAGGTGCTCTCGCTGGGGTGAACAGAAAGCTTCTCCAGGGACTGCACAGCCCAAACTCCTTCTGCTGAAGAAGAGGTGTTAGGTTTCCATCTCTAACAAAAAAGGGGCCAAGAGTTTGGGTGCTAACAAAAGAAAAAAAAAAAGGACGGGATCTTGTATAACACTTTTCAGAGACAATGCTGAATAAAAGGATACTGAAATAGGAGAAGAAACCGAAACTTCCTGGAGACTGTAAAAAAATCATACATAAGAGTAAGTCCTACCACAAGGAAAAGAAATAGAAGAAGGGACAAAATTTACTTTTTTAATATTTTATTTCTTATGAGAGGTATTTGGCTGTGCTTTCCTAAGCAGTGAGACAATAGCTGGTAAAGCAATGACAGCGGAAGCAAAAAAAGGCCCTGCAATTATCTAGACTTTGATGATTCCCTCTGTTTGTGCCAGTATTCAATAAACCCTCAAATTGCATGCTGTAGCAGGAGAGTGAATTTACTGCAGCCAAAATCATATGAGTGCAATGAATCAAGACAGCCTTTCCACGCTGCTCAGGTCTGGCTCATGTGTAAGGCTCCGCACACTAACATATACACTGTTTCTTATCCTTGCTATAACCAAAAAAAAAAAAGGTAAAGCAGAATTCCAAAATCGCTATAGTAGCTACAAGCTAATGGAGAGAAACTTGCTGCCGGCACAAAGAGGTCATCACTGGCACCTCTGCCCAGCAAGACCTGGGTTAGCTCCTGCTTGTTTCTTGGCTACTCAAACAGGCAGTAATTAAGTAAAAATCTGAATTTGCTCCCCCAAGGCAGCCCAGCACTTGGGTACCGGGCTGTAAAGAGTCCTCTTGCTGGGGACTTTACAGTCATCCGGAGCTACTTCCAGTTGGCAACGGGCCCTTTTCTTTAATTTGTTTTGAAGAAAGTCTGGTCTGAGCTGGCGGAGGGACCGTCAGCACTTCCCCCAGCAGCCACGAGAGAGCACCCGGCAATTAGGGCTGGGAGGGCTCTGAGCTGCTCTGCGAAGGAAAATAAATCACTACGAGAGCACCTTCGCAGGATTCCCTCCTCGCCTTACGCTCTTTACTCAACACCGCAGTCGGGAACGCAAGCCGGGGTTACCCAAACCCTCGCTACTTGTTTTGAGTCGCAACTTGCTGCAGGTTTAGCTGTAGATTGGCGCATCGGGGCGGGAGCTGTGAAATATTGCCCTAGCGCAAGGGAAAAGGGAGTTCGTCCCCCAGCTTACGATGTTCTCTTGTTCAAAGCCAGAGGCTGCCTAATGACTGCTGGCAACGTCGACAGCCCTTTAGCAGCGGCTAGCTCTTTACCTAAGTTGTCCATTTTCCTGTGTGCCGAATAATACTCAGGCATCGGCTGATCAAAGAGCCTGCCCATGAAACGCAGCTGAAATAAGTTTTCCACACTTTATTTCTCACATGTTAGATACATTGATACAGACAAGAAACGCTGTGTGTACAAGCAGGCATGGGGAGGGGGTCTGCGGGGAGGCAGGGGAAGCTTGTCCATCGCTGGGGCACGTTCCTGATGCTCCCGTGGAGAATCGCAGCACTCCCAGCAGAAGTTAAGGTTTTACCTTTGTTTTCAAAGCCCTCATGCCAGTTTTTACTGTAAGGTTTGGGGTGAGCTATAAAAAGAAGACACAATGACAATAAATAATAGAAAATCATTTACACAGGGGCTTTGTGCTCCTGGACAGTCCTTTCAAACATGCTGGAGAGTATTTAAAAAAAAATGCAAAAAGCTCTGCTCCTAAAAACCTCAGATCACATATGAATCATGTAATTCACGAGGCACATGTTTACTCGTGTGGTCGCTGCGTACATTTTCACAGGTGTGCAAGAGCAGCTCTCGGGATGGCCTTTTTGCTCCCAGGACTGGATTTGGGAAAGTTTTCTTTTGGGAGGAGGCGGGAGAAGGTTCCTACTGCCGGAGAGCTTGTAAAGGGAATTTGGTGCTTTGCCCCATGTCCTCAAAGGTACCCAGCTCCCAGTGAGGAGCCTCTGGCAACATCAGCCCCGTTCCCTGGTACTGTTGGGTTAGAGCCTTTCAACGGGGATAAAAACAATAACAAATTTTAAAACAACAAAGTAATTAAACACCGATACAGCCCCATGTGCTTTTTTTGTGTTTGGCTGGCCCTTGCAGAGACGCTCTGGCTCCAGCCATTCAAGCGGTTTCCTACGACTTGACTTCAAAAACCAATCCACAACAACAACGCGTTGGCCTGCGCTGACCCCGGGGCAGGAGCCACCCACCCAACCCAGTGCAGGCACCCGGACCCCACACCTTTCACCCAGGGGTAATTTGAAGGCATCTCCTTATTCCCAGGGTAAATCACAGCCATTGCGGTGGCCGCTGTCCCTTTGGTGAGCAGTAAAAGCTACCTCCAAATTGCTTAAGTATATACGCAATTATATGCAATACTTATATCTAAGTAGTTATTATTATGTGCAATACTCATAGAAAAGTATTGTAAGTGCATAAAATCAGGGAGGAGTGAAAAGCAGCAAAATGTGCAAAACTGCATTGGAAACCACATCAAGTCCAGGATTATTTCCAGTCCTGCCTTTGGGAGCGTCAGCCCCTAATTTAGCTGACACTTCATTCAGGTTGCAATGTGGAGCAGTAATTAAGTCTGTACTTAAATATTAGAGAAAGGATAAGAAAACAAAATCTTGCTTAATACTTAATAAATACGTAATATTTAATACTTAATAAAAAGGTTTATGTAAATATATTCAACTGGCAGAGATCAGACAGTTAGTTCAACACCAGGTGCCACAAAGTGTACCAGAAGGTGCTTTGAAGGACTCGTATAGTGCTCAGTGGGGAAGGAAAAAAAAATCTCCAAGTGAAGTACATAATGGGTCTATTTCTCTAAATAAATTTGGGTTTATTGATGAACAAAAATGAACATCGTGCAGTGATACCGGGGGGAAAGCAGTGCCAAGCGGTCAGTGCTGAAGTCTGATTTACACAATGTTTTCTCGCTCTGTTCATTTGATCATCCTAAAATGTATTCAGAAATTAAAATTAGTCCTTCGGATAGATCTTGTACCCAGTAAATGCTGTTTATATCGATGGCAAACAAATCTTAACTGAATCTATACAACTAATGTCTAAGTTCAGGGAACAAAAATAATCATTCCAAAAAGTGTTTAAGGTGAAATCAAGCTAGGATTGCAAAGGGCTGGGGGAAAACATATTTTGATGGTGTGGGCTGACAGTCAGGCTGCTAAAGACACCTTCTGGATCTGTTTTAGGAATTGCTTATTAACCACTTCAATAATAAACAGAGAGATTAAAAGCATGTAATAAAAGAAAATCCAGAGGATATTACACTCGATATCCTCAAGCATGACACATTTATTTCATTCAGAAATTCTCTGTTATTGACTCTGTAATGTGATTCAATGTTTACTTCAGTTAATGATTTTTTGGGATCTTTCATTGGCCTTTTAATGCTATAAACGCAGTGAAGATTTGCGCGACGTGTAAGGGTTCGGTTTGCTTTTGAAATGTAAACAATATCAAAGGAATTTAAATTATTATTTAATCTTCACCAACGAGTTTCTGGACGGCCGTACGTACCGAAAGGGCTGTAGAATAAAGCAATAATGAAACGCAGCCATGGGCCTGATGCTGCAAAGCGAGGAAGGTTTTACTTCCGTACGCGGCTTCATTTGTGTGCGGCGGTGTTAGCAGGAACGGGCCCAAAGGTGGGCGCTGAGCAAGGAATTCCTTCCAAGGTTCTTCTGTAGTAGACACTGACTACTAAGTGGATGCAAGCTCAACCTCCAAAGTGCAGGGCTAGCAGTAAATACGCCTATTTCAACTTTCCTTCTGAGAGAAATATCGTGGCGTATTTAATGTTCGTTTTAATTGCGCTTTAACCCTTTCTTAAAGTCACGTTAAGCTGGGGACTCCGGCAGCTGGGGAGAGATTAACCAGGAAAGTGCTCACGTGTCGTTTGGAGAACTCACCCAAGCCTGCAGAGACCAGAGCTTTAACGAGAAACAGTTGGTCCTTAAAAAGGTTCTCATTTCTGCTCTGAGCTAAAAATTACTTCTCACGGCTGAACTTCGAAGCGAGTGAACAGAATGCAAGTGTAGTTGGTTCTTTCTTCAGTCTTAAGAAAATAAGTTAGAGTGGGTCCTTGCAGTTTGCAGATACTTCCAGGATTGTTTTAAGATACAATTGTTAAGCATGTTTAAAAAAGAAAAAAAAAAGATCTTTCAAGAGCTCTTTTCCCAGAGCGTTACCAGCCAACAGCCCTAATGGGCTCACACCACACAGCAATTGTTGACTAATACTATGTGCTTTGCAAAAAAAAAAAAAAGAAGAAACAAACTGTTATATGTTTTTTGTTGAGATATATTTAGAGAGCTTTCTTATTGTTAAGAGCCTTAGGAACAATAATCAGTGGTATGTCATTCTGGTATTGTTAGCAAAATCCTTTCTATTGAATTTTCAAGATGTTGTAAAGTGAGATTATGTGAGTAGCACCTCTGGACACTTTTTCCCATCATTGTGTTGGTATCAATCGCTGACTTCCACTGTTTCTCCTGGTATTAAATGAAAATGTTTTTTCCCACTACGCTGATTGGAGGCTGTATAATGCATGACATAACTGATAACCCTACTGAGATTACGCATTGTAGGATTCGAACTGCACGAGAAATTTGGACAACAAAGTAGGTGGCCACTTGGACTGGGAGACAAAGTTTAAAAGAAAATGTACCGGGATCATTGTTTCAGCTGAAATGAAGAAACATTATAAATGGATAATTTATGAGGCAGGTTCCTCAGGTTTTGGGAAAAAAATAATATTTTTATTTTTTTTCTGTGGGGAGAGTAGCTAGAATATATTTTCCAAGAGCAAAGTGCTGCCCTAAGACACCCCAGCCTCGCTCACCCCCCGCAGAACTGTAGTAGAGCAGAAACCCACACCCCGTCGAGACTCCTGACATTTTCCAAAGAGGAAATATTAAAAATTCAGTGGCAGAGTGGAGGAGGAGGAAGTTATGCTTTGGAACTAGCGGTGAGCTGAGAAAGCCAGGTTTTTCAACTCTATAATAAAAAAAAAAGTGAAAATAATGAGAGTCTTTGAGCTAGCTTCTGTATTACACGCACCACCAGTAGCTGAGCAACATAAAGAGCTACACAGGGAGTTCCCTTATAGGAGTTTTTGGCCAGTGCCATTTCCATTACACCGTGTCAGGTTGTTTTGGAGGGTTTTTTTTCGGAAGGGTGACTGAGCTGGTCCAACATCGCTGTGCCATCCTGCTGATTACCCACTCACGCTGCTTCTCCCCCAGCGCCATGCCAAATTGAGGCTGGTTCAAGATTTTTTTGTGGGTTTCTTTTTTTTTTTGATTGACCCCAGTCCCTGTTCCTGCTCTCCTTATTTCTTCATGCCATTACTTTCTTTCCAAGCTAATAGAGGGTGGCACATTCAGAGCTTGGTTTATGACCGACACAAGGGGGAAGAAGAGGTCACTGTGGCTTCCCACTCCTTGTCCTTCCTTACAAGCGGAGAAGAAAAGCATGGGGTAAAAATCCATTCACAAGTCCTGCTCCTGCCCTTGAGCACCTCTCAGCCTGGTCTGTACACTCAGCTGGGACAAGGGCAAATTCAGACCTGATTCTGGCGCTCCTCAGCTGACAGGGTGTTAGGTCCAAAAAGTAGTTCTTGATCTCCCATTCGAAGTTTTTATGGACGAATGTAAAGCTGGAGTGAGTTCCTCCATGCAGTGGTTAAGGTTTTAATAGCTCTTAGGCAATAAAAACAGCAGAACTGCTTCCAAGAAGAGTACCAGGGAATCAAGTCTAAATGTAATAAAGGTCTTTACTTCGTTACAGTGGATTGCAAAGTGTTTTGTGGCTTGTGGTTACACAGAGCAGAGGGTCTGTGGATCCTTCTGAACTAAATTTTTATTACACGGTTGTGAATTGCAACTGACTGGACTTCATATCTCTGGGCGTCCCCTCCTGAGACAGGGTAGGCACGTGTCAGCGTGCAGGGACTTCATTTTGGGTGGCAAAGCTTATCCTCCTTTAAAACATGGCCCAGGAGAGCCTGGGTGCTAGAAAAATCTCTACAAACTACAGATAAATTCAAGAGAAGACACACCAGATGGGTGCCCAACAGGCCTAGCAGCAACAGAGGAAAGGAGACAGACTTCTTAGCAGGGCCTGTTGCAAGAGGACAAGGGGTAATGGTTTTAAACTAAAAGAGAGTAGATTCAGATTAGGTATAAGGGATTTTTACAATGAGGGTGGTGAAACCCCGGCACAGGTTTCCCAGAGAGATGGTCAATGCCCCATCCCTGGAAACATTCCAGGTCAGGTTGGACGGGGCTCTGAGCAACCTGATCTAGGTGAAGATGTCCCTGTTCGTTGCAGGGGGGTTGGACTAGATGACCTTTAAAGGTGCCTTCCGACCCAAACTATCATTCTATGAAAGAGCTGGGTACAGTACAACACCCGGTTCCGTAATTAGGAAGATCTAAATCATTAAAATGTTTGTAAGAATCAGTTCGGAGTGAAGACTGTTAGTCTCTTTCCTCCAACATTTCACTTTTATTTGAATCATGGATGACTTGAAATTGAGTCCGTTGATGGGATTTTTCACACAAATCCTGCTGAAATTCAGGAGGAGTTGAATGCTTAAATTCATCTCCGTGTTGGCTCATGCCTTCATTTTTTTTTCTCTATTCAAGCATATTAGCACTTCAGAAGCAAGGAAAAAAGCTCTACTTTGAGTGTAGAGAAGGACCTATAGATGAATCAAGAGAGCGTCCGTGGAGGACACTGAAGCTATGGCTGGCATTATGTGGGCCAAGGATGGAGCTCACCACCTTTGTCTCCCATGACGGTAACTTCAGCGCAGGAGGCCACGTGATGAGCTGCTGGCTGAGCACCCTGAGCTGTCTTATCCACCGCTACTAAAAACACTCACTCGTTAACTTTTTCCAGGCGATTTTCTAGCAGGAGTTTCTCCACCGGCCGCCCTCGGGAAGAGGGAGACAGGCTGGCGCGAGGGCGGGCGCTGGCCTGGACAAGGGAGCTGCTTTGCTAAATGACCATGTTACAGTACTGCATACCTCAACCCAATTAGTGTGGGGCTGCCTGGACCTTAATTGGGCCTGACACGCGCCTGTTGAAAGAGATTCCCCAGGAATTAAAGCGCTACTTCTCTAGTTTGAGTTGGCTGGTGATGCGAAACATGACACGATTTTTGAGAATTTTCTGCGCTTACCATGAAACAAATATGCCACAGGTATCAAGCAGGCTTTGTTTTGGGGCTATAATCATATTACAAATTGAACACTTCCACATGTGTGTGCTGGCACATCTACCCTCGGCTATCTCACATGTATCTGCCCCAAGGTACAGATGCTGAGGTCTTGACATAGCATAATACAGATCTAAATATATTTTCCAGATTGCCTTAGCACATGCTAATGAAAATGAGGAGTAAAAGCCTGAAAGAAGCAGCTGGTTAAAATTTTCCTCAATCCCAGAAAATCAACTTCTTAATTACTGATAATTTAAGCATCAAAATTGACCACTAAACCTCTTCTCCCACTAGACCCTCCCAAGCTGGGAGGCCCGCTTTAAGACTCTTGGGCAAAACTTTTTCTTAGAAGTGTAGCGTTTCATCACATTTCTTTTGACTTTCTGGAATTAATTAGTATTAAAATAAAGCAGGAAAAAGGAGGGTGCCTTCTGGAGGTGCCTTCTTTCAGACCCTCGGCTCAGACAGGCACAGCAGATACTGCTAAAGCTCCTACCCAGCAAATTATATGAGATTACTTTTATATTTCCACAGCACCTTTCGTAATAAAAGGTTCCCAAAACTTTCCCAAATGGATTTAGAGGTGTAAATAGCTTCAGTGGCCATTAAAATATGGTCACTCCTGGATCAAAAAAAAAAAAAAAAAAGGCTCTGCTGCCAGCACACGGTGGTAAAGGGATCTGTGTTCAGTCTGGGCTATGGCCATACCCAGGGGGCAGCTTGTCCCAAGCAAAATTTAGCCGGCAGTTTTGGGAAAAAAAATGCTTCAGTCTTGCAAGGCGTACCACGAGTTCCTGAATCACGGCGTGGCAGTGAGGCCTCTTTTCAGGGGTTATTTATATGTTAGTCTGATTAAAATCTCAATTCTGGGAAAACAGTAAATTTTGCTGAAAGTTGTTTTTCTTTAGCAACAAATGAAGCGGAGTTGAGGGGGAAAAAAAAAAAAAGAAAAAGAAAAGGAATATAGAAATTTATTTTTTTTACTTTTTATTTGATGTTCTCCCTTTCACCCTTTTCCCAGACTTCATTAAGTGACTCTGAATTGTAAAGCTGAGCCTTTCCTAAAGCTGGCACTGTTTTCTGTAAAGAAACAAGAGAGGAATTAATTGGGCTATTGGAAGCCACAGACTAAGGTTACTCACAGACCTACACAACTTTTCAATGGGATGGGAAAGAGGATGGTTTTGGCCAGGCTGCAGAATACATTTTTCTTATAACTGAAGTCCTGGCAAGGCACATGGCCTTTGACATGGAGAAATGGTCTTCTGTTTGGTGCTGGATCCCTTTGTTTTGTTTAAATCATTACTGGAAGCATCTTTAAAACGAACTAGCTTTTCCGTGCCACTATATGACTGACCAGCAAAACCACAAATGAGACTTAATATAGCTGGAAGGCAGCAGAGTGGGGAGAAATGATCCAGGAGCTTGCAGCAATTCTCCGTACGTCTGAGCAAGCGGGACCTGACAGAAAGTTTTAAAGTTCAAGCCACGCATGGAGCAATGGGCCAAACTGAATCGCTGAGGAAAAGCAGCCTCGCAAATGTTTTTATAATGACTTCCCCTCCCATTACTCCGCAAATGTGGCTATTAATGCAGTAAAACAGCAAGGCTGACACGGGAACAGCGACTCGGACCCGCAGTGGTATCGAGGATCTGGGCCAGGGTGAAATATTGATTAATCATCTTGTCACGCTGGTGCTTTGTTAGATTCTGTAGATCGGAATTGAGGTGGTAATATGCAGCTCCTTCGTCTAGTAAGGCTGCTGCATCACATGGGAATGATTTGTTGACTTATGGAAAGCTACTACACTGGGGTGAACGGTAGGATGATGCTGAAATAAGCTGAAGGGTTTTTTAAGAAAAGTATTGAAAATATTTTTTTCTAAAGAAAAAAATAAAATCACTGTAGCAGACAGCCAGAAATATTCGTCCTCACTTAGCAATCTGCGTCTGGACAAGTGCATCTGTGTGGTCCATCAGGGAAGGTATGACACAAAGCCAAAAATTATCCAGTTTTCTTTGTTTATGTGGAGGATGAGATGGCTAATCAAATCTGGGTTTGCTTTTCACCTGTTCCTCTGGGTGAATAACTCTGCCGTTGAGAAAAGGCAATGAAAATCAAGGTCATGGTAAGGTATCGAGGTATCAACATGGAGTCGAAGGACCCCTTGTGATATGTTTCCCCCCTCTGCTCATCGCACCCTATAGACAGTGTTGGTGGCATACTTTGATATGAAAATACGAAGCTCAAGGCTCTAAATGGGAACATCAACCTGAGGATTCGATGAGGCGGAGGCAGGCGCTCCCTGATGGTCAATAGACCCGGTTATGCGCAGGTTAAACTAACCCTAGGGCTCAGCTCAAGGAGTACTTTCCCTGACAGTTATATGATGGGAGTGTGCTACCATAACCCAGGACATTAAACCCAGGGGAAACTGTCCCCACCCTTTCTCCACCTCTCCAAACCCCTTTCATCTAGGGCAGGTGAGGGCAGAGCTGATAAGAACTGTCATTGCATCAAATTAAAGGGGAAAACGATCTGGAAAGTTGTTTGCAGATAAAACTTGACTTGATTAATCTATTTGTTCTCTCTATTTGGCAGAAACCTAAAACCAAGTTTCACGGTGACTTTAACTGCAGTAAAAATAATAGCCTATTTATGCAATTATCTGCATGTACCTGACCATTGGCTCAGGCCAATGAAGTGAGCACAAGACCATGCACACAGGCTTTTTTTTTTTTTTTTCCCCGGGTGTGGTTTAGGTTTCTTGCAGGGAAACCACCATCCTGTAGGTCTCGACTTGCCATCAGCCCATGCTTGAAGCTCAGGAGCTGTAAGAGCAAACCAAGGGCAGTCCATGCCCGCCCTCGCTGGATTTGAATTCAGCCCTGTCGATGCCCCTGTTGCTACGTGATGGTTATAAAACAAGTCAAACCACAGCTGGCTGAAGACAAGAACGACACATATAGGTTATTCTGAAATGTAACTTAAGGGTCTGGTGAGCTACGAGAGGTCTTTGTGTACTGAAACAGGATGAGAGAGGAGAGCTCCTTGCCTTTGGCCTGGAGACAAGGCCTCCATGTTTGGAGGTACTTCTGGCTTCAGTGGAGCCAGATTTAACCAAACCTCCTGCAAATTATATTTCCTAAAAGTGCCTTTCCCACTGGGACAGTGCTGCATTTAATATCAGTTTGTTGCTAACCGCCTTGGGTTACTGACCCCCAGCGCTGTGCTCCCTCATTGCTTGCTTGCGCCATCTCACTTGCATCTGGTGATAACAATCCTTGGGCCCACTGCACAAAAGGACTCCACAGTGTGCCACAATCACTCCTGAGTCACTTAAATGTGAAGGACAGCCCTATGCAGTAGCTGCAAAGACCAAACTTGGCCGGGGGTGGCAAGGCAGGCAGGGTCACGGTGTCCTTTGGAGCTGTCTCAGTCCTTCTCGCTCTGCTGGTGGGAAGAGCAGCAAAAGGTGCATTGCCTGGGCCAACACCGGCTTTTCGTGGACATCCCAACTCCCACCGCTCTGCAGGTTGTCCAGAAGAAGCAGGGCTTTGGACCTAATTTCACAGGGAATGCTCAAACTAAAACATTCAATATTCTGGATTTTTTTGTTTGTTTTGTGTTTTTTTTTCCCCTTTTAGAGCTTTAGGGCACATTTCATGCAGTTGGAGGCGCATTTAGCTTCTCAACTACCAATTTTTATCATTCTGGCGACTGAATGTTTTGCTATTAGCCAGCCAAGCCACTGCCTCCTGATGTCGTCCCCACGAGCAGCAGGCAGGGGCATCACCAGCCCGAGCTCCAGGTTCCACAACAGCATTTGAAGGTGACCTTGCACCAATCCCTCCTGTTAAATGAGTGCAATATTTTTCTTTTCCAAGGGAGTGTTTTGAAGCTTAAAGGACTGATCTAAAACCCTCCAATAGTCTACTGAGAGACTCTGGATTGCATGACCAAGTCCAAGATGCTTCGCAGTGCCCCATCCTCTGGTTACCCTTATCCCAATGACCCCACAGACACAGTCTTTTTTCCCCGGACTGCAGACGAAATATGCCATTTTTACCCTGACCCAGACAAAAACAAGACAATAAGAAAAAAGATCCCTTCAGTTTTGTAGTCCTTTATTTTTTTTTTTTTAAGTTGATCCTCCCATAGTAATGTACTGAAATGCGTAACAGTTACATTGTACAAAGCATTTAAAGAAAGTACCTCAACTTGCCGATTATTTCAAAATGAGATTATAAACAAAAAGGAAAAATAAATCTGGTCCCTCGCTAACGGCCAAAAAAACCCCCAAAAAATAACTGAATACCTTCCGTTATTTATTTTTTTTTTTAAACATAAATTTGGAACACTTCATCTTACAAATAGGATTAACATGAACGTAACATCACACAAGCTCGCAGACAACCAGCATAAAATATTGGGTACAGTTTTTTTAATCAGAAGAATCATGCTTTCATGAAGAAATTATAACTGTTTATACAATTGAATCAATTTACGGTATTACAAAAAAACAAAACTAAGTCGCATCTATTAGTTATTTAGTTCATTAAAAGGCAAAAATAAAATAAAAGAGGAATGTAAGAAAATTTCAAACACTGTTTTGCACTCCCATATACACAGATCAGTTCACCTCACTTTTTTTGAAGTACATGGGTGCCTTACATCGTAACGCAGTGGGGGACTGGAGCAGTGCTGTTTGTTATAGGAACAGTGCTATTTTAATCAACAAACAATCGTTTGCCAACAAATAAATACATGGTACACACAACACAAAGAAGAAATTAGAGGGTAAGGGGGGAAAGGAAACAATACAACAAAATAGTGACATGATTGTCGAAAATTAAAATCTCCTTACAATGATTTGAACTAGTGGTGCTGTCGATGAACGTGGTGCTTTCACGGAATTATCTGGATGATTTAGCTTCTTGGAGTAGTGAACATTCATAGTTTACAATATACACAAGCCTCTTATGTATTGTTTCTCAGAGTTCCTTTTTTTTTTCTTTCTCGTTTTTTTTTTCTTGTTTTTCCTTTTTTTTTATCAATACAGTTGAGAAGGCAAAGGAATTATGGAGAGAACAAAATATTCCCTGTTACTTCTTTCTGCATTTATGATGGATAGTGTGCATTTGATAGAACTATTTTCTTTCTTTGAAGGGCTAAAATGCATAAAGCTTTAATGAAGAGATTTGTACATAAAAGCAACTGTTCCCAATCCTGTGTCAAACTATCTTATACAAAAAGAAAATCAATTCAGTTCCTACTTTAAAAGAGTGCCCATGTGTGTATCAATGCAGTCTTAACCCTTTTGCCCCTGCCCCTCAAAGCCGGGGGAACTGGAAGACACTTTTTCCCGGCCCCGGTTTACATAATCCACTGAAACTTTTTTTTTATTTTTTTTAAGTCGCATTGATCCTCCAGAAGTCAGCAGCTGCCTTTGCTGTGCAAAACAAAATATTGAGAATAAATAGTTTCTTTCTTTTTAAAATTATTCAGTTTAAGGTCACCGGACTTTAAATGAGTGACCCTGCAGATTTATAAGGCATTCTGCTCAGCAGTCTTTTAAATAGTCATATATGAAAGAGCCATGCTACTGGTTTTGGACTTGGTCCCATTCTCGGTAAGACTTCACAATGTCATACATGACTGATGGATTGAATGGCGCTGGATTCTGCAGCGGCTCTCGCCATACTGTGCCACATATTGGGAGAGTTGTGGGGTGCAGAATGAAGGGAGTCCTTGTCGGAGAGAGAGAGCATCATCGCGTATGCCTGGACGGGGAAAGAAGAAGGACAAAGAGGTCATGATCCTGCAGCTGGATCCGAGCGTGGACCCGTGCCACCCCAACGCTGTTAGGGCATCATTTATGCTACAACTGCTATTCTGAAATTAATGAAAAAAAAAATCAAAATGCGTTAGGTAAAACTACTGTCAACCTTATCACCGACACTTTTGACTCACTAATAGTAATAATAATTTCTGCTTTCATCTGGCTTCAGGAAGCTCTGAGAACCCTTTGATAGCAGACAAGGTCTCAGAGTCTTCTTTGCCTTCAGATTCTTGGCACAGGAGGCTCTTTGCAAGGGCCTGAGGAATCAGTTATCCCTTGGCTGGTCCTGTATTTCACCAAATACCACAGTCTCCTTTGCTGAGCTTTTCTATGGGCATGTCCTGCAGTTTTCACAACAGGAATCTTTTAAAGGGGCCAAAAAGACCCATTTTAATTAATGTTTTAAAAAATTTCAAGAGATAGCACTGGGATATCAGCCTAGTTATTGCTGTTTTAAAAACATGCTGAGCACCTAGTGGTGGTAACATCCAATAGACTTTAAAAAAAAAAAAACACCAAAAGGCCAAGCCAGCCAGAAGTTCGAGTCACATCCCTGCGAGGCTGCAGCTAAACTCCACGGCATCAGCATGACCGCCCCGGCCGTCTGAAAGCAGAGTGGGACTCTTTCTTATCATGGCATTTCTACGGGTGGCAGACAGGAACAAAAATAGCAAAAAAGTAAGAAAATGCTCCGTTATCAGGGAGCAGAGCACCCTGCCATGCCTCCGGGGAGCAGTGGGAGCGCAGGGGGGAGGTCGGGGCAGGCTGAGGTTTGCGGACGTGGAGCACAGCCCTGTCTGACGAAGCTGAAACAACCTTGCCTGCCACACACTAACAGTTTAATCCTTCGGGTATTTGGCGACAATAACGTTTTAACCGAGTTAAGCTTTTACCTGGGATTTGGATTTCCTGTACAACGGTTGTTTTAGGTCCTCTGGCAGCTGGGAAGTATTGAAAGCTGCCAATTCAGCTTCATTATATTGATTTTCTTCCATTTTCCTCATTTTCAGGCTATCTGTGAAGTGCCTTATGTGGTCCAAAGCCGAAAGTCCAGTCTTATTATACTCCTCCTCTTTATACCTACAAAAACACCACAGAGGTTGTAATGTCAATGAAATGATCCTCTCTGCTTTCCCTCTTCCCCTCGGATTTACACATCTGAGCAATTTCCCCTTTTTTACACTCATAAACCACCTTGCCCTGTGGAACCATGATCCCGAAATAAAAGGAATTTTCCTCTCTTTTCTACAGAAGAGAGGGTGGGCAGCAGGAGCCGGGGAGGGAAGACATTGTTTCTCTCCTGGTGTCTCCACAGCCCTTCACAAGACCATTATGGGAGATCCAGGTCGGTTTATGGAACAGACAACGTCTCTCCCATGAACGTTTCCTGTCTCACCCAGAACCTGACAATAGCTCCCCGAGCACAGTTATTTTTCCTCTTAAGGGCCACAGATTGCATGAAGAGACTGAAAACAGGACCCAAACACACAGGCACATTGCTATCGTAACCGGGAAGCTGGCTACTTCGGACTGGTTCCCACGGCACACAGTTTGGTGCTGGCACTCTTGTATGGTTTATTGTTTTGATTTCACGTATCGGGCACACCAATACTCGGAAGGAACCAACCTGCCAGGGGAAGCTTTGCAGTTCATGTCCAAAGTACTCGTTTCCTCGTAATCCTCCTCCGGGGTCCCCTCGTGCATGTCACTCGTAACAGGCTCTTTCACTGCTTTCCCTGCAATTTCGCTCTCTTCGTCTTCTTCGTCCATCATTACTTCATCTTCTGCCTCTTCGTCATCCAGCAAATCCGAGTTCTGGCTGGCTACCATGGCTTTCTCATCCTTAAAATGGCTGCCATTCATTCTGAAAGTACCAAAACAAACCCAAGCAATAATCACAAATCAGTTATGAAAGCTCCTCACCAGCAGATTGTCGGAGGCAGATCTGAAAAGGATCTGTCCCAGTAGAATAAAGTGGTTTTTGTATTTTATATCATGTTTAGCTTCAGACGTTCAGGCAGTATTGGAGAAAATTCCACCCAAAAATCAGTGGGACGTTACAGTGCCATCAGCATGGGATTTTCCTATTATCCTGCTAAAACTTCTGTTCAAGTGGAGGTATGTTCAGATATTCATTCCAAATTTTCTCACGCATTATTTCATCTCGTGTTTCCAATCATGTATGTAGTCTGGGCAAAACAACTCATTGCCTTTTAACAGAAGCTGTAAGGGCCAAGAAACTCTGAAAATCAGATCCGGCATTTTCAAAAATGACATCCAATACTGCATTCAGAGTTTTAAAGTCAAAATTACATGCATAATTAATTTTGCACACTACCACCCATTTGGAAGCCACACTACTTCACTGAGCGTATGGATTACATACATGGGAACCTAAGGGACTTCAGCTGAAGACCTGAAGAATGGTCTGCAATAACGCCTCCACGCTGAACTACATTATCAACTGATTTGAAGGGTAAGAATTAATGAAAAGAAAGGTCGTATAGCATTTTAAGTGCATTTACTCTTATTAAATGAGTAATTATAGCAATACGCACATGGAAAACCATTTGGTCTACCCGCTGATATTACGTTCTCTTTTGCTTTCAGACAATGACTTCTCTTAACTACTTCCTACGGGATTTTATCAAGGACATAATATCCACCCTGAAGTAGGGGCTTGTTTGCTAACGGCCTCAACCCTGCAGGATTCTGAGCACCCACAGCTGCATCGTGTCCACCCCATTAAATAAGAAATTCGGCACCTCCCCATCGACAAATGCATGGCCAGAGGTACTAGTGGTGTAGAAGGGCTGAAGTCAGTGGAGCCCCACGAATTTACACCACCAGCCTATCTGCTCTGCTGCGTTACGTAGCTCCGAGGCCTTGATTCATCCGTTGTTCTCATTGTGCAAAAGGTCCTTACTCTTCCAGGAATACAGTTATAAAAATGGAAACTTTATTGTCCGCCTGCAGTTTGCTTTAGACTCCTTGTGCTTCAAACTGTGCGGGACAATATGGAATATACCGAAAGTTTGAGCAAGATAATGATGAGCCCTAGCAGCATATTTGGTATTTAATATTTGACTTGCTGTTGTTAACAGATGTACTTTCTTCTGGAGCATAGACACGTGAAAGCTAGTTTCTTATACAACAATAGCATCATTTTCCTAAGCATAATAGTTTTATCTGTTTTCTGAGCAAATTCCAGCTGATTGTCATGAGTTTAGTATTGCATTAAAAAAAAGCTAGGGAATGGTCTGTTTGTATCACAGTATGAAAAACTCTGAGGCTGTGCAGAGTCGGGAGAGCTGAAGCAGCCACCCCCCTCTAAGATAATCAGAGCAGTATCTCTTTATCATCTTTTATTTAAATAGGTAGAAATAAGAAATTGTTGAGCACAGTTTGGGCTGCCAACTTGCTTGTTATGCTCAATTGAGGCTGCTAGAAATGAAAGGGAGATGGACTACAACCAAAGTAACAAAAGCCATGTGATTAAGAAAACAGATTCTCTAATTATGCTTTCAAACGCAGCAATTTGCCAGGGATAAAATATCCATCAAGAGCAGTCTGAAGTGCCAAATTTAGAAAGGAAACACTGCACAACCCAGCAACCTTTTCACTTTGCTGACTTCCTGTCGGAGGACATGTTGAGACCAGATGTGCAAAGAAAAAATCCCAAGCCCTCATTGCCAATCAAGACGGAATGAAATTTGAATATGCATGTAATCACTTAATCCAGTACTTTCGTGGAAATTGTGTTATGTCCACCATTTTTATCCCTTCACAAAGGCATTTGGAAATTGAGAAGACGGTGAAGTTTGTCACCAAGAGTAAGAAATTTCTGATGCTGATAATGTAATGCCAATTCAAAAGCGCAAATAATGCATAATGCAACACCAATGTCAAAGAAGTATGTATAGCTGATGAGTAGCTCCATGTTACAGCCCTTTCTGCTTAGCTGTGTTTTTATTAGCTGGAAATATTTAGAAGTGGTCTCTCTTCTGTTAGTTCAGAAGAATTGAAACACTCATACACTTAATAAATCTTAGGAGGGAAAAGTCTCTCATGTGCTAGAGAACTGTGGACTACCAACGCCTACCTGCAGCCTCATGGGCTTTTTGCTAGTCAGCATCTTTTTTGGGATTGAGTTACTTTCAGTTAGAATCTTCCATTTGATCCAAGAATTGAGCTTAGCCTACTTTATTAATTACACATTTAGATTGCATTTAAATCGTAAGGCGCTCTACATTTAGCCCCAGGATGTAGAATTCACCTGCTCTGCTGTGAATGTAAAATGACGGAATTTTTCAACAGACTTAAATCAACGGTGGGAACTTGAAAATGCGAACTCTTGACACAAGGAGAAATGCGTTCATCGATGAACCTTCTGTCCAGCATCTGGCACTGGGAATATGTTCATACACAATGGGGAGGGCACCAACACATTTCTTTTCATAGGACACCAAGGTGAACACTGAAGTAACCAGATTGCTAAAATAACTCATCAAAAGTGAAAAAACAGGTTTACCCTGGAAAAGGAAGAGTGGCACCTTTTGAAGGCAGATCAGTGGCAACTTACCTCTCCTCTGAGTTTCGGGGGGACTGATTGTTGTGGTTGCTGTTTCCAATAAAATTCCTAATTTCTGTGAAGTAAGAGTCTTCCTTGTCGTCTAGGATTGCCCCTGTGCTTTCCAGTTCTGAGTGAGGTGAAGACGTTGCAGTACCTTAAAGCAAAATAGAGGACTTCTGTTGTTGCTCCTTTACGTTTACTATATTTAACCATTTAAATCAAAATGAAATTGAAATGAAGGCTAAAATGGGTGAGACCAAGAAAAGTTGGTCATAGCGATCCATCAGCTTCTGTCCAAAAAACCACTAATTGGAAAGGAAGTATTATCCATGGGCGAAGGTGGTTTCCAAACAAAATGACTGCTTGCACGCTGGGTGCCATTTCCGTGGTTTATAATTGCTTTTGCCAAGTATCTATTTCAACATCTCCCTCCTGTTCCCCTGCGACTCCAAGACTGTCAGTCAATAACTGTGTTAGACCAATGGCTGAACGGAGCAAATGGAACTTCATTTGAGCTACTAATTATGCAGATTTGCTTAAAAGACGGAGCAGCCATTGACATAATCACCCAGGTTCATTAGCACTGAGAGACCAGTGACAGACGCCTTTCTCTGTGCATTGGGGAAAAGACAGCTCTGCATTCACTACATGTACCTGGTTATTTCCAGCGGAGCTAAACACAGACTGCAAAGACTGCAAACAGGGTTTTTATTAAACCCTGCAGATACCTAAACCAGACCAATGATATCCACTACCTGCCACCGCCTTTGCTGCTGCCGTGCGGTGACCGATTTGCTTGGGGGTTTGGGAGGCGCCATTACCTCTATAATAGCTAGCGCTTTTCAGCTCCTGACAGTGGGAATATTTTAGAGGGTGCCAAGAAAATCTTTTAGAGTGCCCCCTGAGACTCTAAATCTAGGACTCCTATTGAGAGCCAAGTGATTGCGGAGGTGGGATTAAACCAATTTTCCCAGTCTGTTCTCAAAACGCCATGGTTGGCTTAATTAAAACCAAAAGAAAAGACATCATCCAGTGGTATTAAGTTATACAAGGGTAGAGTTTATGCTGGGATTTTCAAAGCACTTTAAATGTCAGCAGAGCTTAGGCACTTACATATTTTCCAAAAACCCACTCATCGGAGCAGATGGCGCAGAGCAACGTGCGCCTATTGACACTCAGTACTACTGAAAGTGAACGTGAGGTCCCTGTGTACGAACGCTGGCGGTACGGAGGGCACGTCGGAGAGGGAAAAGGCATACATACCAGACATGTTCCCGTTCTCGTGCTTTTTTAGATGTCTGTCAAGATTGGTTTGTTGACCAAAACACCTGTCACACAAGTGACACTTGAATGGCTTCTCTTTGTTGTGGATGTTACGGACATGTCTCTGCAGGTTAGAAGATATACTAAAAGACCTGTCACAGTATTTGCATCTAAAAAAAAAAAACACAGGTGGGTAGAAAAGGGTCTGTTAGTAGCTGGAAGTGTAAAACTTGTCCTAAGAGACATGAAACACCTCTGGGTTCAGCCTTAGTACCAAACTGTGGTTCCTTGGTCCCTATTGAGGCAAAACCCTCTCTGAAATTGTCCTGGTTTGAGGTAAAGCAGAACCAATCTGGCCAAAACCATGACAGAAATAAAGACAAGTTTTGGCTGAATAGCTGGAGCGCTGTGCTCTTGGAATGGACGTTTCACTTCTGCAGTGGGTTTTTTAGCTTTAATTCACGTTAGGCTTCAAATTTTAAATACTGCCTTTAGGAATAAGCATAATATTTCAGAGTCAATGGCATCAAATTAGCTGGGGTAATTGATTCCCATGTTTTTAAAACTGTTGCACGCAAAGTTGGGAAGTTTGAAAACAGTAGAGCAATAACTCTATTGTTTCATGTGCTGCCAATACAATACAATTAAACACTTTTGGAAAAAACATGAAACAGATCTTTTCTAATGCTCAAATAAGGTAAAAAGGGCTATTTCTTTTCCTATTCTAAATTATACTGTGTGATTAAATCTTTTCTTGAGGAATTAGCTTGCTCGATTGCTAATCCCAGAGGAAATTTGGTTATCTTGCAAAAACCAGCAATAAACAATCCCAACCTTTAATACCGTGCCAATGTGAGTAGTTTAGTCTATCACTCTGGTACCAGAGGCATCAATTTTCATACTCTGTAGCGATTTGGAGTCCCTAAAGCCTTTACTGTATTGCTCTTTAAGCCATTACTAAGTCATACTATAACTATTCCAAATTCTCTGGCTGGCAACCAGCCAACAGGCTTCACCACTTTAGTTTTTCAATCTTTTACTTCTCCCGTGCTTCCCTTACGCTTGTCAATGATGTCAAAATTTTTTTAGTGCTGAAATCGTCCATTATGCTACTAATTGCTCATGGCTTTTATGTAGTGGATGGGTATAACGTGGATCAAGACCATCCTTCAATAAAATTAGATGTGAATCTCATTTCCCAAAGAGACTAGAGGCAAAAAACCATACCGTTTCCTGACAAACAATGAGCTTACTCTGCTCTTTACAGCTCATAAAATGCAGAAATTGGTGCATTTGTTTCACTGGAACATGAACTGGCTTCTTTCCAGTTGATTTAAATTAGTCTTTCATTTTCAATAAGGTGAAGCTTCTATACACATGTCTGCATGTGAGTGTCCTGGATAGAATATCACATACATATTCTTATCAACAAGAGTACACCCACATGGGGTCTGGTTCAGCAGACCTCAGAAAGGATCCAGATTAGGCAGGAAACAAATAAATACAGTAACGCCTTTGCAACAGGGACCTTTCAGAAATCAGATGATTGACGAAACACCCAACTTTAGGCTGCAAATAACACCGCAGAGCTCTTAGAAAAAAAAAAGTAAAATTTTTTTGCAAGGGAAAATATGACCATGAGCCCTCTTCAAAATCCCTTCAACCATGCTGGTTCAGCAGTGCCAGCCATCCCGCCAGGCAAAGGCAGGGCTTGCCTTTGGATGGTGCCTGGGCGGCTGCCTAAGCCAAAAGAATTTCACTAATTAGGACCAAAACCTTCCCCCATCTCCCGCAGCTCCAATGCTGCAGCATCGAACGCAGCCACCCTTGTCTAGGTGAGCACAAAAAGCCTTTTTTGATACCAAAACGTAACGGTGGGTCATCAATGCTAAGGAGCGCGGGCTGGAGATGGCTGAGTAAGGCTGTTGAGCACTCATTCCCTTGCTTTATTCCATAGACCACACCACAGACATGAGTAAGGGGTCATGGTACCTATAGGGCTGCTCTCCAGTGTGTGTCCTCAGGTGACGGGTTAGGTTTGCAGATCTTGGGAAAATCTTGCCACAGTATCTGTGATAAGAAAAGGTTTGATAAGACAGTGCAACCTTCAATGGCTTCGTCCCAGTTTGAGCTGCACTGGATGCATAGCCCAAATTGAGTCATTAATATACGGTACTATTGGCATTGCTTTGTGTAACGGCATTTCAGTAAAAGCATTCAGCAAATATAAGCGATTGAGACACACACACACACAAGAATGGGACTGGAATAGCTGGCACCAACCAGCTTTTCTTGGGCATATGCAAGGGATATATGAAAACTTACCAGTTTTAAAAATCCCCCAAAATTTCTAAGCTCACTATGTCACATTCAGATTTGGAATCAAGAGAATCTGTTATTAAAGCCTTGGATTTCTGCCTCCTTGTAAGCAAATTTCAAACCTTTCAACCAATTCCACGTGTCAGCAAACGTGACATCACTCTGTGCATTGAATAGGATCAGAGCAGACAAGACTCAAAGACCTAATCCATCAAGGTATGTTTCTATAACAACATGTCTTGAAAGAAAGTGACATGTTTTCAAAAAGATCAGATAAACAGATATGCCAGTGTCAAACGCCTGTGCATTCCGGAGATGATCTAGAGACCTAAATAATGCAATTTAAAAACCATTCTCCAAACTTGACAATATGTCACAGGAACAATAACGGCCAAAAATATTATCGTGAGCCCTCCCTCTTCATTCAAGTAACATACTAATTTTCAGTTTATAATTGGCCCAGTTCTATAAATGGCATTGAGCCCATTTTTGCATGGGGACAGAGCGCACACAGCGCTCTCTTAAGTGAATGAGGGTGGTGGTTGCTCCACGTGACGACTTTGAAGATTGCACCCCGTCACTTCTAACATCCCATTTGTTTTTTCACAACGTGATGCATAAGCCTTCAAAATACACACACAGCTAATTCTGCTCTCCTCGACAAAGCTCCCATTCATTTTGGTTGCACGTACCATGACTATCTTCATTGTATTTTTTTTAACTCTGTACACATAAGTCCTAATAAGTCATGTATTTTATCACTGATCCCTTTGGATATTAAAACCAGAAGCCTGAGAAAAAACACGTCTGTAGTTTATGATCAAAAAGATCAATAATGAAAGCACACTTGTGCATATGAAAGTGATGAGAAAATTTGGAAAAAAGAATTGTTTATATAATAGTTTCCACCTCATTTATCAAACTGCTGTAATACAGGGCAAACTCTTTGTTTAATAACAGCGGTAATTTAATAAATAAGAACCCCAAAGTGAAACGCTTTCTGTGTTTTGTTGGGCAAAGAGAGCCCTGAAAGACCAACCGCGCTCCCCATCAAGTGTCCTAGCACGGGGGATCTGGGGAGCCCGGAGGGTGCCACGGGGCGGTTTTGGGGCTACCTGCAGGTGTAGCGCTCCTTGCCCTTCCGCAGCAGGGTCTCGGGCAGGGCGCTCGGCGGCGCTCGGAAGTTGAACATGGATGGCACCGACTGGATCAGCTCGTTGGCCTCCGGTTTCAGAGCGCTAAAGCTCTCCAGCTTTTCGGCCATGTTTTCTATAGCGGACATCTGCAACAGAAAGGACAGAACCCGTCACGGTGAATGCTGCTTCGGCTTTCTGCCCTCACTGGAAACCCGTAATACAAAGAACATACACTGCCAAGACAGAAAAAAAAAAAAAAACCCCAAAAAAAAAAAAAAAAAAAAAAAAAAAAAAAAAGGAAAAAAGAAAAAAGCAAATATAAAGTTGCAGTCTCAAAAATTATGGGTCATATTAAGCAAGGTGGTGGCCATGGTGTTGTCCCACTCGGAATAACACCCATAACTGCAATAGCAGGGTGCCGTTTCTCTGCGAGGCCAGCACACAGCAGAACTCCTGCACTGATTGCTATAATGGAAAGCTGCTTCCATACAAAATCTAAATCAGCCAGTGTTCATTTCTTCTTATTTTTAAGGCTTAGCTTCTATAAAATTCCAGTTTATGCAGTCATGCTCGGTGGGTGTGCGCCTATGAATCTATGCATTCCAGCTACTGAAACCATTCGCCATTTTTGACCAAATCAACAGAAAAAATAGAGATCCCAACAATAACTGAATTCCTTTTTTTTAAAAAAGGACTTGCAGGGGACAAATATTACAGAAGAAACCTTATGAGCATTCCAGTTCAACCAAGGGCTACAATAAGCCAGATCCAGAGACGCCCTGTGAATGTTCCAACCATTCAGTCCAGTCTTCTTGCCCATCACAGTCAAAGACCAAAAGATAAATCCATAAGAAATGAAAATTTAGTGGGTTTGGTGCAACGTGTTTACATTACCTGCTAGATGCCCATCCTGTTTTTCTACAGTGTCATAATATTCCTGTTCTACCTTCAGTTGCTTGTAAACCCCATGCACCTGGGGATGACTCCACTCTTGGATAGCTGTGGGCTCTAAATAATTTCTGGAGAATGTTTTCCTTTAAGGTGTCTGGAACTGACCATGAAAAAATGCTCCAAAACCTCAGACATTGTCACTTGGAGAGTCCAAGACTGCTGCTGAGCCTACTGCCAGGTGAGAGTAACCATCTGCTTCTTCATAACACCACAAACAAATGAAAAAAAGGAAACCCAAGATCTCGAGGTCTCACCTACAGGGCACAAACCCACAGCATGAGCCTTGTGCAATACCTTGCGTGTAATGAAGGAGGAAATTATATGAAAGACAAGATGCTGAATACTCCTCAGTTGATCACACCTTTCCAGACCATTCTTCAAAATTCATAAGAGACTGCTCCAAATTTTGGGATTTTAAAATTTTATTTTAATGGGAAAATTGCATTTTTATTTTTTTTCTTAAATTTTATTTTAATGGGCAGAATTGCACGTTTGTCTCCTGAAATAACTATTCACATGCTGGTTAGCTCTGCCTTTGGGTTGGGTTTTTTTTTTTCCCCTTTAGCCTGTAACCTGCCCTCTCATTTCATGCTCAGATTCCTAATGCTAAGGACAAATTGCAACGTACAGGGTACCACTGCCAATTTGCCAAATGTCTTTCATCAAACACGGTGCAAAAAAAAAAAAAAAAAAAATCTCAGAGGGAAGTCGAGATACATTTACTTGTCAGGCAACAAATGTGAAAGCATTGCAAGGCAGTAGGGGCTGTAAGCTCTGGGGTTTGATTCATAATCACTCAGCTGCTAAAACATTCTCCACAGATGCAAGTGGACAGCACATTTGTCAATATGAAGGATTTTGACATCTACTGATCACAGGCGTGAGATATGTAATGATGATGCTGCTGGGAGAGGAGGTAATTCTATCTCGGCACCGAGATGTCATTATCAACCCATACAACTCAACATTACCATATATTTCTTTTTATATGACTTCACCTTTTTCTTTAGTCAGAATTGATTCTTAAAGCTTTTATGATAGTCTTTCCACTGCCTTTAATTCCGTCTAATTGTTCCCCGCAAGAAACCATTCGTCTATTTTGCAATTGCAGAAAATAAATGGTTTGAATGAAAAATGACCTTTGGCCTTCGGGCTGATTAGCAGTGACAAGACAGTCCATGGGTTATGATAGCACATATTTATGGTGAAGAATAATAAGGGCATTGAGAAGTATAATAAATGTTTTATTTATGTATATTTAATATTCAAGTCAGTTTCATTATCTAGTGGGTTTAAATCATTTTTGTATCACCATTTCTCATGAACATGGTCCCCTACAGTAATATATTAAAGCAACTACTTTCCCCTTTACATTTAAAATGGCTTAGTCATACTTATTTGTTTTAATTCTTACTTTCAGGATTTTGCAGAGGAGAAACTGAGACAGATTCTTCTCTAATGTACGGCAATGCAGATCAGCGCTACCTCCAACACTGCCTCCAGGATTACATCAGTCCCAAAATAGGTATGAAATCAGCATCTAATCTTAAATCCCTCATTCAGCGGAAACACAAGCACTTCCAATTATTTTAAAGTATTACTCGCTTTCCAAAAATATGTTTCTCACCATACGAATGACTATTGTGTTTGTTGGGTTGTTGTTTTGTTTTTCTGAAATACTGATCCATGTAGGTACCTGCTATGATTTATATTTCTCAAGAAATGCACCAGCAACAATGGGAAGCACTCGGCCCCAAGCCTTTGGTGATACGGGGTGATGGGACTCCACTGCTATCAGGATAATTATAGCAGTTGCTAACTGCTGGAGATAAGGCTCACAAGAACCAAAATCCAGGCATTTTCTTAAGTAGTCCTGGAGCGTGTTGGTGCTCAGGGCGTTCAGGATGCAATTCCCTATCGTGAGATGGGGTCCTGGACAGCATGGGCTTGTTACAAACCATAAAATCCTTCTAGCCCAGACCTACAACATGCTCTTCATGACTTTATATGCAGGTAGACAGCCCCCACTCATCAGTCTATTTGCAAAATCTTAACTGAGTAATATATCTGGGGTTTGTCGTGCTGAGGACTAACTCAGGCACCAAACCCAAGCAGGAATTACAAACCTGCAACACACGCTTTTGGGAAGCTGGTAGCCTGGTTCCAAGCAGTGGCCCCAGGGGATGCGCAGGAGGGCAGACAAGGGACAGACCTTCTCCCCGGTGTCTTCTGTCACACACCAGCAATGAGAGGTGCAAGAGCCCTAATTGGAGGTTGCATCTCGATTACGGTGTTGAATGGCCATTGGCGGCTGCAGCTCCCATTCACTTGGCTAAAGCCTTTTTGAATCCATTTATATTTTTGTCAAGGAGAGTTCTCAAATTTAATTAGGTGCATATGAAAAGATACCGGCTTTTGTTCCTTCTAAGCCTTTTCCTTGATAATTCAGTTGGGTGCCCCTCATTTTTATTTTTGGTGTATTGTAAAAACTAATGAATAACCATTTCTCATTCAGGTTCTGCTCACCATTCATGGTCTCATAGAGCTGGGGCACAGCCCCCTTGGGCATTTCTTTTCCAAGCTGAAAAAATCAAAATCTACTTAGTCTCTTTTTGTATGGAAGCTGTTCCCTACCTCCGATCATCATTGTTGCACTTTTCTGTGTCTTTTCTAATTCTGCTATGTCCTTTTTGAGAGGGACTTCAGCTGCATTCAAGACCTGAAGGCAGTATAACATAATGATGTTTGCAATTCCTTTCTAAGCTCTCGGATGATATTTTCATAAAATTCTCGACTTCCAAGTTCTTTTTCCCAAATGACACAAGTTAAGAGTCACGCTTTCCCCTCAGTATTACTGGGTACTTACTGACATCGAGTTTTATTGCTGTTTTAATCCCCAGTGACTCAGCTTTCTGTGAATCTTCTGCAAAATCTTCATAGTCAGCTTTGGATTAGCTATTTTCAATAAACAGTCACAAATTCTGCTCTTTTCCTGGTCACCCTTCTTCCTATGTTATTTACAGATCTATGCCACAGTTCAGATCCCAGTGACACCTCGAGGTGGACTCACTGATAATCTTCAATGATTGTAAAAATCACTAATTTAGTCTTACCCTTTTTTTCACCAGGGTTTTGGGTTTGGTGGTGCTTTTTTTTGACTAATTATTAACCCAGGAGATGACTTTCCCTCTTCCACAATGAAACTCCCTCTTTCAGCTGAAACACAACCAAAGCAGCTCTTACTCCTTCAAAATACCATTACAGCTGATGGCAAAGCAAGACTTGCCTCCATAGGAGCTGTGTTGACCATGGAGATGCTAACGGTCAGCAATCCACCAAACTCTTGGAGCCAGCTGTTAGCAATAGCAGCTGTCCTGGGAGGTTAGGTGGGTGCTCGTGGCCACCTCATCTCTCCGGGGATGGTCCTGGGGACCACCAGGGAGGTGGGTGTGTGGCCTGAGCTGCCGGGCAGCACTTTCAGGAGGGGTCGGCACCCCAGCAGAGCACCCAAGGGCTGCGGCGATCCCTGAACGAGGCATGGGGAGTAAGGCACCGCTTGACCCCGAGGATGGGATTAGTGTAATTGCCACGTCCATGGAGAAAGCTCTCCGAGGAGGTAGGAGAGCGAGAAGATCCTATTACATATTTTACATACAGCTATTGCCTTATGGACAAGTCATGTCTGCTCCTAATCTGAGATCAGTGAATGACAGTATTTTGTATAGAACAGTAACTTTTGATTTACATATATAAGAGTTGTTGATTCTATCTGCGTCCAGATGTCTGGAAAAGGAAGCAGCTTTCCCCCACCTCCCTCCCGCTCCCTGAGAGGCTATTAACCTCCTACTGACGCAAACTAATATGCAGTCGCAATTCCCCAGCTCCGACTCAAAAATGCAGACATTACCATAATCGGCTAAAACAAGTATTTATAAACATTTCAATGGGCCAGATATCATCAGCAGGGTCCTTGAATATTTGTCTTAAAATTGATTAACGAACAGAAGAAAAAGTGGCATAAATAAAGCAAAGGTTTGTTGTTGCTGCTTTTTAAGAATAACCTGATGATATGAAATAATCTAGCAGACAATGTCATGAATTACATGACCTCATGTTTTACAAACGCAACTCCTTCATTGCTATTATCGCAAAAACAACTGACTTTATGGCCGTAACTCATGGGAAAAAAATTGTTCAAATGTTTGCTTTCTATTTTTACTAGTGTTATTTAGAGAAATCTTGAAAACCCAACTACTAAAACTCAGGATTTCTTCCTCCCCAGTTCAAGTTGTAACACTTCCTCTAAAAACTACGACCTATGAATTTGTTGTCTTGAAACTGTGTGTATTTGGACATTCAGCCATGGCACTTGGCTGAGCTGTATTCACGTTCAAGAGACCTATCACACGTGGCTGAACTTTATGAAGCAGTAGCGAGAAACTCCTGCTGATCCGCAGTATAGTTCTAGAATAACTCTATTTACGTTCATGCAGTTGGTGGGCATTTAGCTGATCTAACAAAATGGATCATGTCCCAAAATAAGCCCAGTAAAATAAAAGCTTTCTTAATGCACTCACCAAATTTCTTTTCATTTATTTGAATTTTTTTTTAAATTATTTACAATAATTCTCCATAAAGCTATTGCAAATAAAGTCTGACTATAATTACAGAACCTCTTTATAGCAATCTTCCCTTGATGGGACCAGAAGAGGATGAAAGAGTCTACAGACTAAATAAATCGTGATCCATTCAAGAGTGGGTGTTGCCCATTAATTTGCACCATAGGGTTCCTGCCAAACAATGAAAAACAATCTGAAACAATCTTGAAATATATGGCACATGCAACCGTGAATTGAGATAGAAAGGCTGGTGTGACATATTCAAATCTCTCAAGATGAAGATTCATTCATGAATCAGCACCCTGCTCTAGGCACTTTATGTTTTAAATACCTATTTCTGTTGCAGCCGCTCAAAGCACTGGCACGGCCAGGAGACATACGCTCACAAAAAAAGCAGGATGATGGAAATTTGAGGACCAAGCCAACGTCAAGGAAAGCAGGCAGAAGAAACAGACTGCACTGGGTTTTTTCAACTTCCCAAATATGCCCAAACCAAGCCACTTTTCTGAGAGCTGAGGATTCAGGATGCCTGGGCCAAATCACAAATCCTACCACAGCCCTTTCATGTGCGACAGTGAATTCCCTCTACTGCAAAGAAAATGTTTGGGAACCACCTCTTGTGCTCTCCAAGTCTGGCATCTAACTCTGCCTCCTATCTGGTGAGCTCGTTCGGTGTCTATGGGTGCTCGCAGGAGTCCTTCGGTCCCTGCGTAGCTCCTTTCATCTCGGGATCCTAGCGCATCTTTTGCAGCTGCACAAACCATCGCTTGACAGGCAGAAAATGGGATTAAAAGCCACATGTAGCCAAAGCAAGGGTCCATCGCTGCTTTTGAAGTGTGCCGTGGAGGCACGCAGAGGAGAGCAGGGCTAAGCCCCTGTCTGCAGGGGCAGCACCTTTGAGGGCTCCTGCACTGGTCCCATACAGAGACACACATGGGAAAGACTGTGTGAAGATCTCCCGTCTCATTTTGTGAAATTCTGGCTTTGTCTTGTGAAATTAGTCCACGTCACACTGCGAGGGATGAGCGAGAGTGAGTCAGGACCCGAGCCGCAGCTGGCTGGCTCCAGCTCTCCACTCTGAAGCCCAAAAACTGGGAAAAATACGGGACAAGTATTTCTGGGTTCAGTGCTGCAGCTGAGGAGCCAGCAATACAAGAGCAAAACACGGTGTGATTTGAGTTGCATCTGCAAAAGCAGTTGCTGTGGCTCTTTTTTTTTTTTTTTGGTGAACAATTTCGATGTATTAAAAATAATGTTTTATAAAAATAGAAGAGCATAGTACAAAAAGCACAATTCCTGCTCGCATAAAGGGGACGCTGTAGGTATACACACAGGACGAATTTGACCCAAACACGGCAAATAAATGGGTGTTTTATTTGTGCTTTAAGTACAGCAACGAGCAATTAAGCTCAAAACTTCAAAGCTATGAAAGTGACTAACTCCCACTGAAGTCAAAGCGAGATAGAAGCATGAAGTCCTCTGAGGCTCTGTATTTTAATGTCTCAAATGCAGATTAAATATTTATAACTATTGCAATCTGACAAGATTTCAGCCTGCAAATTTCACTGCAACCTCTGAAGGGAACGGTTTGGAACAATTTCAGTTAATTATAAACAAAGACTACAAACAAAGTTGAAACCCTCACTCAGGTAAAGCTCCCATTGCCTTCACCAAATAAAACCGGCAAGATTAGGTAGGTAAAAATAAAGCCAGTTTGACATAAGAGGATATTTATCGGCTACAGCTACAACATGGCATGCTCCGTAATTGGGTGGTAAGTTATCTCTCATATGATATTTTTCTTATACAATTTATTTCACAATGATTAAATCAAAAATATAAGCAATGAACTTACCCAAATTCTTTGATCAGGCAATTGGAACTGGGAGCAAAATTGAAACAAAAACAACACATTATTCCTGCATTGGAACCCTCATTGCAATCAATTTACTAATTAAGATTTTATTTAAAGCTACTAATTACAATGTTATTCTGAATGATTTGTTGCAGCGGGCTATTCTCTCCCTAAAAATGCAATCCTTGTGACGGCAAACTATTGTGAAATACCATTAAATGATCTAATTTTTGTAGCTTTCAGGCCACTGCCACTAGGAGGAATTTTACCCAGGCAGGGACAGGGTAAGGACTGCAGGGTTTATGTCTTTAATCTCTACTTCAGAAACCTATTTTAAAGATCCATCTGTTAGCTGTCATGTTATCTGGTCAAAAAAAATTAATTCTTGCTTCATCAGAGGGCAAGTTTCAGAAATAAATTCACCCAGAGAAACACAAACTTGTAGGACACAAACAATAATTTTGTTCATATTTTACACAGATAAATCCTGCCAGCAGAAAACGAAAACTTGTGGTGCGCTCCACACCTGTACTTTTAGGCGGGTGAACAGAACTATAAAGGAAAAAATAGCTTTTCTGCAAGCCGTTCCCCAGTCCTCTATAAATACGGAGCCAAGTTCTGCCTTTGCAAACAGGAGACTCCTTTCTATTAAAGTCAGCCAGAAAGCAGACTTTGGCATTTACTTTTCTGACAGGACATGTGATGGTGGTTTAGTATTTTTTTACAATGTATTAAGAGTGCATGTTATGCTCATGACCTTTGCATCCACCCATCTCACACCAAGTTAAAGACGTTCTCCCTAGCAGCTAGGTAAGTGATAAAACGAAAGCCAGTTTTTACCATGGATTTATTTTTTTTCTATTGCACAATGAGAAATGTGGAGAAATGGGCAAAAAGGCAGAATGTGCCTCCCGTGCCTGTGCTCAACCACACGGGTTCACAACTAGCCTTCCTCCTGCCAGAGGGTGCTGGCTCTGGCCCCGCAGTATGGAGGTGGCACCCAACATCTCCTGCTCACACTGATGGACCTGGTGACCATGGGACCTTCCACGATGGACTACTGGGACCTTCCTCAGGCACCAACAATACATTCAACCAACTCTTTATGAAAAAACATGAAGGTAGAAATCCTGATATCCTGCCCGCTAATGGCAAAACATCCAAGGTCTCCATTTCACCTGCACACGTACACCATCCTCCCATTAACCCTCCTCCAGTTCCCCACGTAACTCAGAGTCATACAACATTACGTAGAAGACGATCTAACTCCTTCCCTGCCCACCACAGCCTCCTAATAGTGCATTGCACCCAAACAGCCGCCTGCCTTTCCCACCTGCCGACCATGCTACCAACCACCATCATCAGACCAACCTACAGCAAAACCTCAGAGTCCCTTGATTTAACTTCACTAAATGACATCAATTTACACCTTGTGAAAAGCTAGCTAGCACTAAGCAAAATAGTATCATTTCCTCCATTGATACGGCAGCTAAAATGCCCTTATTGAAATAATTTGCTATTAATTTACAGCCCCTTAGCTGCTCTAAAAGAATCACTCATTTGACGGAGAGGAAGCAGCCCAGTTTTACACCAGGGGACACAAAGCGGACTGAGCTCCTGTTTGCATATTTGTGCATTAGCACTGTCTGCTATGGAGCGGGAATTTTTTACTCATTGCTTTGCAATTTGGGCAAATAAGGTTAACTCAGCAAGAAGTGCTGACCTGCTATTAAATCCTTTACATAAATTCTCAACAATTTTAATACTTAATAGACCTTTCACTTCCTATGCCTTCCAGGCATTGGAACTGGAACGGGGTGTTTTTCTGCACTCTCCACCCATGCAATAGCTTTATGTTTGTGCATCTGCAACTACATACGCCATCGGCTGCTCTTTCCAGTTCTCCAGAAGTCCCATATTTCAGAATATATTTCATACAACTTAGACATAAAAACTGTTGCCTTCAGTGGAAAAAAAAACAACAAACCAACAAATTGTAGCAGATTATTGTCATGGTTTGCCCAGGAATCAGAGGAAGATGAACCAGAGACAGCAGCTCCCGGTTGCGTGCTCAGAACACAAGACCCGTATGGGGTGTCATTACTAGGATGAAACAGCCCGTAGTCATCAAGGAGTTCAAATTTGCAAATTCCACAGAGCATTTTATTTTGGACATATGATTTAACCCAAATTTTCAGCAAAACCTCCTTGAGCAAGGAGGAGGAGGATACAATGAGGGTGTGATGCTGTTGAAGAAAAGCAATGTCTAGTTTGCACACAGGTCTTTCTATACTACATACATATCGCAGTCGTTACACTGTTTTAGGGACACCCTCCTAATTTTTTGTTATTCAGCAAATAAATAGCAGGATTATGGCCTACAAACAACACAGCAGCCCTCTCGTGCAGCATGCCTGCAGGCACGGAGGAGCAGGGATCCTACAAAGTCGCTGCACACACTGTAGCCCAAAACAGCCACCTAAAAGAGATGGAGCATTGGCATTATGAGGCTATGAGACTTGAAAGCATTGGGTGGAAGGTTTTATCTCTTTTCTGGGAGTCCTTAAATACTGACAACTGATGTGCTCAGCTTTGCTGACCTGACTTGGAATCTACAATGCCTCTTTGTAGTCAATATTGACTCCACCCCAACGGCCCAGAACATGGGAGAGTGCTGAAGAAGGCACGGGTAGCTGTAAGTGTTGGTAGCTATGCTACAGTTTTGGAGGAACGTGGTTCTAAAACATACATGTAGTTTGAATCTGGCTTCCTCTATAATCAAAACATGTTGTTTCATCTGAAAAACATCAAGAAGCTCAGAACAATGCTTACGCTTTTCCACCACAATGGTACAGCAAAAACTGTGTGTTTTAGGAAATCCAAAAATGACTAAGACTGCATTCATTTCTCCGCACCTGCTTTGAAGCATCAACAGGCTTGTTTACAACATCAAAATTCCCAGAATACTTACTTGTGGATGAAACAAGAATCCCGGGGAAGGTCTCAAGTATTTCTCTTTTAAAGCTTCCAGTGGGTCAGTTAACTTTCTTTTTTCTACTCTGTAAATGTTAAAATTAGATTTGCTTGTGATGAATCAGTCTCAGATATTAATAATTACACAGCTACTCATATTTAAAATAGTCAATTACACATCAAGTAATTTGTTTCTCAGAGATAACGGTAAAAGATAAAGAAGTACAGTCACCTCTTGATTCCCGCATGCAACTCATTACTGCGGGTGGGGGCCGTGAATCGCCATTAAAGGGAGATTATGCCATTTACATAGGAAATAACCCCATTTCAAAAGACCGGTAATAATTATTATAGGAACCAATGACTAACTACTGAGAACTTCTATGAAGAAATAAGGCAACCGAGTGTGCTCTCCACTCAGAGGAGAGGAATTCAAGGCAACAGGAGCCTTGAGCAATGGGTCCCTTCTCGTCTGGCCGTGCGAGACATCGCAGCCACCATCCTGGAAACCTCTCCTCGTGCGTGGCCGCGCACAAGCAGGGCGAGAAAGGCAGGCTTGCAGAAACACACCGAATCCGTTATGCCAGCAGCAAAGATTGCGATCAACTCAGGTGGGCATTTAGGCAGCAAAACTCAGCGTGGATAATTCAGAAGCAGTGTGGAAATTTGAGGGTTTTGCTTTTTCTGTTATTGACATGCATGGTTTAAGGGACCTGTTGCCCCTATGTACATGTAACTCTCGGCAAAGGAAGGCTCGGTAACAACTGGCCTCGTGCTACGCTGCCAGAATTTGTACAGATTTCATTAGTCCATGCAGGACCATAAAACATGGACCATTATTTCCACTGCTTCAGGCATTTAAAATGAATATGACGCAAAGAAAACCTATGGTCTAATACAGATATCAATCTGGCGTGAACAAAACCATCTCAGTAAACAGCATCATATCCTGTTTCTCCATAATGCATACCTGTTGCCTTATGCGAGAGCATTCTCCAATAACTTTGCCCATAGCATTTCTTTTTCAGATAAAGTAATAAATTAACATCATTTACATGGCAGTAACTTTTTTTTTAACAATAGGCTGTAAAATCAGTCATTTATATTACAGACAAATATTTTTATGGCTAATATTTCTCTAAACTAATTTAGATGCATGACTTCAGTTGGTTACAGATACATGAGCAGAAAGGCAAAGGGCAAAGAGGGGATGACGTACACAGGATGCAGGTGAAATCCAGATCCCAGTGAGGTCCATCTCGGCACTACTGGGAAACACCGAGGGCTCAGGATTTTACCACTGGTTTTTAAAACCTCAGCTCACAGACAGCGTCTGCTTGTGCACCCATCGAAGCCAACGACAAGGGTCCCACTGATTTCATAAGGTAGCTGGGACTGACTAGCCCACTCGTTATGCTTTGTACACACAAGGACACTGCGCCTTCAATTATATTAATGAAATGCCTGGAGAAATCAACCCATTGCTCAAATAATGCTAAAAAGGGGAAGAAATCACTCTCAATTTACACACTTTTTATACACCTTAGGACAAATATGCTTTGTTTGTTGTATTTATGAGATACTCCTGTTTAATTCAGGAGGAACCAAAACGGTGGTGTACAACTGGCAACCTGGTGAGATGGTCTCTGACTTCCAGGGAAGGCAGAGGGCAGTCATGGCGGGTGGGCAGCATTTTGGAAGAAAAGGAATTTGGGGCAAACCAACGTTGAAAAATACACAGTAAATATACAAATATTCAATACTGATGACCATTCACTTACGGGTAAAAGAATATATTCAACTTCTGCATGTCAAGCTGCTCAGTTAAACTAATGACTCACTGTAACGAGGGCAGTCATGAAGACTTGCTAATTGCAGCATTACTGGACTCAGGGTTCGCTCTGAGCCGCTCGGATTTGAGGGGAGGGCCGCAGGTCAGCATGAAGCCTGGGCCACCCCATGGGATGGGATGGTGGGATGATGCCTCCAGGGAGAGTGGGAGAAGGAGGACAGGGTTGTCCTCTGCGGGCAGGTGGCCCTGGCAGACCCAGCTGCCTGTACCAAAGGATGCCAAAAGGCAGTAGATAATCCGTTACCTGTAAATGGGGTCCATAAAGAATGGGGTGGGCCTGGCGTGCTGCAAGGACTCCGAAGCTTTCCTTTGCTCGAGGTCGCCTCCTTTCTTTTCTCCAAAGACGTGGTTTTTCCGAGGCTCGGCTTGTTTTGTGCCACTGGCTCGACTTCTGCTGCCCATGCTGAGATCTAGAGGCTGGTCCTGGCTGGCCGCAGAGGGGGCCGCTGGCTTTGAGGGTATGGGGGTAAGTGGCTTCTCCTCCTTACGCTTTATGGTGAGGTCAAAGGGAGACTCAGAGCTTCCCTTTGGGATCTTCTTAATTTCACTGGGTGATTGGGGCTCCACTTTCAAGGGTAACGGTCTCAAGTCTCTATCAGGAAATGGATACATTGATTGAGAGAATGCTGGAAAAAACGGGAGGGGAAACATGGAAGGGTAAGGTAAGGCTCCGACTTTTTTGTCTTGCAGCCCCACAAGTCCTGTTGAACCAAAGTACTTTTCAGCAATAGAAGCAATAGCCTTTATAGAATCATTCACCGCTCCTGACACCGCAGTCTGCTCCTCTAAGGATGGTGAGAAAATGGAATGATTGCTGTGGTCTTTCTTATTATTTATTGAAGCCAGGCTCTGCAGAGAGCTTACTTTGTCTTTGAACATTTTACCATTTTCTTTAAATTTCTCTTTCTCACTTTCAATGTCACTTTCCAGATCAGAGCCCGAGGTGGTTTCCAGGTCACTGCCACTGGGGGTACTGACATCGTCAAGGTCAAGGTCACTACTCTCTGACTGGTCACTGAGTTTCTCATGCGGCCTCTCTTCAGAGGACCTCTCTGGTTGAAGCTCCACTGGCTTATTCTCCCCTACTGATGGTTGCTTATTTAGTGCCTTCAAAATATCCTGGGTGGCTGGTAGTATCTGAGGATTTGTCATGAGGGGACTTTGACTTTTGTTTGTCTGATCTGCGCTCGGTAGTCCTTTAACAGGAGAACTAGTAGGTAGCAAAGGTGGCCTGTGGTACAAGCCTGAAGGAAACAGACCGGGGAAGCTAAAAGAAAATCCAGGAGCTGTTGGAAAGGTAAGACCAGCAGGATGCCTATTGGCTCCAAAATAGTCAGCAAGGCCCGGATTTGCATGATTCATATTAACCATGGACGTTTTATCCATAGCTGGGGTTCCAGGAAGTGAAATGCCTTGGCCAAAAAATCCTCCTGCTGCAAAATGGTTCTTGCCCTCACAAAATCTCCTGTGTTTATTTAAGGAAGACGTAGTGCTGAACATTTGTCCACAGTCTTTGCACTTGATTTGGGTTCTGCAATCAGCATGCATGCGCTTATGACGACAAAGGTTTGAAAACTGAGTATAGGATTTATGGCAGACCTCACCTGTATGTAAACAACAACAACAACACATCTCAGGCTTTATGGTAATTGCCCCCACCCTCAAAATTTTGCAAATAAAACCATTTTTTTACCCGCCAAGTGTCAATTCAGAAGCCGTAAGGAGAAGTCTGGGTGCACACATGTACAAAAAGCTATCGTACTCTTCCAAAGCAAGGCATCCAAGCAGACAAATGTCTAAAGACAGCACCAAAACCCGCTTCAACAAACCAGAGAAGGTCTGAAATCACTAAAAGGCAAAGTTTACTTGTTTGTTCTTTGTATTGCACAGTGTTGCATATTTGGTACCGTCATTCCGTATTGCATTAGCGCCCAGAGCCCCGCCAGGAGCCGCGGCTCAGTGCTGGAACACTGTACGAACCCCCGCTGCTCCTGCACGAGTGAGCACTCATGTCTTCAAATGACATCCATTTATGTCACTGTTCACATGGGGGAAGTTAGTCATTAAAATAAATATTTGCAGGACCAGACAGGAGATAGACAGAGCTGCCTCACAGAGCTTTCAGTCTGCAAGACCGCAAGGATGTGAAAGAGGTGAAGGAGGAGACAACCAGGTATTTCCAAGTGCATAACCTTATTAACAAACAACATTTTTTTCTGCTTACAGTTAAGAATTTAATCTCATGGAAGTCCAGGCTAGAGCCTCAGCAACCTCAGTCTAGTACTCTCGTATGTCCAAAGCATTTCTATTTGTGTAATGCACACCGTCCCTTACAGGTGTCTGGGACGCTGCAACTCTAAATTCCACATCTTAATAACTTTACTAGTCTTAATATTGCTATTTGTCTCTTGCACATGAAAAAATACACTATATTTCAACAAAAATTTCCTTTAAGAATGCAGCCGTATTTATGTGCATGTTTGGTGCTCAAAGCAGCTCGATGGATTTCCTTTCAGACTCCTCTGGGATGAGAATAGCTTCAGCCTTACAAAAGAAGAGCTTGGAGAAAGCCTGAAGCCACGGAGAGGAGGAGATCTACCTTGAGCTCATGGGCCTGATCTAGCCTGCGACACTTGGCATGTCGGAGCATGGCTTCCAGCAACCATTTTCAGTAGCAGGATGCTAGAAGGGGTCCCGGTGGTACAAGAACGAGACACTATAAAGAGTAAACCATGTTGTGGAAGCCAATGGGATTTTGCAGGTCCGTGATTTTCTGGCTGCTACAAATCTTGGGAAGTACTTTGGGACAGGAACCACGTTATAGGTCTGCAAGTTAAAATGTGGTTTGGAAGAGGATAACGCTCAGCTCCCCAGTGCCTTTCTATGTCCCTTTTTGGCATCCTTTGGACGAGCAGCGGCATCGGGCAAGTCCCAAGGCTGCTCTATGTCTTATGCTCTTCGTTATGCTAAAATCTATCCGTACCTCTGCACTGCCTTGCTTCTAACAGTATCAGCCCCAGCCTTCTTTAAAAACAAGGCAGCAGCATTATCAGTAAGCAGTGTTATCCCACTGTAATAAATCCTTTTTCTTTTTTTTTTTCCAGCCAGGAAAAAGCATGTGGCCACTTTATTTTTATTTAATTTGTGTTATATCATAAGCTCTCATCTTTCACACATCAAAGCCACACAACAATATGCATTGTGTATTCTGAGGCCTTTTTAACAATCATTTTCATGATTTGAGACAGTCTGACATAATTTACAATGGCTCTATTTTAAGCCCGCAAAGGAAACTGAATTGAATGTATCCCATCCTGCACTCTTGGTTCCCATGAACTGCAATCACGTCCTCTAACTTCCACTCGCACCGGGGCCCGCGCTAACCTTCCTGCTCCTCTAAATCTCTGCCCTTGAGAAACTTGACCACTTGTTGTCATCTCTTAACTGTTTACCTCTTCAGCAGGCTGCTTCATATCTCAGCAACAATGCTCCTATTGTTCCAGGGCCTGATCCTGCCTGATCCACCCGTTTTCCCTGTTCACGCCCCGTTGACATCCCCGGGACAATTCGTGGGGTAAAGAGTGCAGAATTGGGCCCAAACACAGGAAATTTGCAATGCGGTAATTCAGGAAGAATGTTTGTTGCTGTGTATCAGTTACTGTTCCTGCTGGAAATCTTCATTCACAGGGAAAGACGAGAAAGAAAAGAGAGAAAATAAAAAAATAAAATTATAAAGACAGAACAAAAAAGATGGAAGAGAAAGGAGGAAGAGAAAGGAGGAAGAGAAGAAGGAAGGGAAGGGAAGGGAAGGGAAGGGAAGGGAAGGGAAG